>MU225904.1:260509-274715 GCA_018584345.1 Thuja plicata | reverse complement strand
TACTAATTGCAGGTTTGAATGCAATTTTCAGCGCCTGTACTAAATCAATTCGCACATCTAATTGAGACTTAACATGGAGGTTCGAATACTGAATTGACTCAGCTATTCCAAGTTCGCCAATTCAAGACTGATATCGGAATTTCAAGTGCTGGACAGAATTCGCTCTTATTTAATCCTTGATCCAAAGTCTTGAACTCACTCTCTAAATTCGCTCATCAAGATGGATACAATGCTAATCAACCAAGCATAATTCACTGCTCTAAGGATTCGGTGCAAGGAAGAGATCAATGTTTAATGCAGATTTGATTCTTGAAGGAAGAAGCACATGTTATGTTTTTGATATGCATTTCCTTCAAGGATTCGATTGCGTATATATGGGTGTGTTTTGGAAACTCTACCTCTTCTAGAGGTAGCCGATTTGGGCCCTTGCAAGTCTTTTAAATAAAATACCTTTATTTAATGTCCCATACATAAGCCGACTTCTTTAGCAATAATAATAGCCAACAATAACTTATATAATTTATTATTGCAAGTCGTCCTCTTGTCATTTTACTCTAACATTATTATTTCAAGATCAAAACATTAACAATATTTATTCAATTATTGTATCTAATGAGATCACACATCTCAGAATATATATGCAAGAGGTGCCCTTTCACCAAGGGACGCCTCTTTTAAAAATATATATTAAATAATTATATTAATATAATATGATATTAATATATCAAATTATAATATAGTTAAATATGATAGTTATATTGTCAATATAATATAATAATTATACAATATAATTATTATTATCACATAATAATAATAATAATATAATATAATATAATTATCAAATAATAATATAATTATATTATCTCACAATAATAATATAATCACAACCTTTGTGATGTCTATGTTGGCCTGTGGATTCCGACCACAGCTATAATAAAATCAACAAATATAATATAATATTAATATATCAAATTATAATATAGTTAAATATAATAATTATATTGTCAATATAATATAATAATTATTATATTATCATATAGTATAATATATATACAATATAATTATTATTATCACAATCATATCATAATAATAATAATAATTATTATTATTATTATATTATCACATAATAATAGAATTATATTATCTCACAATAATAATATAACCACAACCTTTGTGATGTCCATGTTGGCGTGTGGATTCCGACTACAACTATAATAAAATCGACACTCCCTCTTAGCTAGGGAGGAATCCTTCTCGATAATAGATAATCGACCATTGTCTCAAGTGATGCAATGCATCACCTGAGACGATCAGATACCTTCAGGTTCGCCCTCCCGACACTACCTTCAACACATCTCATGTATCAATCCAATTTTTCTCATGCAATATTCTGTCTTTTGGATGGAAGTTACAAGCAAGACCAAATGGTGTAGTAAAGAAAAATAAGAATTGTTAGAGTCCAAGTTAAGTTTCCAACTTGAGCACAATTTAATATTGATCTGGCAAGCTTAAAAAAGGAAAGTAGGTTTTTGCATGTTCTTTTAAGACTCCAAGCTTTGGAGTGAAACATGAACATGTTGACATTATCTCTATACCAACAAAATTATGGATGAGTAATTGAGTAAGCTACCTTTAAAAACTCAATTTATCATACACCCCACAACATGAAGAGAAGAATTTTTTTGTCTACATAATGAGATAAGTTGTTCAAACAGAAAAGTAAACCATGAAATAAAGGGGACTTCGTAGAATATCTCAGCTAGTCCGTTACCAGATAAAACATAAATGCATGTTAAACATTCCAATAATATATGTGAGCCTTTCAAATCTAAATGAAAAAGGACAAGGAAAGAAAACGCATACCCGTTGTACTTGTTCCAAAGGTATCATTTTCATTATGGTTTTGTCGATGTGATAATGCTTTACGAGTAGCATCCTCAGCAATACCCCCTGGTCTAAGTCGTGTAGAAGCTCGACAATACCCTTCTAAGTCCCCTGATTAAAAATGCTACCTCATTTATAACATAACAAAGTAGCTTGAATTTGTATGAATTTTAGATGGCTAAAATATATTCCAAGCTATATTGATCTTCAAATAATACCGTATTATACATTTTGCTATTAAATAATCTATGCACATGTAAAACAAAAACAACAAATTGATCACTAATAGACAAGACGACTATTTCATCTTATCTTTCTATATAGTTACATTTATAATTTATAGCTTGGAATGATTGTGATCTAAAGCAAAGAATTTTTGCAAATCATCAATATTTCTCTAGTATTTTGGGACAAGGGGATGTGGGAACGAGTTTCTAGTTACAACAAAGGGATGTATCCCATAATTCATACAAAATTAAATACAGGTAGGTAAATTGAGAACACAATACAAAAATTGATCAATAGATAAGTGAACAATGTCGTCTGTTAAATCATGCAAAAATGTCAAAATGCAATAATTTGAATTTCAATAATCATAGTAGCTAAAAATAAAAATCTGTTACAAATAACCTAGAAAAGTACCAACTAGAGTCCCAATTTACAAGTGACAAGCATCAAAATGACAATTAAATTGTCAAAAGAATAACGATTGTTGCTTTTATTTGAGCAGCAAGCGCGGAAATCAGAGTCAACATCATCTTCAACTACATATCTAAGAAATTCCTTGTCACTAGAATCGTCAAAAGTTATAGCATCCAATCCCATTTGCATATCATGATCATCATCATTTTCTTGGCACTCCTCAAGCTCTACACCCCACCCCTGCATTGGGCTCTGCCTAAACTCATTTGTCTTACGATCAATGAAACAAAAGGCTCTATGTTCTATGCACAACAAGGTTTTCCGCTCTTGTAGAGGTAATTGGAGGAAGGTTCATTGTCATGAGAGATGGGTTCTTGTGAACCACTTCTCACGAAACATGGGTCAATGAGTTTGACTCAAAAACTAAACAATTGAATCTTGATAATAATATCACAATTTGACTTGTGGATAATACCTCCTACTTATCAATTGATGAGCTAAAGGGGGCTTTATAAATAAATGGTTCATAAGGCACAACACTTGCTGAAGGTTTTGCAAATGGGGTAGCAAGCTAAGTGGGCTTAACCTTGGAGGAAAGTCCATGGTTAAGCATGCTTGAGTTGGAGTATTACTCAAATGAGTGACCTCCCGGGAGGGCCCCAATGCTTCACCTCTGTGAGCATCTCCTAGATGCTATGAATGCCAAGTGTTCCATTCATTCTTATGAGAGATGGGTTCTTGTGAGCCACTACTCATGAAACATGGGTCAATGAGTTTGACTCGAAAACTACACAGTTGAATCCTGATAGCAATATCACATTTTGACTTACTGTGGAAAATACCTCCTACTTATCCAATGAGCTAAAAGGGGCTCTATAATGAATGGTTCACAAGGTACAACACCTGCTGGAGGTTTTAAAAATGGGGTAGCAACCTAAGTGGGCTTAACCTTGGAGGAAACTCCATGGTCAAGCGCACTTGAGTTGGAGTAGTACTGGGATAGGTGACCTCCCAAGAAGGCCCAATGCTTCACCTCTATGAGCATCACCTAGATGCAATGAGTGCTAAGTATTCCATTCATTCTCATGAGAGATGGGTTCTTGTCAACCACTATTCATGAAACATGGGTCAATAAGTTTGACTCGAAAATTACACAACTAAATCATAATAGCAATATCATAATTTGACTTGTTGTCGAAAATATCTCCTACTTATTAATTCTATTCCTATTTAGATAGAGGATAAAACTATATGTGGATCAATTTCTCGTAGCAACACAGGAACTAAAAACCTATGGAGAAGATGAATGACAAGTCCGCATAATGGTCCTAGATGTCCATAGAATGTCCATCAACTAACTAGCTTGGCAAGTGCCAAAATGTGCCTATGAATATTTGTTGAAGTCTTGCAGCCATCTAGTTCTATAAACTTATTCCACTCAACTCTAATAAGTGAAGCTTCATTTAGAGTACATATTTATTTGAAAGCCTTCATGAGGTCATTACTCACCTCATGGTTGTTAATGGGAATAACTCTACCAGGTCTTTCCACATACAACTTTGGATTCAAAGAATATGCAGCCACGTGTAGAGGGTTGTTCAATTTCTCCCAACTGTTTTAGATGATGGGGTGAACTAAATCACAATGTTCGTGTTTGTGTTCAAGTTTGACAAGTAAAAAAATTGGATCAAATTCATCAATGATAAAATTTGACAAAAAATCTTAATCAAGTTCAAAGAAAATAAATCTAATTATTTATTATTTTTGTTATGATGTAAAAATATTTATTAATATATCATTTAATTTAATAATATTAAATTTTGAAATAACTGTTGCAAACACTAATATTTTATATTATATGAAAAAGTTGAATGTTGAAATATAATATTATTTAGGAAAACATTAACAGTATTAATAGTTTATAATAAAAGATTGTAATAGTTAAAGGGATAGTGGTCAATTGTTAGGACCACTCAGTTCTCATGTTGGAGACCAAATATTTAATTCTCAAGGACATCTTAGTGCCTATGAGTGTGTCAAGGAGATATTTATGCTCCAATGGTAGCATGTGGTAGGCCCACCATTGATGGAATATAAAGAGGGGAAACGACTAGTTGCCCTATAGGAAAAGATATAGAGAGAAAGCATTCAACCTATAGAAGCATAGGATGGAGAATGCAAAAGAAAATGCCCTATGGAAGGAGAAAAGGAGGCAATAAGTAAGTGGGTGTTCAAGCCATAGGAATGTAAGGAAGAGATATTACGCAAGTAAGTGGTAAAATAATGAATGAATTAAATGATCATTTATAGAGGATACAAAGACGATGTTTCTATACAGAAACAATCGTAAAATAGAACGTATCTAATATTTACATAAGTTACAATATTGACCATTAAATAAGGAATAATAAAGATATTATAATGATTTTATTCTAATAAGAGAAACATAAGTCTAGCAATATCCTCGCTAGAAGATCGAGAATTAAATATGGTAACCCACTAGTAGTAAGAGGTGAGAGTCTTATTGGCAACCCTCCTACAGAATCTAAAATAAATAAGTTAATAAAAGGTTGTAATAAAAACCTAAAAGCAACATTATAATGACACCTAAAATATACCAAAATCTACCACAAATATTTGTTCAACAAATTTTGAAATAAGAGAAAAATGCCAAGTCCGAGGAGGGCACACCAGACATCATGGCGGGGGTGTATAGAGCTTGCCTGGCTCTTCCTTTAGAATTCAATGCTAATTCAATTCTACTCTGAAAGATTAATGTTTTTAATATTTTCTCAAGAAACAAACATATATATTTTTTGTATTTTTAAACAACCCGATTGCAGTGCACTGGCAAATTAAAGTTTCCAGAATGTCTATTGAAAATTCATATAACATTAAAATACTATACCACACTTCAAAACAAGGACATTGATTATTGTAACCTGCGGATTGTATCTCCTACGTTGGCCGCTATGCTTGTATTTACTGGCCGCAACTTGTTTACAATGGAGGTTACGGCTAATGAATGGCGGTCATATCCAACTTCCAAAGACTACGTTCAAAGCCACCATCTACTTAAGACTCGTCCACACCTTCAATGCTCATTGTTTGTTTAGAATTTAACTCCCACGGATTGGTAAGCTACCCGCGGCCTGCACAATTCATCAGCATAAGACGCTGATTCAAAGTGATGAAGTGACAGTGAATTCCCAATTCAATGCCCTCATAAAACTTCTTCAAACCCTCGTACTCTTCCAGCCAAAAGACATAAGTTTTTAAAAATCATCAAAAAGGTGAATAGCTTTAGCAATTTCGAAAGCTATATGCAAACACCCAATCTTCTTCCACAAGGCTCGATTTTCTCAGCTTCACAATGAAGCTTCACATAACTTATAGCACTTTTCTTCCTCAACCATAGCTTAAAGTTTTAAATTCAAATATAACTCCTTTCTCCACCATTCGAAATAACCATATTTAAAACTTTAATGAATATACCATTAAATGAATAATGATATAATATAAGCTCAAGAGGACAATTAATTAAAAACTTAATTAATTGATTCAACTCACACCAAGCCCAACTATCAACTACATAATCAAACCAACTGCTCTGCACGGACACCCTGCCACAGATAGAAACTGACAAGAGATGGCTTACTATAAATAGTAAGTTCGTACCAGAAGATCCCCAAAACAAGACATTATCCACGTGGGTCACAGTGATGGGCTAATAACCACATTCTTCAGACAACTGCTAAAACGGGGACATCACAGGGGATAAAGCAATGATTTGGAATCCAAAAACCACTCCCTAGGTTGCCATCATATGCACCAATCCATGTATGCCTCCAATTCAAAATTGAAAAAACAGAAGGAAGAAAATGCAACACAAGAAAAAGGACACATCTAGCACCATGGCGAAAATAAGACGTGGAATGGAAATTCCTCAAACTACTCCCTATCCCACCATCCTATGCACCTAGGTTATGAAAGGCAAGAAATGCCATGCAAAGGGCCAAGAAAGGAGGTGCACATGAGCAGAAAACAAGGAATTTCCTAAACCTACTCTCCATGTGCCACTCCCTAGACCCCCATTAGGTGCGCTTTGAATGAGAAACAAGTAAAATGAAAAAGGCAAACATGGCGCACCTACTCCAATGGCAGGGAAGAGCATGAAATGAGAAAATTCCCTAAATCCCCTCACACCCACCATTCCAAGGAGCATCTCCATAGCCACCCTTGCTCTTCATCCAAGAACTGGTCTCAGGTGCGCCTCAAAGCCATCCAAAGATCCAAGTCCTTATTCATACTCCATGCCCTCCATTTCAAAATCAGAACTCATTAACAAACTCAGACTTGTCAACAAACTCAGACTTGTCCTAATCCAAAAGCCCAATTCCATTTGTCTAAGATCAGATTTCCCAATTCCATTCCCACTTTCCATTTTCCATTTCCATGTCCGAATCATAGAATGCAGACCCAAAATCAGGAATCCCAAACCAGCAGTTTCAATTCCAAGATTCCTGCACAATCCAATTTCCAAGTCCCTTAATCAGATTTCAGAGTCAGGTTTTCAGTTCCAATCTCCATTTCATTCCTATTTCACGATCCAATTCCTAGTTCAGATTTCTTCATCCAAGATTGCCATTTTCAAAATCCTACAGTACAAATCAGATTTCATCAGAAAATCAAGTCCAATTCTAAACATTCAAAATCAGAATTTCTTCATTCCAAGGATCCCCCAATCAGAAAATCGGAAGTCAAGAATTTCAAACCCAAGAATGCAAATCAGATTTCATTATTGTCCAGATTCCACAAATCTGATTTCCATTTCCAGTTTGCAATGTTCATTTCCAAGAATCCTAACTCAAACATCCAAAATCAGAATTTCCAAATTCCTGATGCTGAGTTTCAAAATCAGAGATCAGATTTCCATTTCAAAGATCCCATTCTCATCCAAATTTCCCATTTCCAGATTCCTGATCTAAGTCTAAGGTTCCAAACCTCGATTCCAATCCCACTCCCAATCCACATTCCATTTCAAGACGTGAAATCTGATCATTCCAAGTTAAGAATGCTTATCCAAAAAATTCCCCAAGTGCAGCAATTCTACTTTAGGGTGGAAGACCAAATCCAAAGCGAGATGAATGCTAGTGGTAGTCCGAAACTTGATTAAAGTGCCAATCCATTCCTATCCTGGTCTGATCTAATCTTTTAACACTATAAGTCATGGCCTATCCCAGGAGGTTGATCGACTACATTGTCATGATTCCTTGATTGTGATGATCTAGACTGAATGATTCTAACGATGATTAATGACTATGACGGAATTGAATTTTGCATGTTCTTGATCATGACATAATGCTATGAACGATGATGGTTGTGTGGTGTTTTCATGCAGATGTCCACATATGAATGCGGATGATGCCTCGGGAGGAATCAAGGGAGCTGATTTGTCAAAGTTACGCAAAGATTGGAGGAAGTTACAAGGTCATCTGAACAAAGCAAGGCTACAAGGGCACTTCAACTTTCTTACCCACTGGAGGACGTAATACAAACTCAAGGAGCAACTTTAGAATTTCTGGAAATGCAAAAGAATTTAGAGAATATCATTGGAAGATGTTTTTTTAAGGAGAAATATGTAAAATGTGCTTCATTGTAAAGGTAATAGGAAATTTCCAAAAGTCAAATCAAATGTGATGTTCAAAAGTCAAAATTATATTTCCCATACCTACTCTTTTGTCTTATTCTCTTGTGACACCTTGAGAAAAGTGTCAATTTCGTCTTGTAGTGGGAGTAAGTAAAACTATTTCGTCTTCTAGTGGAAGCACGTGAAAGATATTATATTTTAATATCTAGATGTTTCAAAAAGACAAAGCCCTTGGTGTTAAGTGAATCTCCACCAGTGATCTTGTAAGACTTCTCTATAAAAGGCAAGACTTCTCTCCTTTGTGAAGTTAAGTAGTTGGTAGCTACTAGCTATGAGAATGCAAAAATAGTAGTAGGATTCAATGAACAGAGATTGTTGTAATTGGCATTTGGAGTTAATACAGGCGAAGCATTGAAGTTATGTTTACTTTCTTGTGTTCTTCCAATGTATGCATGGTTTTTATTCTTCAATATTAGTTTCAATTCAGTGATTTTAATGGTGAATTGCAAAGATATTTGATAACTTTCTAGTTCATCCCATTTGAAGCTTGCCAATGTAAGATGCAGTGTATGGTTAGTCTAAACCTAATTGCAGCATTAGTTCAATTATGAATGCATGTTTGAATTGTGCCGTTGTTGGGTACTTAAATATATATTTAAAATTTGAAAATCTGCCATTTCCCTAGAAGATTGTACTATTTTTGTAGCGTTGTGCGAAGTTTGGTTAAGCAGAAATTAGTTTTATGGGATCTATATGTCTGGAGCATTTTCCATCATTGTCATTGTCATTGTCCTTAGAAGTTCATATTTTAATCTCTTTGAACCCTATCTCTTTTGCTATTTGTTTAAAACAATTTGTTAAATTAGTGAAAGAACGCAGTGGGAGAGAAAGAATTGCCTCTGCTTTTCAAGAACATTTGCATAAGTCCCCTTGTGAATCCAACAAATGGCATCATACCCCCGAGTCTATCTGTGCACGGTCAAGAGCTAACAATAGGAACTTTGGGGTTATCTCATCTGATCACATCTAATAGCACCTGAGATTTCCTTGTTCAAGAGAGGACAGGATACACTTGGTGCATTCTATTCTGTGTTGGTGGGTGTGTAAAACCCTCATCAACACAAAGGTTTGAAACAATGCCAATGAGGTGTGGTGGTTGCAAATGAATATTTTTACCTCCCTTGCATCCACCACCACTTGTCTCACCCACTCATCTTTCCAATGTCTTTGATTGCATTTTTTATGGCTTGCACACAACAGGTCCAAAAGATATGCATATATGTCAATGAATGGATTATATCTAATATTCATCCACCCATTCATGATTATGTTACAACTGTGTTATCCACTTGGACTTCCTCTCCTTGACGTCCTCGTCAACAATTCAAATTTGGAATAACATTTTCCAAGAACATGGTTCTCATTTTAATATCATTTGGAGCCACATAACAAGACCAACTTTGCATGCATTGTTGAGGATATCCTAGAACAAAGGAGACAGAGTGACATGGACAAGAATGTTATTAATAAAATAGGAATTGTCAACAGCCTCATTCGCAACCTATCCTATTTTCACATTTAACATATATGTGATTGGATTTTGTTATTAGTATTACGAACCTCTAGCTTTACATTTCCCTCTTGATTCCACTACGCTCACCTCGAATGATGAAAATTAAGGTGGTCTACCTAAAGTTCTTGAACCTTGTGTTGTACAAGAAATTCTTGGTGCAGTGATAAACCCCTAAAATAATTTGATCATTTCAGCACTCTCCTCAAGTGTGAATTTCAAACAAGGCCCAACCTCTTTACCAAGGGTATGTCAAAGGTGTGCATTAACCCTTATAACACTATCATTCCTAAACATTTGGGTAACTTGCAAAAGTTGCATTTCAGTTTTCAACTTACACCTCATTAGGGACATCATGTCATTAGGTACTTTGATAGACTATGCCGTCAACTCAGAAAAGTGATCTGATTGCAGTGTCCTCCTAGTCAAATTGTCTGTGATTGTGCTTGTGGTTGGGGTTTAGCAGCCCTTAACTAATTCCCCATTGATTTCATTGTCCAATCTATATCATCATGGGGAAATTAGCATTGAATGAATCTATCTTGACTCTAGAAATGGATACAACAAAACATAACAATGTAAATATTAAAACCAGCAGTCAAACACATCTCAGCTAAAAAAACAGCACATTGTGCTTGCAAAAAAAGTAAAAAACTAGTCTTTCAACCCAAAAGCAATCAAAAAGTTTAAAATAACAGATTTGCAAGTTTGAACAAGATTTCTTTTAACGTTTGAAGCTTGAAGGCTTGAAGAAGAAAAATGAAAGAAAAACCATAAAACACAAGAATTTGTTACATAACTTCTTCCTCCTTCGTTCTTCAATTTTTTTCACCTATCTTCATCTTTCAGAATTCCCCTCTTGTTTGCGAAAATAGCATATAATGTAAATAGTAATTTAAAAAACACAACATGCCAAATAGAGAAACAAGATATTTTTTACGTTGGGAGGCCTTGTCAGGACTACACTATACATTAGGATTTTTGACAATTTTGCAAGAGAATGAATTATTTTTCATGTTAAAATCCAACTAGGTGTGGGCAATGTCATGGGCGCAGCCTAGAGCTCTCCTTGGTGGTTTTTACTAGAAGACATTCCCAAGGGACATTCCCCATGTAGAGGGGGTGTCCCTTTGACTTCCCCAAAAGAAATGAAAGAGGGACATTATGTTCCCATCCCCCCCCATCTTCAAGACACCATCCTTCAAGGAAGCAGCAGTAAAGTGCAAGGGACACATTCCCAAGAAACATTACGGATCATTGTAGTAACTTAATTTATTTGACTCCCATCTTGGCAAATGCACTACTAAAATTCAAATATATTTTATTGTAGAAGCTAAACTAATTCATATCCACTGTCTCTTTTAGCACAAGCTAAATTATCTGCTGCTTTTTAGAATCTTGCTTCATGTCATAAGTATTTACATGGAAAATGACCTTGGCCCATAGCATTTTTTGGCCCATAAATTTCAAACAATTTTTCAGTCCTTGTTTTTGTGGATAGGATTGGAGAATATTACTTGTGCAACTTCCTTCTTAACCTTCCATAAACTTTCTTCTAGCATTCAGCTTGATTTCATCTCATGGGATGTCCAATTTCAGACTTCAAAAAAGTATTATTCTATATTACTTGTAACCAATATCCAAGCTTTTCTATAATTTTTCACATTGGACTTCAGTAATTTCAAATTCTATAAAGTAATCTTAGGTTTTGTATGCATCATGCTTTTAAATCTTCCATAGAATCGCTTCAATGAGTGCAGAGGCTATGATTTTCCCGAGGTCCATAGTTTTAGTTTGATTGACCCCATTGGATGTTCAGTTTCAGCAATAAGTACGTAAACAATATCCAGTTTTTTGGAGTTTCACTTTGGACTGAAGCAATTTCACGTTCTAACATGTAATATTATCTCCTATAGAACATTTTGTATGGAATATCATTTGAAATGCCAAAATAGTTGAACCATTCAAGCTATGTGGAGAAAACTGTGTAAAAAAATTTCCCTTGATGTTTTAGATCACACTCCCTGATCGTTCATCAGGATGGTTTTTCCCTCAAACTATCCTAATGACGGATAATGAAGTGTGACCGGAAACATAGATGCCAAAGTTAATACATATTTTTCTTCAACAGCCTGAAAAATTCACTTTCATTTACTATAAAAATCTAGTGCTGCTAATTACCCAAATAGTTGATAAATCTAATTTGTAATTCACAGCTTTTGGGTCTCTTTGATTGCAAGTACCTCTGCCTCTTGCTTTATAGCCAAGTAACATAGTGCCTTTTTGTTACCTTACTATAAAAATGAGAAATTGTTCTAATATACCTTAACTTCATGCATGTATTCTAAGTTACCATACTTACAAGACTCGCCTAAACTCATCCAAACTAGGTGAGTCCAGAGGCCAGGTGACCCAAGACTCTACTTTGCCCGAGTCTTTGCCAAGTCTAGAAGACTCACCTAACCTGGAGAGTCTTGCAGACCAAACTCAACCAGGACTAGGGGAAAATGTTAATAAAAGATAAGAAAACGAAATTGTAAAGCATTTATCCGACATTTTAATTACATTTTAAATAAAAACTTGAAACCTTTTAATGCTTGTTTGGTTTTTAACATGCCCATTTACGATTCTTCCCATGGTTATACATGATCATCAAAGGATTTCAAGACGGATGATCATCAAAGGATTTCAAGACGGATTCTTCATCAGAAAATATACATAATCATCAAAGGATTCCAAGACGGATTCTTCATCAGAAACTATACATGATTATCAAAGGATTTCAAGACGAAGGGAGTTGCCATGGGCTCCCCCTTACCCTCTGCCATTGCCAAGCTTTACATGGAGCATTTTGGGGATTTGGCCTTGAACCACTTTCCCCTCAAACCTTGTTGGTGGAAACAGTACGTGGATGACACTAATGTTTGTCGATCGCATGGTCGTGAACAACTCAAACTTTTCTACTCGCATTTAAATAACCTACTCAATTGCATCCAATTCACCAAAGAGCTTGAATCCAACTATTCTTGATGTCCTCATCATTAGAAGGGAAGATGGTTCCCTAGCTCACCAAGTCTATAGAAAACCCATGCACACAGATCTCTACCTTCGTGCCTCTTCCCATCACCACCCAACCCAAAAATTTGGCGTCCTTGACACTCTTGCAACTCGAGCATACCACATCTATGACAAGGACCACATTGACCAAGAGTCATCCCACCTTGACCATGTCTTCAAGCTCAATGGTTATCACAATAAGTGCATCCTTAAAGCTTTTAAACAAGCTAAAAATCGTGTTAACCCCATTCCCAAATCCATGGCACCTCAACCCTCCCATGTTGGCACCCTCCCTTATATTGAAGGCATTTCCAATAAGTTATCCAAAATTCTTCACAAAAAAAGGCATTTTTTGTGCCTTCAAACCCGTTTCCACAGCCAAGAAGCTCAACCCTTTCACTAAGGACCCCTTACCTTTACTTCTCCATCATGGTGTTTACAAGATTGATTGCTCATGTGGCACCCATTACATTGGAGAAACTAGTCGATCCATCATCACTAGGATTAAAGAACATAGTGTTGACATTCGTCACGATCGTATCTCCAAATTGGCACTAGCAGAACTCTCCATCACACCATAAACTACATTTGCTTGGAAACCACCCAGGTTTTAACCAAGAAGACAATTTCTTTAAATGAAAACTCCAAGAAGCTATCATCATTAAAACCATACAACCAATCTCAATAGAGATGAAGGTTGGCACATTAGAGTTGCCTGGAATCCTCTTTTAAACTCTTTCATTTTTACAATTCCCCCTAGTGCTCGCTCTCCTTCTTTCCTTATCCTTATCCTTATTCTTTTTTGTTCATGACCACATTACCATAGTCTTCCTCTTTTTCCCTATTCACCCCCCTTTTTTCTTTCTTGTCTTGTTTCTCCAACATTGGCTCTTCGGTACCCTCTTCCCATGTCCTCTCTTTTCCGTTACCTCTCCCTCCACTTGGTACCTTGCTCATCCCCTTGAGTTCCTTGTTTGCCCTCTTATTTTACCCTTTCTCTCTTTGTTTTCCTTATCCTCTTTCCTTCTATCCTACCCATCCTTCGCCTCTTCCCTTCATTTATTTACCTCTCCTCTCTGTTCCTAGTGTCTTACTCCCTCATTCACCTCTTCCCCCTTTCACCTCTTCCTTTTTCTTCAAATCAATTCCTTTCTCTATCTCGTTTCTCATTTATCTTTCGTTTTGGTTTCCATTGCTCCTTTGCTTGTTTGGTTGTCCTTTTTGTTTGTCATTATGGTTTATTTAGTAGGTTGTTATTTTTTTGTGCACTATCTTTTTCATAGTTTTTATTTTTATCATTTTTTGTTTTTAATTAGATTATTTATAATCTTATTAAATATATATATACGCATACTGATACATATATATATATATGTACAAATACATATAAATATATATATAAT
>MU225904.1:230789-241281 GCA_018584345.1 Thuja plicata | reverse complement strand
TGATGAATGTTTTCTTATGTAACATTTGTTAATCCTTGTTTCAGATTGAATAGTTAACTTGTTTATTTCATTGGAGCATCTTTAATCCAAGTTTTTTGAAGACTTTGTGCTTCAGGAGATCGGGGTTACTATAGAGAATAGTGGTTATAATACTCCAAGGACTGAAGACTTTGGGCTTCAGTATTGGAAATTAGATAAATAGAGTACGTATTTGGGGTAAGGACAAGAGACTTTGAGCTCTTGTGTTATTCCATCTTTAGATAAAATCATCGTTGTCTCGGCTAATTGTTCTTAAGTCGATTACCAAGCCACCGATATTACTGTTGCAAGGCGAATTGTATGTGCTATAGTTCAGTTCTACTTGAAGCCACCTGCGGTAAGAAGGGAGCCTCCCCTATTGCTGAGAGGAGAGAGTAATCTCACACACTGCTGCCTAAAACACACGTTTTGCAAGTTGTAGTCTTAGTGACTTGCAAAATATTTAGCCAACAGAGTACCGTTGTCATGAAATTTTGGCAAAAAAATTACAAATCCTTGACGAAAATCATGACATACTTGAAACATGAGAGGACCATTCTGATTTTCCCACAAGGAAGAATCCATTGTCATTGTTATTGTCATGACCACCCATCCTATGATCGAGAAACTCTTTATCCAATGGAAAAGATACTTCAGTGAGCTCATGTGCAGATGGAAGTGAACTTGAACAAGAGGATGCTTGCATAAAAGCTAGAAAAGCACACTCAAAAGGAACTACTTTCCTTCGAGACCCCCTCTAAACCTTATTAGCCAGACTTTTAGTTCCAAGAAAAAGTTAGAACTAATCTTCCTACTACGAGATCGGCTTTTTCTTTATTCTTCATCTAGTATAGCAGATGCAAATCTCCAATCTGTAGGATTCGTCTTTTGATCGAATGCAAAACACCTCAAACTGTCCAATGTGTCTTCTTGTTCCTATTCAAACCATTTAAACTATGATGCAAAACAAGAGTTTAAGGAGCTTAGATGGTCATTTATCATGAAATAATAACTTTTAGCAACCTATAGCCACAGTGAGCGCCAAAATTTGTTAGCATTTAATATTGTCCTTACTAGGACAACTCAATCTGAAACAATATGTGAGGAAATCCTATCTTCAAATTAGCAAGTAAAGCTCCCTATTTAATCTACTCTTAAAATCTAAAGCAAATTAACTCGATTGCTACTTCTAAACATTGCACAAATTATCTTCTAAGGGTTTTGCAAGTAAAAAAAAACTACTTGAAAACAATCTAGACCTATCCTTTTTAATCTCAGAAGTTGGACCACAAAACTAAAAGTACTTATCTCACCACAAGGATTAAAGTAGAGAAAATATGAAATAAACAAAACAATACTCAATGGTTAAAGACTAAAGTAGAGACCAATGAATTAGTATTAACAAATGGATTGATTCAACAAAAGAAACATTCCACAAACAATATGAAAACATGATGGAAAATCAAGGATAGCAATCCTTAAAAGCATGCAAAGCTACTTCAGATTTGCACACACACGTAAGAGATTTTATTACGTAGTTTCACCTTGTTTTTCAATAAAAATGCATCTACTTTTTATGAAAACTGAAAAAAAACTACAGTGCACTAGCTCAACAGTCAAATGCCTTGCATGTCTTTTAGAGAACGAGAACTCTAGGATTACAAAGAAAAATTTCCCCATCTCTGCAGAGCACCTAGACCAGGAAAGAGAAACTTTAACCTCGAAGAACGAAAGCAGGAAAAAAAAGAACCTTGTTCTAAAATAAGAACAGCAGCTAACTAACATAACCCAATCTAAAAACAAGAAAGCAAGCATCATGCTCTAACAAAAAACAGGAGATATGAGCCCAGGAAAAGATAGGAAAAGCTAAGAAGCTGAGTGCACCCTGCAGAAGGAGAGCAGATGCCAAGTAACAACAACAGAAACTGGCACAGTTTAAAAGATCTTTCTGACAGTTTGAGGATGGACTCTTGAAAGGAGATATTTATTTAATTTTATTCATTAGTAAGCTTCTTTGTGGACAATGCTTGATTGAAATACAGTGTTCCACCACCAGTGGGGACAGGGAGATGTCAGGACGGGGGGACAAAGGGCCTAAGTTTGGGAACGGCGGGGAGGGATGCTGTATATACTATATACTATACATATAGTACTTGAAATGCTATTTACGAAAAGATGTATATAACAGTATAAGAAGTCAAATAGCAAAATTGCAAATGCCAAACGCCAAATACTTGAACATTGAATATCAAATTACTTATCAGAAATTAGAATACTACCTAAAATTTCAATTTGACAAATGAAATTGTCGAATAGGGGAATGGGAGATTTCTATTAGATCAAAAATATCATAAAGATGATTACAATACAAAATGTCAAAATGTAGTGAAGGGAGGCCTCTAATCATCCCTCAAGGCAAACTCCCCATCACTGGAACTCAATAAAGTGGGTATAAAAACATCAACTTGCTTTGACGCAATTTCCCCATCAATTTTTTCTTTTGGTTTTAAATTCAATAGTGGGGATCTGCGAGCAGCAGCCCCTAGTAAGGTCAAGGAGCCTTTGGATTCTTGCATAGCCGTTGGATTCTTCATTTTTGAAGCATTTTTCTTCCAAAATTGATGTGTTTGAACTCCCTTGGAAATGCAACATTTTTAATGTTTTTGCATGCAAATCCACTTAAGACATCGTTCGCCGACAAGAGACGCGCAGACTGTCACATCCCTTGTGAAATATTGGGAAAGAATTATGATGTATTTCATTATGAATGTTTAACGTATATCTTAATTCTATTAATGAATTATTGTTATCATGATGATGGAATCTAATCCTTCTTTGTCAGCGGATGCAAGAGAAGGTCTATCCCGTGAGCGGGGAAAGAGTATCATCAACGTAAGGGATGTGAATACATGGTGAAGGACGAGAATGCCATCCGAGCTGGAACCACAACTATTTACCTGTCACCAGGTTTGGGAGGGGGTTTGCCTTAAATGTCTTGGTGTTTATTTTCTCTTTTGGTGTAATTAAGGAATTTTGGCCTTAACATTAAATTATGCTCGTCAATCTTAAGAAACAACCATGATGATCTCTTTTGTTATTTTATTGAGCTATACTTTAAGATATATATGAATATATATATATGTGTAAATATGAGTATATATATACCAGCCACTACCATTCATATCTACTCCTATTGGCCACCCTCTCCCCAAATCGACTGATTACACCCCATCATGAGCTTTGAGACTATTTCCAGATGGGATCATTTGTGTGAGCCTACCCGGGGGAATTCGCCTTCCCCAGGCTAGCAATCCCGACTAGAAAAGCCTTTCCGGGCCAACCCCAACTAAGCATGCTCTCTCCCAACTAACCAAGAATGTCATCCATTTTGGGTCTCAGTCCCAGTTCAAAGAGCATCTAGAAAGACAATATATTACCCAGTCATACAGAGGGGTACCCACCCAGCAATATAGTTTAGTTATGACCCTTAGTCTCTTCGAAAGAACCCGAGAGATCAGGGAGAGGAAGGAGTAGGAACCAAACTACTTCATAATAGGGGCAGCCAGGGGTTGGCCCGCTTTATATACTCTACCCGATTCCTATGGGGCATCACCAAGGACCAGAGACGGACTGGCTCCACCGAGGCTAGAACCCTATGTGGTGTCAAATAACCATAATCTGAATAGCTTCCTATCTTCCTGCAGCCTAACTCAATGGGCGCACCCTCGTTATACTTCTACTGTAGCTATAGTATGCATCTATAGTTCCATCCCGATATACAGTTTGCTCCTTCTCTAACCATCCCCAACCCATCCTCCAAATCTTTGTAACTAGTTCTTTTTAGGGCGGGGGCAAGTTCCGGTTGTTGGATCCGTCAAATGTGTGTGAACTTATATGAAATGTGAATAAGTGTATAAATGTACACGTGTAAGTCAACGACCATTAAACGTATGATTATTAACTAAACAATCACGTGAGGATCCATGCATAATTTTGTACCCTAGACGACAAGGTGGATGCATCCATCCTGATTGAGAAGTTAAATATGCAAAGTGAAAGTTGACGCTAGTTGAAATGCACGTATGCATTCAATTACATAGACACACACTAAATTAAAGTTCAAATATAAGTTATGTGTGTGTGTTGAATATAATTCTAGGCTTTGCTTTTGAGCGGATTGATCCATACTTTATCGAACCTCATCTTTCTTCCTTGGGGACGCACGTTTGATTTTTGGTGGGAGTTTGGCTGAGGTGGCAAGAGTAACTCCTCTTGCCACTGCAAGTAAGGAGTTACTTCTTTCCATCGTATTCTTTTGCTGGAGGCCAGCTATTTGAGAAGGCATTCTTGCTCAAGCTGGGGGTTGGAAGATTTTCATATTTTGTTCTCTGCATTGAAGTTCATTGGAAGAGGCTTGAATTCTATGTTTGTGATTTGGTTTGGAGCTATACCTTTGATTTGTGAAGCACCTGCATTTCAATTTAGCTTGGATTACAAATTTAGCTTGGATTACAAACTTGACTTGCAGGCATGAAACTATCTTTTTCCACCTATCATTCTTGTGCATAAGTTTTATTTAGTTGCATCATGGAAAAGATTTCATTCATGCTTGTGCATTAATCTGTTGCGAATTTGAAAGATCATACCATTCTTTACTTAATGCCTTGCTGTTTATATCGAACAGATCATTTGATCCTCTGCATTGCATTTTGTTGTTTGTATTGAATGGATCATTTGATCCCCTACATTGCATTTCGCTGTTTATATCAAACGGATCATTCGATCCTCTACATTGCATTCGTTGTTTACATATCAGAATGGATCATACAATCCTCTGCATTGTATTACACTGTTGATATTGAACAGATCATTTGATTCTCTGCATTGCACCTTGTCGTTTATATTTGATTGGATCAATCAGTTCTATATCTTTTATCTGGCTGCATATAATAAGATGGATCGTGTGATCCTATGCTATATATATTATGGTATTAATATAAGAAAGGATCGTACGATCCAAGACGTTCTTTACTGCGGTCATAATTAAGAATGAACAGTTCAATTGATAGCATTAACCTTACGGATCATGATAGAAAAAGGAAAGATAAATTTATGCATTCATCTTACTGTCTATGAAGGGAAAGAATCAATCACTCATAATTGAGGGAAGGGTTAAATTACTTCCGTCAAGTGGAACCAACTTTCATTATGATTGCTGCATGATTTTTTCTTTGCACATTCAGTGTAAAAGATAAAAAATAGGAATCTGGTTGCTGTAAGATGCATCTATAAAACCCTTAACGGTTTAATGACAGAGATGAATATGCATTTCTAGTTCTCTTCCCTTAGGACTTGTCTGATTGGGAGAAGTCTTGGTCTGTATAACTTAGGGACAGCAATTTACCAACTGTATATTGTCCTCTTCAATCTTTAAAACAGAATGATTAACCCTTGGGATGGGAAATGTGTAATGGTTAAGATTGGGAAAAACATGATCTCTTGGGAACAATGAAGCCATCAGGATGTGGATATCCAAAATTCCAAATAAGGGGCCTATATGACTCATAATGAGTTTGGTGGTGACAATGATTGCACAAGGATTTGTGCTTGTACTTCAAAAACCTTGGCCAAAGTAGTACTATGCTACGGGTAGTAACCGCCAGTCACTAGAACCGGTAGGGCAATGTCTAGCTAGGAAGGTCACCCTATTAGACGAAGATGTCTACAGGTTGGCTCGCTACGACAATTGTGGATTCTACATCAAGTCTTGGATAGCAAGAAAATTGAAGCCGTGTTCACATGCCCTTGGGAAGGGTCGGGCCACTTCCATGTGGAAGTTGAGCGGGGACCGTTATGTCAAGATTGTAAAATCAATGGTTGGGTGGTAAAAACCCTTGATGCTACTCTTTTGCCCTATGGAGGTTGGAAGCTATGGAAGCACAGCCAGATTAAACTATCAAGTTCAGGTTCTATGTAATTTACTTTGGAAGTTTATTTTGTTATTACACTTCTTAGAAATATAATGTTAGTTCCTTTCATATGATGATTAATGTTTCACTCCTTAATGAATTTTTTATTACTGTTAAAGTAACAGAATAAATTGGTTAAAATCAGATTCATGTGAAGTTAGTTTGTAACAAGTTTTTAGTTCATTAATGATATTGCTTATTCATGTTCATAGGAAATAGAATGCAGTTATGATGTTAAATCATATTCCCTTCCCTCGTAAGAGAAGTTTTATTTTTCCCTATTATTTAGGATAGTATACTTATAGTTGTTATGTTACACAAGCACCCACAGGACAAACAAGGGACACCTAGGTGTCCCCATGTCTGTTGGGGGGACATCGTGTTGTCTTGGCGTCCCAGCGGTAGAATGGTGGCACTTGGGCAGTGATGGGGGGACAGCCTGTACCCATCCCCCTGTCCCGAGAACACAGGGGTCCAGGGGTTGGGACATCCCCATGTTTCACTGTAAAAATATGTTAGGCTATTTGGGTAAGGCCAACAGGGCCATTGAAGGATTAGAATACCCTTTTCTTATTGATCAAATGCTTACTGATTTTAAGTACTGAGTTCTGTGAAAGTCTCTTGAAAGTAAATAATGATAGTCAAATTGGGTATGGGTGCTTCCTTTCTTTTATCTCTAATGGATGTAAAGTAGTGGACTTTAGAGGAGCTTAAGGATCCTTGACATTTGAATCTTAGTCTACTTATATTATTGCCCTTTTTCTACCTTGCTGAAAAATGCAAACAATGAGAAGCTTGGTGGTTTAAATAACAAGCCCCTTGGTTTGTCTTACCTTTAGGATTGACCTTATGTGGAGTTCACGGAGATAGGCAAAGGTTGGGAGGAATGAACTCATCCCTTGTCACTCTTGAAACTTGCTTTCATCATTTCCATTCTCACATTCCTTGTTGGGAAGAACATAGTTTTAAAACTCACCCAAAGCTCATGGAAATTGTGAAAACTAGTGAATTGGATGTAAGGCCCAGAAACTTGCCCATTAACTCACCTAAGCCAAGTTTTGACTGTTTTGTCAAATTTTGCTCAGTTAATGGATTTAAGTATTTTTCTAATTTGCCGAGTTTTTGCATTGTTTTGCGAGGTCACCAAGTCCGATTCAAAGTTGGGTCTGCCAAGTTGCAAGATCCAAAACTTCAAGTAAGAATACTTGAATGATGAAAAAATTCATTCTAAGCCATTAGACAAGGATAAGACGGTTTTTTGTGATGTGTCACATTGCATTGAAGATGTCTAATTGAAAGAAAGAGATGAGTTGAAATTTGAAAACATTAAATGTGCTTATTGCCTTTTCAATTATCAATCAATGTTACTCTGAGGAATGAACAATTTTACCTTCCAAACAGCAATAACACTTTAGAGGCTTGTGATGTCACACTGTCTACAGGCAATAGCGCCTGTCAATAAAACAGAAAGTAAATGGAGGGAACAAAGAGGAATTTGACATTGTGGAACTCCTTAGAGCTCAGTAGTATGTGTTTATTTAACATATGCACTTGTGTGACAGCAGTTGAGAGGCCCATTGTATGACAAAATACTTCCAAAAACCATGTAAGGGGAGAATTATGATAGTTATTGAGACATGCCTTGAAGGGGCAGAATTGAAAGATGTCATAATCTGGAAGATGTTTGAACCTTAAGATGAATGGTAGGTTCGTCCTTGCTAAATGCTAATAATTATAGCAAACCTCAAACAGTTTTCCCCTTGAAGGAATGGTGGGACACTTAGTGAATACATGTAAAACAAGGGAAAGTTTGGTTATCAAAGGCATGCTCTTGCACCTTGTTCCTTATGCTACCACTTGGGGGTGGACAGATGGCAAGCAAGGACCACACTAATTGTATGGACCATTAAGACAGCAGATGGAAACTCAACTTCTGAGACACTTCCTTCTTTCTGCAATTCGATTCTTATTAGAGACACTAATTGTTATTCAATTCTTGGATTTTTTTATATAATTTCCTATTAGGTTGCATTTCTACAACATTAAAGTGATTCATGTTGGTCCATTAGAAGAGTGCTACAGCTAGGGAGAGAAGGAAAGGTTGCTGGTTCAAGAGAAACTTTGAAGCATTTGGATCGCTTCTTGTGCTTGAAGGCTTCCTTACTAGTCCAAAACAAAACCCTACATTATATTTATAAATATAATCATATTATATTTCCTAGTATGAAGTAACTTCCATTGCATTGAGCCCTTGATCAATGACACGTTGTCTATCTTATGCATTAGCCTTGTAAAACTTCTCTTAACTATAGATGACACATGATAGATGTTTTTGAGACCTTATATTACGCCTTTCTTTGCTAGTACCGCTTCCAGCACTTGAAAATTGAGTAGATGACTCTATAGGTTGTATTGATGTATGATGATATACTTCGTAGATTATATGAGGAGCTGATTTAATGAAGACCTGATGACATCTTAGGATCATCTCCTTAGCTATTTACTTTCTTGTATGTGTAGATAGTATGATTCATAGAGCTTACAGGATCGACTTGGCTTGAGTTATGCACTACATTTCCCCTTGTGAACTTATTGATTTTATGACAGCAGACAATTTCCTTTTGGTGGTTGTTCCCTTTGTTTTTAAGAGGCTTACACAATGACTTGTGACTCTTGTAACTTTGGAATGGAGCAGGGCTCTTCGTTATCCATCATTTGTAAGTTATGCTTCTTGCTTGAAATAGATAGGGCAGTCGTAATATATCACATGTCATGTTCTCTGCATTTATGAGTGAACCCATGGGCACTTAAATTTTTTATGATGATCTTAGATAGCAATGGGGAAATGAAATTCACTGAGTTATGATAATCTTGTAGCAGATTTAAGTTAAATAGCTAGAATGTCTTTTTGGATAGAAGGGAAAATGAAAAAGCTTGTCTAAACAAAGAAAATCAAGAACCTAATATCAAGTGGAGGCATATAATGCATAGGGAACATTTTCAGAGGGATAATCATAAGATAGCCACCCAACATATTCAAGGCATACATTAATCATTGTGGGTTTATATAAACTAGTAAGTAACTATAGTAGATGCTAACTGCTATTTGCCATGGATTTATTTAGTTGTTACATTAGGTTTATAGCTGTGTTACACAGGGACATGTCCCCACCAAACCCCTATCCCCATACCCTGAGGCATTTTAGGGACAAAGGGACATCAGGAGATCTCCCCTAGCCGTCCCCTCTAGCATGAGAAAATCTGGAAATGTCCCAGAACGCATCCCCAAAATCAGAGACGGCTGGTAACATGTAAGGGATGCCTAGCCATACCCAAGGCAATCGGGTACGTCTCAGACATCCACTGACCGTCCACTGGATAGCTAGGCGTCCCACACAAAAGAGCTATTTTTATACTGTTTAAAAAAAATTGTTCATAACAATTAAGAAAAGACCATTAAATCTCTCATGACAGTATTATAACAGCAATATAACACGATGGCATTTATAACAGCAGCAATAAATATATCATGATAGCAATTAAATTAATCATGACAGCAGCAACTGCAACAACTATAGCAAAAAATATTACATGATTCAAATTTGTAGTTGATGATATATAACAATTAGCAATAAAAGCAATAATTTGGATTTCTGATTTCATTGTTAAAAAAATTTACAAACTTCAAAATTCTTGATATGGTATTAAAGGTGCATTTGTCATAGTCTGGATTAACATGGTATTGTGTGAAAAGTACAAACATATAATTTCTCTTCAGAATGTGGTTGGCATGCAGGCTCCTGCAGATATCATCCAACATCATTTTAACATTGCCATGTTATATTACTGCTATTATCTTGCTGTTCATTAAGTTTTAGAAAATTTGACTCTCTCACACTCTTAATATATATTTATAGCCGTCCTCCCATCATCCCCAAAAAATGGTCCTTGAACTGCTGTCCCCATTCCCGTCCCCAAAGCACCATGGAATATAGTATAGAAAGTTTACAGTCAGCTAATAGATGAGCCTTAGTTTTAGTGGTTTAACTTGGTGGAGTTGAAGAGGCCCTAGAGAAAGTCATGATGCATTACATTTAAATTAGCCTTTAATATTTCAATTGAGCTTCTATTTATGAATGTTTGATTAAAATTCTGAACTATAAATAGAATTTTGCTTAAGAGAAAATAACAAAAAATACTGATATTAAGTCCAGGAAAAGATAATGGCATGAACCTCTTTTAGAGAATTTATGAAGTTCCACTTCAGATTGTCTTCCCCCTCACAAGGGCTTAATATATCAGATGGATACCCTCTAAAATGGACCTGCAAAACATACACAAAAACAAAATCCTTACATCAGAAACCGTGTGCATGCAAAATATAAGCTGACATCAGGCAGCTAATATCAATAATAATAACAATTCTAGAGAAATTGAATTTCATGTTTGCTATATGAGAAACAATTTCATCCATGTTAGTGACACAGCAAGACTAAAACAAACAT
>MU225904.1:203395-230739 GCA_018584345.1 Thuja plicata | reverse complement strand
CTGACATCAGGCAGCTAATATCAATAATAATAACAATTCTAGAGAAATTGAATTTCATGTTTGCTATATGAGAAACAATTTCATCCATGTTAGTGACACAGCAAGACTAAAACAAACATTGGTGATATGGCTCTCTACATTACTTGCAAAACTTAAAAGACAGTTAACACTTCACTAGAGAAAAAAAAGAGTTAAAATAAAACACAGTTAATCACTTTCTGTACTAAAGAATTTAGAATTTAGAATTTCAAGATTATCATGCAGTGAAAAAGAAATTATATATAACATCCATAAATTACCAAAATTGGGTCACTAGGACTTGGCGAACATATTCAATTATAATAGAGAAGTACTAAGATAATTATACCCTCTATTAATAGAATGTTAAGAGTGTACAATCAAAAAGATACTCTATACAAGCAAAAACTGGGTAAACCTGCATAAAACCACAGCCTGGCCTTGGGACCAGCCAGTTTGAACCATCTCGCTGGGTTTTCCAGTCAACTAGACCAAACTTCCAGAACACCCAGTCCTCTTCTGTGTGAATTCTCTTTTTCTAATTTTTCATTCGTTTTTTAAACTTCTCACTATAGAAACAAACTTCTTCAGCATCTTTCTGAGCAAAGGTGAACAGGTGAACAGATGATCAACAGATTAGAGTGGACTTTTGACAATGCTGATTTTCAACTTTACCACATTCTTTTTAGCCTTTTTCACTGATTTTTATAATAGACCACAGCCAACAAGTACCTGTTATTTGATAAAGGGGATTTGGCCATCTAGGATGACGCACTTGATTATCATAACTACAGTCATCGGGAGAACAGGGATATAGGGGCCTCATCTTAACATTTGATGGTCTAGGAGCATCAGGAGAGGGATACTTAATTGAGAATTTGATATTGCTCAAGAATTTGAAAGTAATTGGCGACATTGAACAAATTCCTTATTTATGTCTTGAATAGAATTTGAAAATAATTTGGCATGAAATAACAATATAATTTATTTTCCATATTTTTATGAAAATTTTAGTGTTCTTTAATTTGCAGGGTTTTTCACATGTTTTCCCCAATTTAAACCCATGTAAGTGAATTCCATTTACACTTCAAGTTTGCTGTGTCATTGCCACAAAAATGTAATACGACTGTGCCCTATATTGTGGGAAAGTAACAAGGTACAAAGCACTTAAGAAACATAAACACAACAATAGTGAAAATCAAAAATTGGTAATTCATCCCGATAAAAATTGAAGTTTTTTTCTCAATAAAAGAAAGGAAGACTGTTTTATAAGAAGATTCAAATTCAATTGAACTAAAGGTATAGGAAGAACAAATGCTTAAATGATATCCTTAGCCGCATGCATAAAAGTTTAAAATGACAGAAATGGAACATGTGAAACACAAATCCACATGATGAAGGTAACATGAGGGTTAAACTAGACCAGTAAGCAAGTGCAACATTCAATTAAGAAGAAATCAAAAATATAAATAAGTTGTTGCTGCAGTTGCAAAAAATATTGGAATATGGATCTCCTATAGCAAACAGGTAAAAAAGTTCAACTATGGTTCTGCTTTGTTACAGAAGCCTAAAGGGTAAAAACAGATAATCTACAGTCACAAATGTGAATTGAGGAAGCTACAGTGGAATATAAGGGAGCCACCCAGAGGGTAAAAATGCGCATATAAGGCACAAGAACGTGAAAACACGGAAAAAATCCTTGACTGAATATAGTTGGCCCCAAAATGCATGTAGGGATAAATTAGCTTCAAAAGTGAGAACTGGAAACACGTGATGCAGAAATCTCCAAAAGACTACACACAATGTGGCCAAAATCGACGATGATACCAACTTATATAACCCAACTCCAGAGAACACAAATGAGAATGCAGAAATGCAAAATAAATTAAGGAATTAACAGCCAAAAATTGATGTTCCACACTCTTCATTACCACTATTAAAAGGTTTACAAGGCCAAGTATATGCAAACTTCCTCAGAACTGGGCTTACAAAATCACTATTCTCATCATCTTTTAAATTTTGAGACTGGAATTTATGTTTGGTACATAATTATGATGTGACAACTGTGATCAGTATTTATTAAAATAACTGGGTCAGTCTTCTTCTTTGCCACCATAGGTCAAACCACTTCCTTGGGGGATGTTACCACATAAATCAAATGGGACCTCAGAGTTGGACATGAAAATGGTGCATGACAGTGTTTATGATTTCCTGTGCACAATTTACCTTTCTCTGCTACACCCATTACTTTCAAGTTTAATCCAAAAAAAAGTGTCAGCTCAACCATTCATGGGGCCAACATATTATTCCACTCAGGCTGGAGCATGAGGCGACAAAAAAAGTGGTCGCTGGAGGAGATTCTTCATTGGTGCCTTTACTCGCAAACAGCAAAGCATTATAACTTGGTACACAAATGCCCTATTTATCCAATATACCTTGCTCTGCAAGTTTTAAAAAAAAAACTAAGAGGTTCCATAAGTTTTCAATTCACTAATGGCAGATAACAGTACAAACATCCTCCCCAAAACAAGCACCATATTTTCCCTTCCTGCCAAGTTCCATTGAAGTTTTTGCCTGATTAAGCAGGAAAAAATTTAGCTTAATAACCAGTGGAAACTTCTCCCCGAATTGAAATTTTGGAAATTGCTTGTTGAATAAATGAAATCCAATGGCTACATATAGCAATTTACAAGAGCTTCAAACTGAAGCTAAAGTCTTCTAAAAATAGAAGACTTAAATAAAATAATAAATAAAACAGCTAAATGACCATTAACTGAAGAATCTAAAAAACTAGCTAAAAAGCAAAAGATTCTAAGATGCTAAAAATAGCAAAAGATTCTAAGGTGCTTAAATATTCTAATACCCTCCCTTAATGGTCATTCTATCAACTACATCAAGTTGCCCCCTAAACTCGACAAACTTTTTCGAACTGAGAGACTTGGTGAGTATATCTACAATCTGGTCCTCAGTGGGGACATACTGCAACATCACTGATACATCTTCGACCAGCTTGTAGATGAAATGACAAAGAAGCTCAACATGCTTTGTCCGCTCATGGAAGACTGGATTTTTGGCTAATTTCAAAACTCCTTGATTATCACAAAACAAGGGAGAAGGTTCTGTTAGAGGCATTTGCATGTATGCAAGCATCCTTCGAAGCCAAACTGCCTCACAAGCTACCTTAACAATACCCCAATATTCAGCTTCGGGGGAGGAGAAAGCTACTGCATGATACTTCTTGTTGGTCCATGTGATTGCACCTGTGCCCAAACTGAAAATATATCCAGAAGTAAACATTTTGTCATCAACACAACCAGCCCAATCTGAGTCTGTAAAACCAAGCCTAGAATCTATGCTTTTGTTGTACTGAATGCCAAAATCAAGAGTGCCCTTCACATATCTCAACACACGCTTCGCTGCAACCCAATGTTCAGCTTTTGGGGCTGTCATGAAGCGGGAGATGTAGCTCACAGCATAGCTGATATTAGGTCTAGTGGCAGTGAGATAGATGAGGCTGCCCACTAATTGCCTAAACACGGATTCATCCACCACCGATGAATCTGATTTGGCTGAAAGTTTCAGCCCTTTCTCCATAGGTGTAGATGCAGGTTTGCAATCATGCATACGAAACTTATCCAACAGACTTTTGGCATATTTCGACTGAGAAATGAAGATGTAGCAATTTGTCTGCCAAACCTCTGCACCAGGACAATGATGGAGAAGTCCCAAATCTGTCATATCAAAAGTCTGGCACAAATTTTGTTTGACCTACTCAACCAAATGTGTTGCACTACCAGTAATGATCAGATCATTAACATAGATGACAAGAATAAGAATCTCACCACTAGCATGCTTGACATACAGATTAGGATCACAAGAACTCCACTGAAACTCTTGATCAATCAAATACTTATCAATCTTGATGTACCATGCACGAGAAGCCTCTTTCAGGCCATAGAGGGCTTTTACCAATTTGCAAACATAGTGTTCTTTATCAGCAACCTAGAAACCTGGAGACTGTGTCATGTAGACCTCTTCCTACAAATCACCATTGAAAAAAAACTCTTGACATCCATCTGATGGACTTTCCATCCAAACTAAGCTGAAATAGCAAGGACAAGAGGAATGGTGCTCATTTTGGCTATGGGAGCAAATGTCTCCTCATAGTCGATGCCCTCCTTCCGTCAAAACCCTTTAGTTACTAACTGAGCCTTGTACTTATCAAGAGTTCTATCAGCCTTATACATGACTTTATACACCCATTTGCAGTCAATGGGCTTCTTCCCTGGTGGAAGATCTGACAACACCCAAGTGTTGCTTTTCAAGAGACTTTGATGTTCAGCATGTTCCCACTCAAGTATACCTTTAGCCTCTGAACATGTTTGAGGCTCAAAAATACTATGAATGTTTTCCATAAGAGCAAAGTTGACTATGGTACGCTGCTTGCTCTTATTTCAAGCTAATCTACCTATTGTGAGGTTTTCACACCATCGCCCCATTGCAAATGGGGACCCCATCTTTTGCTTTGGTGATAGTAGTGGTCTTAGGTAGTCTTTGTTGGTGGCAGTTTTCAAATCCCTAGGTCCGGCAAGTGAGGTTTGAGTAATTTTTGCTTACTGGGAAGTCATGTTTGTCTGGGATTTGGGCGAGAGAGCTAAGCTAAGTTTGTCATGGAGATGGAGTCGAAACCAAGTGATTTGTGATAAAATGAGTTAAAACTTTTTGAGAATCCTTGTTCCAGCTTCAGTTTGACCTTAGAAAGCCATGATGGATTGTGGGAGGTAATCCTGTTGAAGGCTTGTTGAATCCTCAAATTTGGCTAAGTCTGGTATTTTTCGAAAACCCCCAAAATCTAGAATCTGCATCTTAACTCCTATGAAGTTGGAACCTATCTCAAACATCCTGAAAGTATTTATACAAGTATAACTTAAAGTATAAGTCAGATTTCTAACTTATACTTAAATGTTATATTTGTATAAATCCTCCTGCCCCTGAATTAAAAAATTGGCTAAGTACAAAACTACCCTGTCTCATGCCATGGCGGATTCCAACCTCCTATAGGATAGATTTTGTCCTATGACCTTCAAATTTATGCCCCCCATTTCAAGCATGGAAACAGAAGCTCTTGTCATGAGAAGTAAGAATGATGAACAAGGATAAGGAAGGCTTTTCGATAAAGAAATGAATGTTTAGAGGAAGGGCTAGAAGCGAAGTAAGACTGTCCTATACTTGGTCGAAATCCGACCAGGGATAGGACACAAATTGTCCTATACCAACAAGATTTCCGCCCCCCTCCTTAAGCATGAGAACATCAGCTTGGGCATGGAGAAGTTAGTTTTCACCAAGATAAAGACTAGAGCAGCCAAAGACGACTCAAGGGGGGGAAATTTAACCAAAGGGGGGGGCTGGCGGAATTTTGCTTTCTATAGGACAGGATTTGTCTTATACCCCTTGGATTTCCGCCCAACTATGAGAGGGCTATCTGTCAAATCTTAGGTTGGGAGGAGGTGGTAAGAAGTGAAATCAAGATAAGAGGCAATGAATTGACAAGTTTTGATGCCAAGCATGAGGGGCGGAATTTCACCCTCCATGGGACAGAATTTGTCCCATAACCCTCTAATCTCCGCCATGGAACTAGGATGATTGTTTGATAAATTTGGATGGTGGCATATTGGAAATGATCAAGTTTGGGATCAAAGAGCATAGTTAAGAATGTTAATAGCTGATTGACTTGGGCGGAATTTTGCTTCCCATAGGACACAAATTGTCCCAAGACCCCATGATTTCCACCCTCTCCTTGGGTAGCAAAAAAAACAGCAGCAATCAGCGATTAAGCAATTTGGGGAAGAATTGAAGTATGAAGTCAACTAAGGGGTATGGTCAAAATGAAGTGATTTTGTAAGAAGGAAACAAAGGGAAGTTGGAAAACAATGTCCTATGAAATGGAATGGAAACCTTGTCCTATGACTGGTCGGAATCCGACCAGCCATAGGACACAAATTGTCCTTTGAACACCAAATTTACGCCCCCTCTTGGGATGGTGGGCAAGATTCCTTAGGCAAGGGCAAAGAGATGGAAGTAAATTTTGGGGTGATTTTGGTTTTAGAAGCCAAGTTTGGAGTATTTCAACTTGGGCGGAATTGTCCGATGCATGGGAAATTCTGCCACCCTTCTCCTAGACTCCCAATTCCACTCCCAATTCTTCCTTGGCAAGTGCAAAACCCAAGTCGGCCCCTTCCCTTGGCTCAATGAGCAAATGGAAATCCAAGTCGGCTTAGGCATTAGAAAACTCAAACTTATTTATTTCACTCTCCTAGATGCCAAGTCGGCCTGCTATAGGAGGGGTGCGAAAGGTATAAGTAGAGGGAGGTTTGAGATCATTTGCACACTAAAGCATGCGAATTTTCTTCAGGCAAAGTGCAGATCGAACTTGTAGCAGCCCTTAGATTAGGAAGGAGATCAGGCATAAAGGGGGTGGTTTTGATCCCAACTTCCTAGCATTTCTTTGGTGGGAGTAGATTGGCATGATTTTGTAAGGAAGGAACAGCAAGTGGACCCTCATTTCCATCCCAAAATCCCACTTGGAAGCTACAGGTATGTGCAAAATCGGAATTTCCCAGGAAATAAACATGAGTGGTGGATGTTATGATAATGAAAGATCAGAGGTTTGCTTCCTAATTCGAATTCATCCTTTTGCACAATGAGTTTCTCAAATTTCAATCCTCAAAAGTGCAAAAAATTAAGGGAGTAATCAGACTTCGAAGTCTTGTTTGTAATCTGAAAATGATAATTGTTTTGGCCAATGAATTGAGTTGTTTGGAATCTCATGATTTTCCAAGGGTAGTCATGCTAGAAAAATTGCATTCAAAATCTGGAAATCAAATCATGGTTAAGAGTTTTAAACTAACTTCATGAGATTCATCCAAAGGATTCAATTTCTAATTTCCTACTTTCAGATTCTTGGGACAGTATTATAGCATTTTGAACAAGGATAAGTAAGACATATTTTGGTATATTTTGCAGGTTAAGCGAGATGTTCAAAGCTTCAAGTGGATGCTCCAAGCTCAAGTTCAAAGATCTCAAGTGGGAAGGAAGTTCACACCAAGTTACCAAAGGACAAGGTCAAGGCATCGAAAGAAACATCTAGATACAAATTCAATCAAGTTCAAATCGTGGCAAAGAGAAATTTCCAAGAACAAAGATGGAGAAGAGTTTAGAAGATGAAGCAATTTGGGAATATGCCATCGTGTTGGAAAGCTGGGCAGCGTTGAGTATCAAGAGATATTTTCTCTTCACAAAGATTAATCAGAGCTACATGATAAGGATGATGAAGTGGCAATTGGGTGTCTTCTCCAATCAGAAAATTCCAATTTCAAGCACAAGCAATCACAGCATGTCAAGTGTCCTATTTTCCCATTGGTTGAAAAATCATTGTAATTTTCTTATTGGCCCGTGATTTGGTGCTCTCATGTAATTGGTTGAAAATTTGGTAGCACTAATTAGGGTTTCTAGGAATTAATCTTGGCCCTTGATTTCAAATGAATCTTGGCCCTTCGTTGTGATTGGACATCTATAAAAGGCCAAGGCCTTATCATTTGTAGAGAGTTGGTTACTTAGAGAGAGAGAGAGAGAGAGAGTTAGATCCAAGATTGTAGAAGCTAGAGAGCTAGTAGGAGATTAGAGTGGGCTCGCCAAGGGAGACTTGATCAAATTGTTGTTATCATACTACCAAAATTATTCCTTCTTTCATTGTTGGCTTTCATGGTGAATGTATGTGACATTTGGAGTATTGGATGGTTTCTTCAATCTTTTACTTGGAGTAGATTTCATTTCATGTTGTTAGAAGTATCTTAGTTGGATAAAAGCAATTGTGGATGTTTGCTTGTTTGACTCGTATATAAACTAAGCCACTGGCGCCTTGCTGATTGTAAGGGTGCCTTGTGTGGTAAGCTAGTGATTGCTCTTAACTTCAATTGATATTAAATCTTTAGTTTGCATCCATTGATGGGATTGGAGGGGAGATATTGATTTGAAAACCATTTGAGTATTCCTTAGAAGCTTGCACTAGGTGGGTGGAAGTCGCTGATAAAGCCACATATAGTAGAGTCCAAGTCCATCCATGATTCCTTACATTCCTAGTTAGAAGTAGAAGTAGAAGTTAAGCTTAAGTTTAAGTTGAAGTTGAAGAGTTGAAAGAGCAAAACTATATTTTCATTGCACATTGTGAAGACAAATCTTTAGAAGTGCAAGTAAGTTGATATCCATTGAATGAATAACGTAAGTCCCCTAAGGGCCCGTTTGGTTGCTGGAATATGCCTGGAATTGGCATTATCTAATTCCCAACTTTGTTTCTTCCATGTTTGTGTCCATCCAAAAAAATTGGAACTGGAATTTCGAAATTCCAATTTTGCCCCAAATAGGCATATGCATCTTCCACCCAAATAGGTGGAATTGGAATTTTGAATTCCAATTTTTATAAAACCAAATTGGAAATGTGGTCGTGTCCGTGAGGAAGAGGAAAAGTAGGGAATTAGGTCATTATTGCTCATTCTCCCGCAGGAGGTTGAGAAGAAATTTATGTGGAAGCATGAGCAAAGTAAGAATGTGCCCTAAATCGTTTGAGCAGGAAGAATGATGCAGAGTGTGGACGCCATTGAGCACAAGGCGCGAGCATTCATCGAGGTTGCAAGAAGAACGATGAACAATGTGGGATCAGTGATAAGGCATAAATTGTTTGACAAAATCCTCAGAGATATATGGCTTAATCGAATGCATAAGATTAGCAGGCATTGCAGACTGTTTGAGACGCATGGAAAATGAAGAATCCCAAGATCTACACAAACTGGAGTTGATGAATCGGCTTTCAGGAACTTTCAAGCATACCCACGAGTTGGGGATTTTTGTCAGATATTATAGACAGAGATACTTTGGCAGATATGTTGCAAAATGTGGAAGTCTACGCAAGGCATTTTAATCATTTGCCAAAACACCTCATAGACCCGTCTCACTGGATGAAATTATTGCAGACATATGGACACCCATCAAAGCTTGGCAACGTAGCATGCCCTCAAACTAAATATAGTGAGCAAGTTTCCAAAACATTCAAGCAAACGCTATGGCAGAGTTATCAATGCAAGACGTGAAATTACAGTTCGATATGGAAGAATTGAAACGGGGCATCTGAAAATTTCAAGCCAAATATGCATTAGCAGTTTTGAACCAATCTCCCTAGCATCTGCTAGTCATCGGAAGCTTAGAACAAGGTACTGCAGCCGCTTATGCTCTATTAGTCATGTCTGCAAAATGTGGTGACCTTACAATAGGGCGTGTAATATATTTTTGTGACATAGAAATCCGGTCTACTGAAATGCCATGGGTGCATGATTTGCACAAAATTAATTTGTTTCAAATGTTTTTAAAACTCCCAAGCTAATGAAATGCCATGGGTGAACCAAACGGGTCTAGCTCATATTCCAGATATCATTTTCAGGATAAGTATCTTCCAGAATTTCAGCATCTTCCAGAATTGATGTTATCCAGCATTTGGTATTCCAGCACCCAAACGCGCCCTTATTACCAAAGAATCACATTATTTTACTAAGCGAGTGTCCACAATAGAAGGAACCTTGAAGTCATTTCATGATCTTACTTTGCAAGCTTAGCATGAGAGATGACTTTATATCAAGAGAGGATTGAATAATTGGAGTTTCACTTTGAAATGTTAAGTATTTGATTTTGCATGTTGCGGTGGAATAAAACTCACATCAACACTACCCTCAATAAGTTCATCATCATGAAGATCACTAATGGTCTTGGCCCGCCACTTAGGCCGGAGAGTAGAAGAACCAACATCCACTGTAGGAGGAGCAACATCACCTAGGGTCTTTGGATGGGGATCCTAAATGTCCTGTGGCACAATGTCATCTGGATCCCTCCCATTAGGTGAACCAAATGGAAGTCGAACATCCAAATCTATAGCCTTTGGAGGCTGATCCTCAAGGCTCAAAAAAGGAGAAGGCTAAAATAGTCCTCATTCTTCATCAAACACCACATCTCGACTGTATACAAGACGATCAGTATCAACATCAATCAGCCGATAAGCCTTATGATTCTCACTATACCCTATGAACATTAATTTCCGAGTCTTGGAATCCAGTTCGGTGCACTTGACATCTGGAATCCACACATAAGTTGTAGAACCAAAAACCTTCAGATGAATTATTTCGGGCTTCCTTCCACACCAAGCTTCCTCTAGGGTCATCTTCTTAACGGCCTGTGTGGGTGACCAATTCAAAAGATAAACTACAGTATAGACTGCCTCAGCCCAAAACTTCTTTGGAACATTTTGATGCTCCAAAATAGATCGAGCCATCTCACTGACTATATGATTCCTGCGCACAACAACACCATTTTGTTGTGGTGTGTAAGGTGTGGTAAGCTAATGTTGAATGCCATGTGATGCATAGAAGTTGGAGAAATCAAATGAACCAAATTCTCCACCATAGTCAAATCGAAGAGTAACTATCCTACAACTTGACTCTTTTTCCACTAAGGCCTCAAACTTCTAAAACATGTTGGAACACCTCTAATTTATGTTGAAGAAAATACACTCATGTTTTCCTACTGAAATCATCAACAAATAGCAGAAAATACCTGCATCCAGTGACTAATGGAGTGTTCATGGGTCCACAAATCTCTGCATGAACCAACTACAAGACCTTGGATGCCCTCCAAGCATCACCATTTGAAAATGGAGTTCGATTTTGCTTCCCAACCTAACAAGCTCCGCAAACTCCATGATTCTATGTCTGAATCTCAAGTAATCCAACAACCAGACTCTCTCGAGTACACTAAGAGAGATAGTGAATATTCAAGTGCCCATACCTATGATGCCAAAGCTTGCTGATGGAAGTACTTTTGGCTACCATGGCCTGCTCTTAAGAATCACCTGTATCAATGAGTCTATGAAGACCATGACCCTCAAGACCTATTGCAACTGTAGTGTGAGACTCCATGTCAACAATGTTGCACTTGTGCGAACTGAAGACCACATCCAACTGTGGAGAATGAAGCATTCTGGCTGACTGAAAGTATATTGAGCTTCATACCTGGAACAAAGTATACATTAAGAAAGATCAAATCCCTCCCACCAATTGAAATCTGAACGTTGTCTTTTTCCAACAACAATATACTCCTCGCCTCCTCCAAAGATCACTGAATCTGTGAAAGGCGTGAACTTTGTTAACCAATCCCGACGATGTGTGAAATATTGAGAGGCACCAGAGTCAATGTACCAGGCAGATGATGTCTCATGATTTGATGGGCATGTGGCCATGAACGCATAGGAGGCAGACTCTTGATCAAAATGTGTAGCAGCTTGGGCCTTCTACTGAGACCATCCCTCTGTAGATTGCGTGGCTGCCAACCGTTTCTTGCAATCTATCTTCATGTGACCAAACTTGTGACAATAATTGCATTGAACACTCTTCTTCTTTAAAGATGCCTAAGATTTACCTGGTGCTTTCAACTGGGAGGACTGAGGTTTACCTTTGTTCTTGTCTGAGGCTTTGGTTGTGAAGGCCACTTGTTATGTGGAGGGCGAACTACCACTGCTTCCAAACTGTTACTTCCATCTATCCTATTGCAAAATCTTGTTGCAAACATCAAGAAACTTCAGCTCAACACTAGAAGTGATATTGAACATCTCAATGAAATGCTCATAGGATCGAGGCAGACTTCTCAGCGTGATCACTACCATATCTTCTTCCTCCATCTTGCGGTCAATAGCCTCAAGCTGGTCACAAATGTCCTTGATCTTTGTAAGATGTGCCTGGAGAGACAGCTTATCATCCATTATGATAGAAAACAACATATTCTTCAGAAAGAAAGCTCGGCTCTTGTCGAACGTCTCACGAAGATCCTTCAAGAGTTCCCAAATCTCTTTAGTTGTTTCGCCAGAAGGCACCTGAGGGAGCTAATCAGCAATAACAGAAAGTTTGATGAGCACGACGACTTCCTGGTTACACTCATCAAATTTGTCCTGATCTACTCCAACTTGTGTAAGACGTGTTTCCGTAGCTAGAACAATCTTGCCAAGGCATCTATATTCAAATATTGTCATCATGCGCTACTTCCAAGTGTTATAGTTGCAGTCGTTCAACCTCTGATTGCCTTCCAACATAATGTTGGTCAAAGACACCATCACGAATACTAAGGTTGTTGATCAACCCTGTGAAGGCATAGAAACTGGGGTAGAGGTTGTTGGTCAACCAGCACAATTTCCAAGACAGAACACATTGAAGCAAGGTTACCCCGAGTTTCTAGGATGGGGGGGTGACTTTCCAGGACGGCAAATTTTTTTGCCAAGGTTGGGGACGGCAAAGCGGACGGCTATATAAAATATAGGGAAATTTTAAAATATATAGGGAAATTCGCAAATATACATGACATTCATATGAAAATATGGATAAAGCATGCCATTTAAACATCATAGAACCTTAACATACAAGTTTACAACACTTCATTGTTTCAAAACACAATATGCATTCAAAATTTGGAAATCGGAACTCATTGTCCAATGTCAATATCATATATGCATCAGCATGTGATAACAAAAAATATCATACGTAAATAATTTTAACATACAAAACCAAAATGCCCAAAGGCTAAGTGCAGCCATATAGTTTCATGTTCAATATAAAAATCAAAATACATAAAAAGCAAAGTACATTGCTGCTCCGATTCTGATTTAGTGAACATTGCATCAGAATCAATCATCTGAATCGTCACTGTCATGGTCCACTACAAGTGCATCCTCATCTAATGTAACCCCAACCAATCCTGGTGGTGTCTCCTCGTCAATCAGGGCCACATCATTAAGATCAACATCCCGCCATAATGCTGGAGCCTGCCTATACTCTGGACTCTGACGAGTACAAGTAAAAAACTTGAAAATTTTATGCATGTAAAAAGAATGGAAAAGATGCAAGTATAAGCCACGTTTTTGGCATTTTAGGGCATGTAAGAAGGTGGGGCCCACAAACCAACCCCCCTTTAGACGAAAAAATTGCATTTTTTAATTTATTGTTTACTTTTTCGTGTGCAAATAATTGGGGATGGATGGCTGTCTCCGATATGGTCAGGGAATGGCTATGGCGTCCCCGGCCGTCCCCGGTACTTCCAAAAGTCCCCTTTGTTTTGGGTGACGTCCCCAAGTTTTCGGGACATCCCCACCAAAATTTCAAAAATCCGGGACGGGGGAGACGTCTTGCAGGTCTCTGAAACATCCCCGGTACTAAGACGGGGAAAATTAGGTCGGGTACGCATCCCCGAGTAACACTGCATTGAAGCAAAAAACACAGACGATGATGAACCTAAAAAAAATGTCAGAAAAAAAACTTTTTTTTGACAGACAAACCCTAGTTGAAAGTGACAAAAATCCCAAAACTGAAGAATGCCTCTAAAGACACGAAACCTTAGCCATTGAATCCCATCTTGCATGTCGCAGGGTAAAATGGCAAAAAAATTGTAGAAACTGTTGGGTCAAAAAAACAATCTTCAAATGTAAAAAAACACAGGCTTCTTGAATGCACAGACAGCAGAAAACACGACGCAATATATGGAGGGGTTGCGTGTTTAAAAACGTGAGAAAATTGTGTCAAAAATACACACGGGCTGGAAGTAAGAGAAACCCCCATTTGCGAGCTTAGAAATTGCAAAAAAAAAAGCAAGCAGAGGATAGTAAAATATGAACACAGATGTGCGAAAAATGTGAAAAAACCGCATCAATATACACACAAACAAGCGAAAAATGCGAGAAAATTTTCAATAGAGACGCACAGGAAACCCCTTCGAAAAGAGTTGTGGGCGTGAAGTTTAGGTCCTAAAAACAAAGATTTGCGCATACACAAAACGCATCTAGAAACAATGTGCCACCACCGCGTGAGGGTATAATAGATCCGCAAAAAGTAGTGGAAAAATCCAAAAACCATAGACAGGTTTAACACAACTAAACCTGCTTCACGGGAAGAAAATTTCTTTCAAAACCCTAATTGCACCATTGAGGAAAAATTCCCTCAAAATTTCACCCTGCTCTAATACAATGAAATTTTGGAAATTGTTTGTTGAATTAATGAAATCCGTTGGGTACATATAGCAATTTATAAGAGCTTCAAACTGAAACTAAAGTCTTCTAAAAATAGAAGACTTAAATAAAACAGCTAAATGACCATTAACTGAAGAATCTAAAAAACTAGCTAAAAAAGAAAAAGATTCTAAGATGACAAAAATAGCAAAAGATTCTATGGTACTAAAATATTCTAATACGAATGGCATAAATGCATATGAAATCTGCTGAAAGCATGTAACTAATAGAAATGCTTTCTTCATGTTTAGAATGAAATTCAAGCACATGAAGGGTAGAATAGTACTCAGAAGTCAAGGAAACACTAAGAAGAATCCATCACAATCTAGAGAGATAAGAGATGAACCAACACCAACAACATCAAATACACCCCTTCCAAAGTGGTAGGTATCGTTCCATTTGGAAATCTCTTTATCTAAGAGGAAAAGCATGATGAGCTAAAAGAGGTTGAAGTACCTTCTAGAGTGAAGGATGTACATAGCTTTCATGCTTCAAGAACTTTAACAAAAGCATTTTCCATATAGAGCTTTCCAACTTATAGGTTATTCAATGAAAATTTGGTGTTAATATGTTGATGCTATTATTGAAATGCCCATGACATTCTTTAATTATTTTCACTACTGCACGCTACTGGTGAGCATTATTTCAATGTTGGGATAAGATGTATACATGTTATTTAAAGCCACATAGGTAATAGCTTCAGCAAACATATCTGTAAATACAGGTATTTCAGCCTTGTATATGCTAGAGTTCAGCATCAGCAGCTGTAGTTACATATTTTATGACATGTGAGCACGTGTATAATTATAAGATGGCTGATTTTCAATACTGTAATAGTATATAGTCTATGCACATTGTAATTTCCCATGGGGATGTCAATGACAACATATATGTGAGGCAAACATCAATTCTAGCAAAATTGTTTGTTGAAATTCAGTACCTTGCTAGTTGAATCAGCAGCATAATCACTTGAAAATATCTGTGCTGAAAAACGTACCAGCCATAGCTTGACCAATTATAGATCAGATTTGTACCATAACAGTCTACAATCTAACAACTAGTCTTATGCCAGCAAAAAATATCAGAGCAACATTTATGTCTTGATTCAACTTCAAACCCAAACCCTTCTTCCTGCTATTTGCAATGAACATGTCCAGTTGACATTAAATTAGTGGCTTACAAATGTAATATTCACATTTTGAGTTTTACTGAGGTTCCCGTTCAACTTAATACAAAATAGAGAAAAACCATGCACTGATATTCACACGGGCATATCCATGATCATTGCAACTCGCAAATCCCTTGTAAACAAACATAAAGTCTGTTGAGGGAATTGCACATCAAGCGTGATAAGTACAAAAAGCTTGTGAGCACAATATAGCCCTAGATGGTTGATAGCATTCATCAAATGTACGGAGGCTCTCAAATTATGGTAGTATTTTCTTTATCACAATTTTTGCATTCCCTGCCCTGCATCCTTTGATTTTCAGGGATACACTAGACAAAAGCATGTGAAATATTTTGAAAGCTAAGCCAAAGCTTAATCCTATGCTTTTGCACATGCCTAACCTCTGCTCCCTGTATTGCTCTTAAGCAGAACAGCGAGTGTAATGAGAATGAAATAATTAAAGGATTGTCAGAAAATAGTGCTTATAAAAAACAATGAAGCACTGGAAGAATGACATCTCAGTACTGCTAAATAAGAACATTTGTTAATGTCTCTCCTTAGAATGAAACAACACAATAATGCCTAGACAGACAACTTACAAACCAGAATGACACTGACCCAATGGTGTGATTCCTAGAAACTTATATTTTCTTTCAGGAATAGTATAAAATATTCCAAGAGCCTCTACCGTTATATTCCAGGGCCTTTCGGGTTCTGCACAAAGGAGATCAAACAAGACTCCAGTTGGTATGTACCTGCAGAAATAAACAAGTTGGGACATTCAGGTTCTGAAGCATTTTGCAGAAATCTATAAAAAGCAATAAGCCAATATGGTACAATGACAAAACATAGATAATTGATGTAATTAGCATCCATTCAGCCCCACAAAAGTGGATAACATTTTATAGAACTTAAGATAAACACAAAAATCCTAACAAACCACCCGTTCTAACCCAGCCGTCATATGTCACCTCTTCCAGTATGCTCCAGAAAGATTGACTTTACATGTAATCCCTTTTCATGTTTTAGATCCATTAATATTTATATTTAGAAACATTTTGACAGGTTAAGTTCGAATATAGATTAGACTTATATGAACAGTAATTTACAACTGAAATTTGACGACTGTTGAGATCTTTCTAATTTATCAAATATATACCCACTTTCGAAACTTAAAAACACACACATCCACTTCCAACCCAGGAAAGAGGAAAACAGAGCAGTACCTGATCTAACAAATATGATGACTGGACTATAGCTTGAGTTAAACCTGCTTTCATGTCTGTAAATTTTAAGTTCCCACACAATGCCTAAATAAAAGTTCGTTTTTAGGTCACAACAGCAACATCGGGATTATACTAAAAGTTTAAATCTATGTAACCGGATTCTCCAGAGGCTATAATATCTATAAACCAATGATTCTTTATTTTTAGTTTGGCTATTAATAACTAGGTTAAAGAGCACAAGACCAAAAGTAGTTGGCAACATGCCAATTCCTACTTGGTTCTAACCAACTGCCAAAATAAAAGAAATATGAGAAACAAAAGATAGAAATTCAAAAGCCAAAACCTGCCCCATTAGAAGCACTTCCCAATTTCTGATTCTAATACTCCCAATCTTCCTATTACTGCAGGTTATAGAGACTCCCATAAACAATACTGATCTTACAGAAATAAGACTGCCCATCTTCTTCTCTATTCTGAATCTGTTTTTCAAAATGTCAAAGTTTCAATCACATCTTTTCCTGTAAATGCAGAATGAATTGGAAATGTCTCAAACTCACTGAATCCTACAAAGCTGGGCTAGATTTACTCATTGCTGGCAAAATAACTAGACTGTAGATGTCATTATACCACCAGCTCTGCTAATTTTACAAATTTAGATTAAAAATCCAAAAGCAAATGGTTACCTGGGTCCAGTTTCCAAAGAGCTTTACAAAGAACGTCTTTGACCTGGAATTCAATTTTTTGCTGTTCATAATGATAATATTTTCGATATGCCCAAACCACCCAATTCCTTAAAGTGTTCTTTAAGCAACGTGACATGTAAAAATATTCATATGAAAACCTATGATATTTTGAATTATCTAGAGTATTGTTAATTTTCATTTATTTTAATGCTGACTATCCACATAAAATTGATATTATGGTTATTACTTATTTTCCTTTTCATTTTTTTTATTCTTTTTTATTTTATGAATGGAGTTTCCATACCAAAACATACTTCATGTTCAAACAGTTTGTGTTTCCTCAACCTGTACTCCATTCTCTAGTAACTCAGAACTACAGGTTGATGATCAGAATAAGGTTGTAACCACATAGAAAAACATAATACCTATTGCAAAATTAAAACTAGAGTTTGTTCAACTGTATAAATGAACATGGTAAGGAAGAAACTATATCAATGTCCTTGGATAATCACAATTTGTCAATGGGACTGCAAAAGACAAACAGTTAAGATACAACTAGAAAGGATATGCTGAAAAAAAAACCAAACGAAATCAACTTACGGCCTTCCACACAACTCATACCATTTCAAAGGTAACCCTTTGTACTCAAACCACACTGTATCTGTCCCAGGAGGCAAGGAACTCTGGAAATGAGGTTTTATAAGTGGTTCAAGCAAAGGCAAGTAGCCATTCCGTGGACTCAATACCTGAAAATGAGAAAAAACTTTATTAATACCAGCACTATTCATTTTCAACGCTATCTCGTTAATAAGATAATAACGCACAGCACAAGTCAACAAAATAATTCCATTAGAAAAAGTAGAAACAACAGAGTTAGATTGAAATGCACATCAAGATGGCTTTTGGTTATAATATCTCTATACGCAACATTACTGATCCTAACAAATATTAGTAACTGCATTGACAGAGGCTAATCAGTATTGCTTCCCAGTAATTGGAGCTTAAAGAGTTATCATAATAGTGCATGTATTAGGGGATTCCAATTTATGAATCTCCCAAGACTTCTTCGGTGCAACAAAGAATCAACATTTGATTGTTTCTGGTTGTCTTAATTGGACACAAGTGTTTGAAATTCTAAGCGGGTAAGAGATTATGAAAAGTTAGAAAATAAATGATGAGCTCATACACACAGATTTCAGCTTTAGTAACCACCCTGATAATCTTCATGGCACATTCAGAAAGTCAAAACATTGCAGCCTTCAACCCAAAATATGATTAACCTACATATATTTATCAATAAGCAATTTCAATCTATAAATCAGAAAACATATTCCATTCTACCAAACTGCCTGGCATCCAAGCACAGAAAAGAAATGCATTTTTCCTTGGCACCAATATTTAACAAAACTTAAGAGCTAAAAGACCTGTGCCTCATAGGGTTAGCAACAATGCATACCTACTCAAAAATTACACATATGCAGTGATTGATCTAGCACTGATGTCACAAGGTTGACAGTCCATGCACCCATAGAAAGGTTACGTGGTTATCCAACCTACATGGTTGTGACTACGCTCTTCAATAGAGTTATGAGCATAGCACATTTGGCCTAGGTGCACTGAAATGCTTACAGCTAATTTTTTTTAAAGATGGAACTTGTGCCAATAAGGATGGCTATTGCATCTACCTATCTAAAATTGTCAAACAATTTCAAAAGTGAAGCAAATGAATCAATACTGATCACTCAAGAAGTAAAATTACAACCAAAATAAATGTCAGGCTTGAAAAAACCCATCTGATTATGGAAAAATACAAATATCAGTAGGCACGTACAATTTTCATCATCCATTTGATCAACCCAGACTCCCACTACAATCATTCCAACTCCGTACATAAAACTGGTCTATTTCTCATTATGGCCTGTGATAAAATAACTTATGCAAATTCAAAATCGCATGTATAATCGCAGATCCAAATGAATAGCAACATGCAACATTAACACCTGTGCAACCATAACGATACATGGAAAACAAACAAGAGAATATTAAATGTGGACTAATAGCCGGTTATTGCTCCAACTTCTCAGAACATGATGGAATTCATTCAAACCTCAACTAGGAGATTTATAGTTGTAGTTGCTGCACAAATTCAAATGAGGATGTGTCTTTTGATATAAAGAGATTAAAGTTAATCCATGATCAAAAGTTACCACTGCATCAAACTTGAATTTAGCGAAGAAAGAAAAAGAAAAAAGTTTTTGGACATAAAAATAACCAAATTAGGTTATAAACCTGAATGTATAACCAATAATGATCTACAAATTGAATTAAACAACTAACTAAAATGCATCCCACTACAAAATACAACAAAATGAAAGCAAAGAGGGAATTGCAGCAAGAAAGATCTAAACCAAATTAGGCAATTAACCTGCAAATATAACAAATTATGATATACAAATTGAAACAAAGGACCAACTAAAACACCTCCCACTACAAAAAGAAAGAAAATAAATGTGAAGAGGGTGTAGCAAGAAAGGAACAAACCAATTAAACCCTGTTTACACGAATATTTTATAAGACTATGGTGTATAAAAGATACAACAAAGAGTAATGCATCGATATACTAAAAGAGAAGAGCAACTAGAAGATAAAGATGTGAATACTCTTTGTGATGCAGGAGCATCCTTGGGTTCGTCGCAATCTTGCATCACCCAAAAATATTTCCTTTTCGTTTGTTCATGTTTGTCAGTTTATGTGTTTTCTGTGGCGTTACTTTGAGTTGGCTCTAATGATGCTGCAAACCTCATGGACTAGAAGATAAAGATGTGAATACTCTTTGTGATGCAGGAGCATCCTTGGGTTCGTCACAATCTTGCATCACCCAAAAATATTTCCTTTTCATTTGTTCATGTTTGTCAGTTTATGTGTTTTCTGTGGCGTTACTTCAAATTGGCTCTAATGATGCTGCAAACCTCATGGCATGTTCTGGACATCGTGTTTTACCTTTTCCTGGGTTCGCACCTCGATCTGACTCTTCAAAGTGGAGATATCTTGGATTCTTGCTTGAACCTATAACAGCTAAGTTGGAGTTTTCCGATCATGCAAAGTAATTCTGTGATTTGTGGTGGCACATCGTTTGATGTTCCTGAGCTTGTAGCCGACCTACCTATGGATTCGCGCTTCATTTCAGAACGTGTTGGTTAAGTTCTTCGTGATTTAGGTCCTAACCTATATTTTTGGTATTACTTTTTCCTTTCCTTGGAAAATGTGATTGTTCTTGGCCGACATGTTTCTTGCGAAGGCTCTATATATTGAGGCATTTGATCATTGTTGGTAAGGGGGTGCTTGGTGGATAACTCTTTAAGGTTCGAAGGACTTAGAAGTCTGGATTTCTGTTGTAATTGGGCATGTAAGCCTAGAATGTAAGCCTGCATGTCGCTGGCCAATTGTATGTAAATTTCACGAATCTGTGATAATTCAAACATCAGGGCATGTTTTCAGTTCGTTATTGTTCTTATTACTGTTATTTTCGCTGTGTGACTCAGGCTGCACGGTTTGGACTAATCTCTTTGAGGTCCCTCCGTCTGTGACTAGACGGACTGCGTCACTTTGACAGCTAAGAAAGAGCATAAATAGCTATCAAATAGGAGGGAAGTCTAGGTAGCACATCCGGTGCCTCCCTGTCATGGTAGCATATACAGTATGCAGACCACATATCATGGTAGCACATAAAATGTCTCCCTACCTGTGCAGAATTGTACACAGGGAGTTTGAGATGGTCTCACTGTCACATGTGCGTATGCATATTTTGGACCTTAAAAGTGGATTCATTTATCTTAACCGCTTTAAAATGACAATTAAGCGGTCAGAAAATGTCCTTCAGTAAAAACTGAAGGGAAGAGGAAGACTTCCGCAGTCTTTGAAACTGAGTCGTAAATAAGGCAGGCCAACAAAATTTAGAGAATTTGAAGGAAAAATAAATTAGATATACTAGAAAGAATTCTATGGAAAATGAAAGGAAAGTGTTTTCAATCTCGAGCAAAGGATACTAAAAATCATATCTCCGTTCTTTCCTATGTTTTTTGGGTATTTCACAGTAATAACAATTGAAGTCATGAGCCTACAAGGTCTTTTGGGAGCCCGTACAGGATTTAAAATGTTCTCTGCGCAGAAAGACCTGTCATTTTGAAACTAGGTATTTATATGTTTATAACATGTAATATGTTTAAATATTCGGCCCCAAATTGATACAAATCCTTTTGCTAAAATGTAAATAAAATACCAAGACCCTCAATTTAATTTGAGAAGCAATCGCTTTGAGATGAAAATTTCTGCAGGAATGGATAGAGAATCTTTGAAAACTCCCTAAAGCCAAACGAAATTGGCCCACCCAAATGACCCAATAAATGGCTTATTGAGGCAAAATAACGAATAAAAGTTCAAATCCTGATTGATCCAAGTGTCATTCCATCTGGTATAGCTTTAAACTCAAACCAGATTCATCTTCGCTTAGAGAGGCTCGGGCTCTAGCTTAAATTAAAATTGGCAGTTGCAAAGAAATGAAGCTGAAACTTCAATGGACATATCCCGATCTGTAACCATGGTTGTACCGCTACTGTAATAGCGCGAATGAGAAGTGCAGTAGAATACCATGAGAGGTGGCGGAGGAGGAAGCGTGGTAACTTGCGAATGATGCAGATGCAGTTGGATTGGAATACTCCCTTCCCATACTTTACTCCGCGCCTCCCAATTCTCCATTGCCCACTTAATGGGAAACTATGAACATCTAGGTAACAAGAAACCAAGAAATGTCAATCCTTTGTGGAAGATTTGAAGCTTCCCATAACTGGATTAATATTCGAATAAGTAAACCACAAGAAAGTAGTATTACTTTCGGACATCCATAAGGTGGTGTAAAATAGTACAAGGGAATAAACTCTACTCTACATAAATCTTGGTCAACTAGAAGAAGAAGAAAATTTTAACGTCCACGAGGCTAAACATAGCTTATGGGACAATCTGTCAAATTCATGTAATTTGATGATGAGTGCATCCAACTTCTTAATGTGTTCCTCCCTAAATAAGTTATGTCAAGAGCTAGCTGTTAAAATATTAATAAATTTGTCCCCGTTGTCCTTGTAAGCAACACATTCAACAATAAAATGGTGTTCAGTTTCCACATTCCCAGAATTGCAAAAAGAACAAACACGCTCTTCCCACACCTCTTTTGGTCTTTTCCAACGCCCGATCCCACAACAGAGCTAATGTGAGTTGGTTCTAAGTAGAGCAATAAGAGTTTTTGTTCTCCAAGAAATATTGGCCCCTATGTAAGCTTTTTGAAGTTGGTCACATGTGGGATTAAACTCATTGATATAATACTTTTTTCTTCCTGCCTATCCCATTATTCCAATTGCTCTTGTAGAACTTATCCATAACGAAAGTCTTTATTTCTTTGTTATTCATGGGGCGCGTGTTGAAATGAATATTCCATTTACCCATCCATTTGAAGTTTTGTTGCATCCACATCTTTTTCCTTTTACACAAAACATCATTGAAGACAACCTTAGGCAATCTATTATCTTCCATTTGTTCTATTCTTTTAAGGTAGCTTATGAGACGCACCATAGCCATAGCTTCAATAGGGGCAACTCTCATTTCATTTAACATGATATCATATGGAACAGTGCTTTTGATTTTGAACTTGTTTGTGATCAAACGTTTTTGAATTCTCTCTATTTTCTTCCACTGTGAGATGGAGGTGCTGCAAGCCCACACCTCACAACCGTAACGAACAACCGGCAAAACTAAAAGACCAAAAAGGGTTTGGGTAGTTTTCCAATCCCAAACCTCTACCTCTCTACATATGTTATGAAGAGCATAAAAGGCCTTCCAACCTTCCACAATTCTTTTCTTTCTGCAACCTTCCCATCTTAGATTCTTGTGAAAGTCAATGTCGAGATATTTGTACTCCATAACTTCCTCAAGAATATTGCCCTCAAAATAAAACTTATGTTGATTTTGTTTTTTGCTAGTAGAGAAAACCATGACTTTAGTTTTGTTGATGTTAATTTGCATTCCTAGCATACTACAAAAATGTTCAAGGCTATATAAGTGTTCTTGCAACCCTCAGGCAGAATTGGCAATCAAAATGAGATCATCCGCATAAAGGAGCAGCCTAATCACAAATTCTCCCAATTGAATACCCTCACCATTTTGCATGTTTAACCACTCTTCTAGCTTGTCAATATAGAGACCAAACAGGGTAGGCGATAAGGGACAACTTTATTTGACCCCAACATCACTCTTAAAACATTTTGAAATGTCGGTTGAAGTTCTTATTTTGACTTTTACCTCTTCATACATCTAATGAACAACAGCTCTAAGATGTATAGGAACCCCAAGTTCTTCCAATCTATCTCAAAGCTTGTCCCTAGGCACCATGTCAAATGCCTTTTTAAAAATCAACAAGCAAGAAAAGACTTCGTCCTTTTTCTCACATCCTTTTTCAATAATGTGTCTCAAAGTAATGCAATGATCAATTGTCGAATGCTTAGGTCTAAAACCAGCTTGTCCTTTTGCCCATTTATGTTTTTCTTCAGCCCACTTACTAATTTTGTTTTCAATCATACTGCCAATTTTTTTTGCAAACAAAGGGTTGATCATAATTTTCTAGTAATTGGAGGGGTTATTGACATCACCACTCTTAAAAAGGGGGATAGCTAAACTAGTTGTCCAATCCTTAGGAAAAACTTGTTGGCAGATATTATTAAAGATTTTCGTAATATGTGGTGCAAGCGCTTTCATGCCCCACTTAAGATACTCTGCTTGAAGGCCAACCAAATCTTTTGCTTTACCACAGCCTAACTTCTTAATACCCATCTCGACCTCCTGCACAGTGAAAACAATTATCATACTATTGACCAAGGGTAACGGGTCCACCTCACAATTTTTTTCATAGAGTTGCCTTGCATATAATAAGTCTTGGTCAACTAAATAAATGCATATAATAAACATATAGATTAAGTTAGGGTTAAGAGTGGATTTGATAATTTGTAATAAATTAATATTTAGGAAATTATATCAAAGGGGTAAGAATTTTAGTTTTAGGAATTAGAATTAAGAATATATGTTGATTTGTAAAAGATTAAATTATTCAAGTTAAAAGAAATAGAGTGTACAATATGACTTGGGATTTGTGTAGGTCAAATATTAACACTTCAAGTTGAATGCAAGTTCAATGAAAGTGATCTAGTGTGTGGAGTTTATCTATAAGCTATAAGATTATCTTACTAGAATACGAACTTTACAACCTAATTCATTATGATCTTTGATAGATGAATCATGCATAAGAGTGGTGATATTTAGAACTACCCTCAGGGAGTTTTGTTAGGATTAGCAAACAGATATCTAACAGTTAAATACATATTGATAAATAAAAAAGAGGAATAAAACACACACATAAATGAAACAAGAAGACACAAAGAATTCAACATGGTTCACCCAATCTTGGGCTATGTCCACCAAACAGAGTCCAATATTATTATCTAGTAGTTTCAACCGATTACAATCAGTGATCCCTTATAACTCAATACTGTTGCAAATGCTACAATGCTTCTTCACTCTAATAAGTCATAACCCTATCATCATTTTTCTTGTAGAAAAACCCTAACCCTTAAAATTGCTTGACGAGTTAACCTAGGGAAATGCTTGACGAGTTAACCCCACGAATTGTAGAAAATATACAATACTTGCTTGATTAGTCACCACAAACCAACAAATTTGTCAAGTTGAGAAATTTGAAATCTCTTTAGTCAACGTTCTTGATGGATTGACTTTATGACCTTGGGAGAATCTTTCAAAATAACATGTTAGGATGAAGTAATACTGAGAGGGAAGACTGAATCAGTATTATAGCACTTTATTATAAAACTTAACTAGGCAATTACTAAAATAAGAATAACACACACATAAAGTAGACAACTCATAACACCATGATTTGTTAACGAGAAAACCTTGGCCAAGGGAAAACCCCAATAGGGATGATACCCACAAATGATGCACTAAGAGTATAGTGTCCTTGTTAGGAGACCTAGCTCTATTAGGAGTTGAATATTACATTTAGTACATATCCCTGTCAAAAGATAGAAACCTTGTTATGGGTATACAAGGAGCTCATTGCTCTTACAATGTAAAATTGTATTTTACAATGATTTAACAAAACATGAACTATACAAGCATCTGTTGTGCTCAAGTATTCCCAGGTATAGCTTACAACATCCTCTGTCTAATTCTGACATCACAATGCATCTATTTGTTCCACACATATCTTCGCATCTCAAGACATCTTCACATATATACTAGATCTCATAATCTTTCTAGTCAGCTCACAATTATATCACAAAACATGTCCAACACTTAATCAAATAGAAAATACATAGTCGGCGACCATACATTAACAAAAGTTAGGTAGGACCCAAACCAAATCCAAAGTAGCACTTCTGGATTCCACATTATACTCCCCTAAACATCATGATCACTCATCTACCTTGTTTCATTGTTGCACTGTCATCGCATAACTTCAACAAGTTGTAACTCTCTCTAGTAAACTCCAAAATACAAGTGACCTTAATTGAAGGTCTACTACATCCCAATATACATTTCTCTAAGATCGCAGGACTTAGTTTGTCACATACTGTGCTTGCTGGGCAAAACTGTACAACTGTACCCTGTCAACTATTTCCTAGACTTAGTCTTTTTTCCAAACAGAATGTCCGAAACTGGATTGCACTCCAAGCGACCATGCTAATAAGTAGTGTTTCTATAAATGACAACCTCTAAGCTATACTTATCATAACACTTTCCATCAATATCCCCCTTTGGCATTGATGGCAACACTTAGTGAAAAATGATTGTCTAATGCCAAACTACTGACTCTTCATTTTTCATACTACGCTTCTTACTCCCCCTTTGACATCAATGTCAAAGGTATCTACTCACACCAAAACTTTAACTATATACATATAAAAATTATAGAGCTTCTCACCAAAAACTCATACCATATGAAGAATATCTTGAAATGATGTTTCCAAGATCTTAGTTTATGGTGCTCATGTCTTCTTCAAGGTTTGACCAACATGAATAAGGTCATTCAAAAAAAAGATGATATCTCAACAACCTTCAGTTATGTAGGCAGAGCTTCATCAAGGGACTTCTTCGCTTTCTCCATGTCCTCAAGGTGTCTCCAAAATTGATAGTTTATGAATAAGTATACTCCTCAACATACAAAATATCCCCAACACTTTTGACTTCTCAGCTTCAAGCACACTGATTTTGTCCAACAATTTGGACACTTCCTTATCCATCTCTATAACAAATTGTGAGGAGGACTCATAATTATTTGCCAAGACATCCAATGTCTTCTCATCATTATGGATTATATCCACCATATTTTATACATGCCTAGAAGGGTTTAGGTAGTAGATGTACAACTTCTTTCCATGCTCAATGCAAGACCTTATACCAGAGATAGTGGTGTCTAATATGTTGATATCCCACTTCAATGACTGGCATATCTCCTCTAACTTATTCACCATGTATTCTCTCTTAACTTTCATATCTGTGACCTTCTCCAAAGAAGTAAAATGAACATCATAGTCATCAAGGAATTTGTTCAAATTATCCACTGTATCATTACCCTGAAAGGTGAAAGGTTGTTGATGACAATTATTCAATTGTGTATTGTCATTGATGTATACACAAGTATAGTGATGTTTACACAAATGTCTAATCCTATCTGAGCATAGTCAGTTCATGCCAAGCACTCCCGGGCATTGAAGAGGAACAAAGTGATTTTCAGTTCCAACCGATTTAACTCGGGCATTTCAGTGGTGGTCAGGCATTGAAGGATTTCAGTGTTGACCGAGTTAAATGGTTAGTGTCAACCGACTAACAGTAGTTTATATTTTATGGATAATTGATTGTATGAAGCCATCAAACATGAGTTTTATTATTTATTTGAAAGGATATCAAGGCCGACTTGACAAGGCTTATCATATATATATATATATATATATATATATATATATATATATATATATATATATATATAT
>MU225904.1:156800-178671 GCA_018584345.1 Thuja plicata | reverse complement strand
AAAATTCATTGAATATTTTTCACATAGGGAGCTGTACCTCAATTCAGAGGGAAACTAGATATTCTCAGAAACAATTTCCCAACTGTTGAGTAAAGTTGTTCTTTAATATAAATTGGGCAAATATAAGAAGTATAAAAGAAGAACAATCTGTTTACCAACAACATGTAAAACAAGCGAATGAAGCCCACTCTCTCAAGATCACCACAAATAGTGTTCATAGGGCCTAATTACTATGTGAAACATATATGCAAGAAAGAAAATCTAGGTCCATTTTAGAGCACCAATTGGAAATATGATCTATGAAAGCAAGAAACACTCAAGCTAGACACATGAGATGTTCATTTTAATTCCAAAATCCAAATGTTGTAGAGAGCAAAAAAATACCTCAAATCCAAAGCAACGCGAATCATTTTGTTGTTTATCCAAGCAAGTCCAAATCAACAACAACAACAACAAAAACAAATCACAAACCACTAGAAACAGTAAACATTAGTGGTTAGCACAAAAAATTAGAGATATAATCGATATAGAAATGAAAACAACTCTTTGTTACAGAATATCACGTGAGGAAATGATAGAGTCGTGAGATAAAATGACAGTTTCGCGCGAGAAAATAGAAAGTTCGCGCGACAAAATGCACTGCCGCGTGACAGAATGCACAAAAATGACAGAAAATTGCAAACCAAATAAATTACTGCACTGATGCTGACTCCCGCATGAGGAAGTATATCAAGCCACGTGAAGAAGTACCAGATCAAGCACAATCTCGCATGAAAGCCAGCAAAAGCTCATGCGAACTTACTCTGCAGTCAAAAATAGCAAGTACGGAAAAGACAAAAATTTTGGATCCGAAAATAAAATTGACTAAAAATAGATAGAAAGATAGAAAATGAATCTTCTTCCCCATGGTGGGTGCCAAGAATGTCATGCTAAAACAAAAGGATTAGGACAAATCAAGTCCAATGAGAAAGAATTCTTTGGTCCAGATATTTTGGCTATTTTGGGTTGCATACAAGCAGGACTTAACAGTCTTCTATATATTGAGGTACATCCCAAGGAGTGCCAAAAAGGTTGATTTATGAAAGTAGCATTGGAATTTCCTGATACCTATTGACAGTCTAAGAAGGAGGTTGATTCAAGGATGGTAGCAAGAATTTCCTGATACCTATTAACAATCTAAGAAGGAGGTTGATTCAAGGATGGTAAAAAATGGATGTCCGATACTAAGTGACAACCTCTATGTATAAAATCCTCTAACAAGGTCATACCTAACCATGTGTTTGTAACCTTTAACAGGGTTGGCTTCTAATATGGCTCACTTCAGAAGAGTGAAAATTTGGGGTACCGGTCCTAGTGGTTTTTTTCCCTTAACAAGGTTTCCACGTTAAAATCCATGTGTTATTTGTGTATGATTCATTTCTTTATTGTTTTGCATCTGACATAGTTAATTATGGATTGACTGGTATACTCTACTTATTTACTAAGTTTCGGTAAATAGTTATATTGCTTATCGGTAATCAAGGAGAATAAGGAAAGACAAGGAAAACCAACAGACAGTTAATCATTATAAAGTATTTCATGGCATATATCTTGTAGGGACATAATAATCTGAGGTTTATTCATTAGTGGTTAAGTTTGAAGGATAAATTTTGAGGCCACTGATTCACCCCCCCCCCTTAGTTATTACTAACAAAAAAATATTGGTTTCAAGGTAGAATTCATGAATGGAAAGGCCAAGCTCCTGGATGGTAGAGGAAACCTAGTTGGAACTGGCAAGCAAACAAAAGATAATCTATTTTATCTTGATCTCAATGAAAGTTCATGTTTTATTACACAAGTAGAAGAAAGATGGTTATGGCATAAAAGGTTTTGTCATGTGAATTTTGACAAACTAATCAACATAAGTAAGAACATAAGAGTAAGAGGTATTCATGTTCTGAAGAAACTTGAACTAGCAATATGCAAACAATGTCAAATTGGGAAGATGGGAAAAACAAGCTTCAAGAGCAAGAACTACAATACAGAAGAAGTCTTGGAATTGGTACATACTGACTTGTGCAGACCAATTGGGACAACAAGTTACATAGGTGAGAAATACTTCATTCTATTTGTTGATGATCATTCCAGAATGATGACTGTTATGTTTCTCAAAGAAAAATTAGAAGCCTTTTAGAAGTTCAAATGGTACCCAGCCAAAGTTGAAAAAAAAACTTAAATGCTTAAGATCTGACAGAGGAGGAGAATTCATTTCTAATGAATTCAATAAATTTTGCAATGAAAGAGGAATCAAAAGACAAGTATCTACCCCAAGTACACCACAGTAGAATGATATTGCAAAAAGAAGGAATAGTTCCATCATGGACTGTGTAAGAACCTTGATGATTGAGAACGATGTTGCTACCAAATACTGGAAGGAAGCCATCAACACTGCAATTCACACCTTGAACTGAGTTCACTTAAAGAAAGGTACTGAGATGACACCTTTTGAATTATGTCATGGCTATAAACCTAATGTTCATTATTTCAAAGTATTTGGAAGTAAATGCTACATCTTGAAGGAAATAAGAAATGGAAAATTTAATCTAAAAGGTGATGAAGGTATATTTCTAGGCTACTCCTGCAAAAGCAAAGCATATAAATGTCTAAATATTACTACTCATAAAGTCATAGAAAGTGTGCATGTAAAGATTGATGAGTTTGCAGAGAGAGAAATGAAGAACAAAGCAGTAAAGAGCCTAAAGACTACAAAAACTTTGTATATTAAGAACCTGATACTATACCTAAGACACGGGCAATGGTGATTAGACAACAATCATGTCAACCACTGAATTCATCAACACAAACCTTGTTGCAACCTGTGCAACCGAGTCACAAACAAAGGGAACCGAGTCACAAAAAAAGGGAACCAAGTCTCAGATTGAAGAAATTGAGTCGCAGACAGAGGCACTTGAGTCACAGACAGAGATACCTGAGTCACAGACAGATACACCTGAGTCTCAGACAATTGAACCTGAGTATTAGACAGAAGAACAAGACATAATATTTGAGCATGGTAAACATAGTGGAGCAAGCCTAGAATCAAAGAGAAAGGATCTCATACTTGCAAAATATGTTAGAAGGCATCATGCACCTAAACAAATAATTAGAGATTAGACAGAAGGTGTAATGACAAGAAACAAAATAAAAGGTACATGTTTACTTAGTGAAATTGAACCTAGAATTGTTAGAGATGCATTGAATGATTAAAGCTAGATTGAATCAATGAATGAAGAGATTGAGTAGATAGAAAAGAACAAAACCTGGAGTCTTGTACCTAGACCAAAAGAAAAGAATGTGATTGGTACTTAGTGGGTTTTCAGAAACAAGATGAATGAGAAAGGTGAAGTTTCCAGAAACAAAGCTAGATTAGTATGTAAACGATATGCTCAAGAAGAGGGTATTGACTATGGAGAAACTTTTTCTCCTATTGCAAGACTTGAAGGAGTCAGAACTCTTCTAGCATATGTTGCACATAAAGGATTCGAGATATAGAAAATGGATGTAAAATTTGCATTCTTAAATGGAATTCTAGAAGAGGAAGTCTATATTGAGCAGCCTAAAGGCTTTGTAGATCCTAACAAAATGATCATGGTTTGCAAACTGCACAAAGCATTGTATGGACTGAAGCAAGCTCCGAGAGCTTGGTATGAAAGACAACATGGTTACTTGATAAGTATTGGATTTCAGAGAACTAATGACAATAGTAGCTTGTATATCAAAAAAGGACCTCAGAACAAGATACTATTGGCAGAAATATTTGTTGATGACATATTGTTTACTGGATATGATGATTTATGCAGAGCATTCTCAGAAGCTATGAGTAAGGAATTTGAGATGTCTATGTTTGGTGAAATCAAATTATTTGTTGACTTACAACTTTATCAGATGAAGGATGGTATCTACATTACTCAGTCTAAATACATAATAGAGATACTGAAGAAATTTGGGATGGAATATTCTAGACCAACTGGATCACCTATGCCTACTAGACATAAGCTATCTAAGGATGATGATTCAAAGGAGGTAAATCAGACTACATACAGATCCATGATTGGAAAACTTCAATATGTTGTTCACACTAGACCTAATATTGCATTGGCAGTTGGTATTGTTGCAAGGTTTTCAGCTAAACCTAGAGAGAATCATTTGATGGCTATTAAAAGGATTATTAGATATCTTAAGGGTACTGAAGATTATGGATTATGGTATAAGAAAGGAGGAAAATTTGATTTGAAGACTTTTACTGATGTTGATTGGGCAGGAAAAGTTGATGACAGAAAAAGCACAAGTGGTGGAGCACTATTTCTTGGAAAGACGTTAGTCTCCTGGACAAGCAAGAAACAAAACTGCATTTCTCAATCTACCTCAGAAGCAGAATATGTTGTTGCAGCAACAAATTGTTCAAACATCATATGGTTCAAACAGTTGTTGTTAAGTATGAAGGTGGAAATCAAAGAACCTATCATTATCTATGATGAAAACACCGGTGCTATTAATATCTCTAAGAACCCTGTGATGCATACTAAGACTAAACATATTGCAATAAAGTATCATTTCTTGAGAGAATTGGTTTAGGACAAGGAAGTAAGATTGGAATATGTGAGTACTAGAGAACAAATTGCAGACATAATCAGAAAAACTGCTACCTAAGGATGCATTTTTGTATCATAGAGGAAAGTTAGGGGTAATTCCCCTAACTGAGGCTCACTAAAATACAATTTAGTGATGCATCAACCGAGCCATAGAACATACTTAACATGTTGATGAAGATATTTAGAGCTTATTACATATGAATCAGTACAAACATGTACATTTCAACTTCATTGGATATGTCAGTTGGTGTCTTTGGAATTGGTTGTCAAAGAGGGAGATATTATTGTACGTCATAATGATTAGTGAAAGAGGGAGAGATTATTGTATGTAAATAAAGATTAATGATGGATAGATTGATGATAGAGGGAGAACTTTATCAGAGATAGATATTAATGAAAAAGGGAGAAATCTGTATTTTAGTGATAGAGGGATTTTTTTGGATAAGAATCAGAATGAAGGTAAGGACATTAATAAAATTTCATTCCTATGTCTACTGCTCTATAATTCTTTGTATTATGACATGTTGTGTTTTCATCAATGCCAAAGAGGGAGATTGTTGATGACAATTATTCAATTGTGTATTGTCATTGATGTTTACACAAGTATAGTGATGTTTACACAAATGTCTAATCCTATTGGAGCACGGTCAGTTCATGCCAAGCACTCTTGGGCATTGAAGAGGACCAAAGTGATTTTTAGTTCTAACCGAGTTCACTTGGGCATTACAGTGTTGGTCATGCGTTGAAGGATTTCAATGTTGACCGAGTTAAACAGTTAGTGTTAGCCGACTAACAGTAGTTTATATTTTATGGATAATTGATTGTATGAAGCCAACAAACATGAGTTTTATTATTTATTTGAAAGGATAGCAAGGCCTACTTGACAAGGCTTATCATATATATATAAGGTCAAGTTTGGATTGAATAGAATGATGATATGAGTGTGTGTGGAAGTGATATGAAGAGTGAAGGTGAAATCAAATGGGATTTTGATTGAGAACATAACACAGAGGACTGAAACAGAATATCTAATCAGGGAGGATCAAGTATTTAATCCAGAACAGAGATCTGAATCAGCAAAGATAGTTTCTTATCAAAATTGGTCAATCCATTGTTACTTTCTAACAATTGTAGCAGTGATCAAAATCTCTTAACTGAGTAGACTTAACAGTCTTTTGTAAATCCTCTCACAAGGTGACATTTCTACATTGAAGTGTTTGAAGACCTCTCACAAGGCCACTCCTTATAGGGTGATTAAATCCTCTAATAGGGTCACATATAATAGCGTGTTATTGTAATCTTTAACAAGGTTGGCTCCTAATAGGGCTCACTTTAGAAGAGTGAAAAACAGTGACTAGTTTCTATTGGTGGTTTTTCCCATATTGGGTTTCCACGTTAAATCTTAGTGTTATCTATGCACATTTAATTTTTTTTATGGTTTATGTTTCTGTAATTAATTACTAAAGATAACCATAGTTAATATCTTAAGGTTTTCTATGTTAACCGAGTGACAGTAGAATATTTGTGTTAACCGAGCAACAATGACTAATTTGTTTAAGACGTCTAAGGGAATTGGATTTTTTTTTGTGGTAATTGATTCACCCCTCCCCTCTCAGTTACTCAACTTATTTCCAACAAAGGTATGGGTAGAATTATTGATTCTATCTACTGCCATGTCCAATACCTTTGTCTTTTTCTTTGTCCTCTGGTCTAGTCTCTCCTTAGCCTTAGCAAAGGCTATGAATGACAAATTTGTCAATTCATCCTCATCCATGCCATCAACATCAGTGTTCATGGGTTTTTCATCACTTGCTAACAACAGAGTTGAAGAAACAAGAATGGATACATTAGCGTTATCCTCATTATTAGCTTCCTTCTTTAGCTCAACCATACTCTCTTTAAGTTCTTCCTTAGTCTCTTGATCTTTTACCTCAGTAGCTCCTTTCATTTATTCCTCATTCAATGTGCCAAGATTGACTATACTCTATTTATTAATGTCATTTGCCTCAATAACTATATCAAAAATCCCTTGTAAAGGGTCAACAATATCCTAAAAAATGTCCAAAGACACAGGCACACCAGCAACAAAAAAATCTAGTTGCTTAATTGTACTAAAGAACTGGTTGCTATCATCTTCATCTTTAGATGAGTCAATGTGTACTTCTGCAGATTTAGAGGACCCTACTCTCAGAATGGTTTTGGGATTAGTAGCCTTATGCTTAGGAGGTGAAGGTTTATCTGGTTCAATTTCCACTAATACCTTATCAATAGCCTTATTATTTTCTTTTATTACTTCATCATACTTTCTCCCCATAATCTTTATCAATATTGTGTTTACTCTCAGCAAGGGCTTAATGGCTTGTATTATTCTGTCATGCTCACCAATTGAAACAATAGGTAGCATAATTTATATGGATTTTATCCTTATTTGTTCATCTTCTTTGAGTGCTAATGACTTCCTTACTTCCAATTTATCATACAGATCTTTAGGAATACTACCTTTCATTTCAAGTAGATTCTTTTTAAACACTTGCATATGATTAATAACACTGTCTTCAATCATAATTTTGTCATTTTATTACACCTCTCACAGTATCTAGGCAATTGATTTAGCTTTCCTTGATCAACTATTCTCTTTTCCAACATCCTTAGATCAGGTTTCCAAAGTTATCTCTCATCTAGTTTATCTTGTGTTATTATTCCAGTTTTATCCTCTGTTTTCTTCTCTTCAATCTCCGTTTCTTCTTTCTTCTCTTCTTCTCTTCTTCATTCTTCTCCACAATAGTGCTCTGACTTTTAGGAGGTGAGTTTTGTTTAGAGGACCTTATCCTTCACATAGGAATCTCTATTGCCTTCACTGTCTCAATATGTGATGTCTTCTTAGGTGGTGTAGGAGTGGTATCAAGTACATCGACCACAGTAGGAGGTGAGTCAACAACCTCTACAACTTTAGGAGGTGGAAGGCCTGGAGGAGCAGTGCTCACCAATCCAGGATCTCCTTCTGCTATCTTATTTCTAACCTCTTTCATCTCATTTCTATTAATACCTGCCTTCTCTGCAAGATTTTCAACCACTTTCTCAATCTTCCTTTTTCTTATTGCTCTAGTTTGTTCATCTATGATTTTGGAAGAATTTTCTTCATAGGTACCCCACCTTTCTTCAGTAGAATCAATTTCTAAATAGAACATGTTCTATTTGTATGGTAATAACCTCTGCATTGACCTCATAACCCATAGGACAACTCCATTTCTTCCTTGGTTCAACTGCCTCGAAGCATACATAATCAGTTTCAACCATGAAACAAATTGTATCTTTGTATTTCTCAACTATTGCCTTAGGGATTCTCATTCTTTCCTTCATTTATCTTCGAAGAATTTTTAACATTGCGAAGAGTTCTCCATCAACCCATTTACTATTTTTTCTTCTATAACTGTTAGTCACTTGAATACCAATGGGTTCATTGTCTTTCTATTCCCTAGGGTGCATTCCAGGAAACTTATGAACTATATGAATGTAGATATGTATCAATAAAGATCCAAACCTGAATGCTTTTGATTTGTCTCACTTGATCTGCTTAACATTCTCTAGGAATTATTGTCTTAGTACTTTGCACAAGTTGTATTTCACATTCTCCTTTGCCATCTTATAAGCCATCATAATAACACCTATGGAAACTAAATTAGGTTGGCTGTTGTAGTGAAGTTTGTATCCCAAAACCATAGAAATCAATCTCACATATTGCTAAAATATGTCAAAAATAGTCATTGCCCTCTTGTCCCACTTATAATGTGTTAGGGTTTTGACTTATTTATTTGTGTTCTTCTCCAAAATGGGGATAATGTCAATATTATCCAATCCACTTGCATCATGAATCAACTCGCTGGAAATCTTAATAGGTTTCTCACCTATCCATAGAAAATGGTCATGAACTCTACTAAGAATAATATTAATCCATTCTTCTTTATTAAAATCATAGAGCTACACCATTCGCATGATGCTCACGTTATGTAAATGAGTGGACTCATCCTTCCAAGATCCATCATCCTTAATCGTGTCTTTCATCTCCTTATATATTTCAAAGTCCCCCAACGACTCATATTTGCTATGTATGTATGCCCTAATGTCCTCCACATGAAGCACGCCATATGGTGTTTGCAGAAATGCACCTTCAAGATCATCGTCTGTGAACTTGTAGGGGCGTTTCTTAAATGTGTACCTTGGCCTCTCACTAACATCAAATATCAATGGACTATCCATAATAAATAAAGCTCGCAAAAGATAAAAATACCTTTTACTCGACGAATCAAGGTATCCACACTCAACGATCACAAAAATGCTCTAGCTTCTTTGCTCTCTCCTCTAGTATCCTTTAAATCTGCTCAAATGGTGATTAGAAATGTTTAAGGAAATGAACTTATACTTTGGCATGCACAAATTGGCACATTTTCCAATGAACTTATAAGTCTGCAATGATCTAGTCATCCATCTTTATGGAAATTATCCAATATAATGTGTATAACCAAGCAATCTTGAATATAGACACGAAACCAATCATATCTATTACTCATAAGCTTGCATCATCTTATTCTACACAAATAGGGGGATGGATAGATTTTTGTTGTATTTATCCAAAGCTCCCCCTAAGGTCATGCTTGGTAATTTAGGTTGATGTAGCAACATCAGGTGAGGGTTCAGTAGCATCTACTGAATCTCCCTGAATCTTAGTCTCACTTTGTTCCTTCACTTTCTAAACTTTACCATTGTCTTTGTTACCTTCCTTCACAAAATGTTTGTCAAACTCATCCATGTATTTTACCATACTTTTTCCAACATCACCAATATTTTTCTTTATAACAATAGGTGGAGGTCTTATGTTGCTTGCAACTCCATTATACCTGCAAAACTTTGTTATATGTCCATGATTGTTGCATTTATAGCATGTAGGAGGTCTTATGTTCTAATTAACCTATAACCTGTAATTCCTTGTGATGTGTCCAAAGTTGTTGCACTTGTAACATGTAATCTTAGCTGATTTTTCTATTATGATGTAATCCAGTTTAGTGCTTGATTGATCAAGTTTTCTACATTCTTCCTTCTTGTTTTCATTTTCATAGAAATTGAAACAATAACCATAAAAGGGCCTATAAGAAGTCTTACCTCTGTAATCCCTCTTCATGTGACCAACTTTTTTACATCCAAAGCATCTTCCTCTGAAAGGTCTGACCTGTTCTCTAGGTTCCTCTTGCTGTAAAGGATCTTTATTAGGTGTCTCATTTGTTTTATCTCCGAACTGTCTTTCTTGAGATTTAGAGTATTCTGCTTTATCAAAACCCAACTCTTGTCATGTCACCTTTAGGTTTTTGTCTACCCCTCTATTCATAAATCTTATCACTACTTGCATGAAGTTTTTCAATGTGATTCTTTGCTTCAACAAGTTCTCCCTTAATGATTTGGTTATATTTCTCTAATTCCTAATACTTGATTCTGTAATTATCAAGTTCAAACTGCATCTTTCCCATATGTATATATACATTCTTTAAGATATCTTCAAGTCTAGTATTTCTATCTTTGTCTTGTTGACTTTCTTTATCCATCTGAATAGTAATAACTTTGCATTCATGTTTCAACACTTCTTTGTCTTGTTCAAGATGTTTAATCTGATCAGATGAATCATTTTTAGATTCTTCCTGTATCATTTCCATAAGATCTTGCCTTTGATTCCTGGAAATTTTAAGTTGTTCCTTAAGCTTATTTATGAAACCCTCAGCTCTTCTTAGTTTGAATTTCAATTCATCATTATAAGCTTTTGCCTTATTAAGGTCTTCAAGTGTTGCTTCAAAATTTTCTTCCAAACTACTTGAATCCACCTGGATATCCCTCAAGTTGTTAGGCTTTCTCTCCAAGGGCCACAAGCTCTAATACCAATTGTTAAGATTAAGTTATACTAAGAGGGGGTTGAATCATTATTACAACACTTTATTATAAAACTTAACAAATTTAAACTTAACCAAACAATTACTGAAATAAGAAGAGCACACACATAAAGTAGACAACTCATAACACCATGATTTTTTAACGAGGAAACCATGACCAAGGGAAAAACCTGGTGGGGATGAACCCACAAATGATATACTAAGAGTATATTGTCCCTATTAGGAGACCTATCCCTGTTAGGAGCTGAATATTACATTTATTACATATCCTTGTCAAAGGATAGAAACCTTGTTCGGGGTATACATGGAGCTCACTGCTCTTACAATGCAAAATAGTCTTTTATGATGATTTAAAAAAACATGAACTATACAAGCATCTATTGTGCTCAAGTAGTCCAATTTATAGCTTGCAACATACTCTATCTAATTCTAACATCACAATGCATCTATCTATTCCACAAATATCTTCGCATCTCAAAACATCTTCACATATATACTTGATCTCATAATCTTTCTAGTCGGCTCACAATTATATCACAAATGTGTCCAACACTTAATCAAATAGAAAATACATAGTCAGCAATCATACATTAACAAAATTTGGGTAGGACCCAAACCAAATCCAAAGTAGCACTTCTGGATTCCACATTATACTCCCTTAAACATCGCGACCACTCATCTTCCATGTTTCACCGTTGCACTGTCTTCGCATAGCTTCAAAAAGTTGTAACTCTCTCTAGTAAACTCCAAAATATAAGCGGCCTTAACTAAAGATCTACTACATCCCAATATACATTCATCTAAGCTCATAGGACTTAGTTCATCACATACTATGCTCACTAGGAAAAATTGTACAACTGTACCCTGTCAACTGTTTCCTAGACTTAGTCATTTTTCCAAACAAAATATCCAAAACTAGATTGCACTCCAAGTGACCATGCCAATAAGTAGTATTGCCATAAATGACAACCTCAAAGCTATACTCATCAGGCCACTTTCCAACATAATATTATCAAGCATGTAGATGGCCTATATCCAAATTTTGATGGGAATAGCTCCTTTTGAGATCAAAATTGAAATGTTCCTAAAATATTACCCTTGATAAACAATCATTGTGAGTTAATTACACATCAAATAACTTTAAATACTAAGACATGCCAATATGACACACAAATGTATACTAAGATAGCTCATAATGGAAAGTAAGAAAAGGGTAAGAGTCAAGGATTTACATCTCTCAATCCCAAGCCCTTCAAGGAACACAAGATTGAATGAAGATAGGGAAGTACAGATCTCAAGGTGAGGAAATATTTAGGAACATGTATAACTAGGGATGGAATATAGATAAACATATGGGGATAAACTTAAAAGAATATAAATGAGGTTAAATAACCATTAAGGAATGAGACAAACTTAACATAAGACTTTTCCACACTGTGATATGTGATTTATTAAGTTGTGTCATCAAAATAGGCCTAACACAAAGTGGGAATTGACACTATTATATTTTTCCCCATATTAAGATGCATGTGAATCTAGCATGAACATGCATTTCAACATAAACAAACATTTTTAGCCAGCTTGAAAAGTAAATATTAGAACATAAAAAATTATATGGTTAATGTAAAGTAATGGACTAATCTTGAATTCTTTGTGTTCCTCTTCCTTTGGGTCATTGCTCCATAATAATCTATAGAACAAAGGTAAGTATGCACTGAAATTTTTTTGTCACACAAGTTAAAAATAAAGCTTAATTATAATTAGGTCAATTCTCTACAAAAATGAGAAATTAAACAGATAATGGGATTAAAAAATTACTTGTACAAAAAGTGATACTATAATACTCCACTCAATATGCAATTGTGAGGTGAGAGTTCAATTGTGTATCATACTTTTTATGAAGGAAATGGACAATACAAGTTTAGCTTTTTAACTTGAAGCACCTAAAAGTAGAACATGTTTAAATTTTTTAAAATAACATAAACTAAAGAAATGTAAGAAAATTAGCACGATTTATGTTTATATTCTTTTAGAATCACATTGGTATAATTTTTATGTATATTTGATACTATTAGTTAGTTATTGAAAAAAATTCAAAGAATATGATTAAAGATTATTTATGTCATAGTAGAATAGAATGCTTTGATGATTATCATTATGCTTGGAGGACATATACAATATAGCAGATAATTGAAAATACATTTACGGTAGTTACGATAACATCAAACATCTTTCCTGATTGTAATATGTTCTAATATTCCCTCCCTTATTATAATGACCCTAAAAACATCAAATTCACCTTGTCCTAGGGACTCCCTCTTAAGGATTACATAACAAAACACGTTGATTACATACTATGAATACATATTTTTAAGTAGATATTTCTTTGAAGAGCCAAATCTTGAATCAAAGTGAAGCTCCCCCGAGTTGCCTCATGACCATCATAAAGGTGTAGCCCTATGTTGAATCCTTTAGCTCTTAGTCTTGAACTCTTAAATCACAAACACCAAATATGTTGGAAAAAAATCCTCTAAATTCTCTCTTGACCCTCAAAAGGATGATAATTATCAATCACACTCTCATGAACCATCTAGGTGACCATCCATACTCGAGCTCTTCACCATAACCTGAACTTGTATCCAAATCATAACTTTCACAATATATTTATTCCTAAAATCTGTCAGCAACAATAAAGAATAAAAAAAGAAAGCATGAAAGAAAATCCAAAAATGCTTCTCATACAAGCACCATCCCAAAGCAATTAGCTAACTTGAGATTGTTGAAATCCAATATCCTCTAGTGCCTCCATTCTCCAAACATGAAGGCACAAAGCATAAAATTATGATTAAGAGGAGGGTGAGAATCATGAATGACTGCTTCATCATCTAATGTATCCTCATCCTCAATGCAAGCAAAACTTCCTACATCTAATTCATCCCAGAGATTCCCTTTAATAAGATCACTAGGCTGAGTTTTGTGAAACTTTATTGTATGTCCATTTTTCTTACAATATAAATATGTGTTGTCTCTTTTATTTTTACCCAACCATTTCTTGTTGTTCTTTGAATATAGTGCTTTACCTAATTGTATATCTTCTTTTGAATACTCTTTCATCCTCTTTTCTTATATTGTAAGAGATGAAATCATATCTTCTAAAATTTGTGAAGTGATTTGACTAAGTGTGAAGATAACATTATGGTATTTTGAAGGAAAGTTGTTTAATAGATGGCCTTAGCATCATCATCGTCATCTAGTTGACTCTTAATCCCTACTAGTTTTCAAATGAGAGATCTCAAATTTCTTCTATGATTTGACATTGTGATTCCATATTTCATTTTGACAAAAAAATAAAGAGAAATAAAGATGGAGATGGAGTGATGAAAAGAGAAGATGAAGAAAGGTGGAGAGAAAACGGGAAATATGAATATCATATGGAAAAGAAAGATACAAAGATCTATATGAGAAGAGAAAGGGAGGGAGGTAGAGATATAGAGATGGAGAGGGGATAAAGAGGAAGAAAGGGGGAGAGAGAGATTAGGAGAGGTGAGAGATAGTAGGATGGAAATGAGAGAGATAGGTAGAGGAGGGAGAAAAGGAGGGGACAAGGAGAGATAGCCCAATATATAAAGAGGGAAATGGAGGGATATAGATACAAGGTGATATAGATATAGATAGAGAAGAATAGGGAAATAGATAGGGAGATAATGAGATAGAGGCAAAGAAATATATGGATAGAAAGATGTATAGAGGAGTGAGAGGGAGATATATATATATATATATATATATATATATANTAGAGAGAGAGAGAGAGAGAGAGAGAGAGAGAGAGAGAGGTGACATAAACGAGTAATAGAGACAAGAATAGATAGAGGAAAAGATATAGATATGTAAGGAGGGGGAAATATAGACAAAGATTGATAGGGAAAGATTACATACATACGTACATAGATGTATATGTATGTGTACATACATATAGATACACATATACATCCATACATATGTGTGTGTGTGGTTGCCTGCATATATACATACATGCATACATACATACGAACATGCATATAATATAATACAAACATGCATGTATGTATGTATTATATCACTCACACACACACACACACACACACACACACACACATGCTGACATGTAACTGATTGAATGTTTCAAGATGTTAAGTTGATCACCGAAATGGAGAAGGATAATGCAAGACATTAAATCAGTTAATGGATTGTATTGTCATTGATGTCAACTTGATATAATCTAATTAGTTATAATCAAAGTGTCAAAGAATTCAGAGAATCAAAGAGAAAAAGATTATGCTTTTAGTAATGCATAAAAAACAAGAATTCACAATATGACTTCAAACACCGACGATCAGTGGACACTGATGGATAGAGATCACTGAAAGTCAAGTCATAGTGATGCCCGAGCAAGAACACTGATGAGCAGAATCACAAGCATAACCGACGGCCACAAATATAGTGTAAACTGATGGAGAAGCTCGAGGAGAACTGGAGTGTTGACCAAAGCTATCAAAGAGTTAAACATTGAAATTAACTTGAGTTTAGAAATGACAAAATATCTAGCTGGTAGAGCTAAATATGGACTTAACTGGTAGTTATCTTTGTTTTCATCTACAAGACAAGCCAGAAATAAGTAAGGGATTTAAAGTTGTTTTGTCCAGTTGGCAAGAAGATCTCTGCGAGATAAAACAAGAGTTTTGCTTTAAATATAATTGGCGAGAATTGTGGATCACACCAAGATCAAGAAAATCAAGAACCTAACAATGATGATATCATGTCTATAAAGAGACAAATCAATTCATTACGCATTGTGTGGGTGAATGAATGAAAAGAGGATGTTGAAGAGTAACTTCATACAGTCCTGATCAATCAAGCTGAGGAAAGAGCTAAATTTTACTGTGGACACCGAGCAACAGAGCACAACATCACCGAGCATAATCAAAGTGGAGCAAAGGTATAAGCTGAGATACATGGATCATAATAGTTTTATGAGATTACAATAGATCTAAAAATCTGCAAGTATAAGTTGTATATGTGAACAGATCATACTGTTTCAGTTTAACCATTGATTCATAAAGTCTCTTAAACAAGCGGGATTTAAAGATCCTTTCTAATTGAGATACATCCAAAGGAGTATTAAAAAGTTTTATCATGAAGATAACATGAGATGTTAGATACCTATTAATAGGCCAAGTGAGTGTTTGATGAAGGAAGGTAGCATAGAGATGCCCGATATCAAGTGACAGACTAGACTTTTAAATCCTCTAACAAGGTCACACCTAACAATGTGTTTGTAACCTTTAACAAGGTTGGCTCTTCACCGAGCTCACTTTTGAAGAGTGAAAAATTTGGGTTACGGGTCCCAAGTGGTTTTTCCCTTAACAGGGTTTCCACGTTAAAAATCCATGTGTCAATGTGTTTATGAGTCATTAATTTAGTGTTTTACATTACACATAACTTAACTAGATTGATCGGTATACTCTAGATAATTCACTATCTTTCGGTAAACTTACAGTAGAAGGTTTAACAAAGCATTTCGAGCAGTGGTATTTTGATAATAATATTTGGAGGCATTCATCTTATAAGACTGAAGATAACTAGAGGCTTAATATTGTAGTACTAAGTTTTTGGGTTGATTATTGGAATATTTTTGAGGCCATTGATTCACCCCCCCCCCCCTCTCAGTTATTACTAACAATTGGTATCAAAGCTTGTGTGCTTAGAAAGGGAGTTTAAAAGCTCAAGCAAAAGATCACAAGATGAACATACGAGATGTGCCCAAGTTGAATAAAGACAACTTTGCATTGGAAAAGAAGAATAAGACTCCACTTATCAGGTATTGGAAATGATATTGTTCAATACTTAGATACTGAATGTGTATTTCTGACAAGACCTCACACTCTTGAACAATCAAGAGTAAAGCATGAGCATAATTGCATGATGATAGAACTTGCATCATCACTCTCCGATGCTGAGTTTGAAGATGTCAAAACCTACACCTCTATAAAGAAAATGTGGGATAAGTTAAAGTTGGTACATGGAGGAGATGCCAATGTACTAAGAGCAAAGTCATAAATCCTAAGAGGGAGGTTTGATGACCTAAGGATGAAAGAAGGAGAAAAAATTACTCAGTATAGCTGCAGAATCAAAGAGGTAGTAAATTCTATCTGAGGAGTTGGAGGTGTAATTAAAGAGGAGACAGTGGTAAGTAAAATTTTAAGAACCTTATTGCTTGTATATGCTATTAGAGTTTCTGCTATTCAAGAGACGAGAGCAGTTGCAAACAATACAGTTACTCTAGATAGTCTGATTGGTAGACTAATTTTATTTGAGATGAATAACTTTGACAATAGTGTATTACCATCTATAGAATCTACATTCAAATATTATTTAAAGATAAGTAACTCGAGTCATAGACATGCTATTAGAAATGATAGTGACAGTGATAATGAGGATCAAGGACTTGATGAAATTGAAGAACTAATGGCCAGAAGATTGCAGAGAGGCAAAGGTAGATACAAAGGTAAATTACCACTTGTATGTTTCGATTGTAAATAGGTTAGACACTTTGTTGCAAGATGTCCAAACCGAAGAAAAGATGACAGAGGAAATGACAGATCATATGAGAAGAAGTTTGATAAAGTTGATAACAGAGATTACCAGAGCAACCAACAATCTGACAAGAGAGATACCCGAGACTACAAGGACAAAGGGAAGAAAGCTTGCTACCTAGTTGAGAATAGAGCTGATGACACTGACACCAAATTAGAAGAAGACATCAAGATGGTATTTGTAGCCATGAAGGATGATTCAGATGAAGATGAAGAAAGGTATGTAGAAACTGCACTCATATCTAAAGTTAGTAAAGATGATGTCTAGATCATAGATAGTGGTTGCACTCACCGTATGACCAGTGATAAACATAAGTTTGAAACTTTTGTATACTATAATGGTGGCTCAACAAGAATGGGAAATGATACACCTTGTCCAGTTGAAGGTAAAGGAACCATAATGTTGAATAACGTGATAAAATGTGAAAATGCCTACTGGGTAAAATGACTGAATTATAATTTGTTAAGTGTTTCATAGCTAAACATTTCAGGTCATAGAGTAGCATTTGAAAATAAGAAGGCAAAGATCTTCAATGAATCAGGAAGGTTGATTGGTATCGATGAGCAGACAAAAGGTGACATTTTCTATCTTGATGACACTAACACCACTTGTTTAATGGCTAGAAATGAACACATATAGTTGTGGCACAAAAGATTGTGTCATGTGAACTTTGACAACATGATAAAGATAAGCAACAAGAGTAATGTGAGAGGCTTACTAAGCATAACTAAGCCTAAGCATATCATGTGCAAGAATTGTCAAAAAGGTAAGATAACAAAGTCTAGTTTCAAGAATAAAACCCATACATCTAATGCAATTCTAGAATTAGTCCATACAAATCTATGTGGACCCATGAGGATAAAGAGATACTATGAAGATAGGTATTTTATTCTCTTTGTTGATGATTATTCTAGAATGATGACAGTCATGTTCTTAAAAGATAACTCAGAAGCATTTAAGATGTTTAAATGGTATAAAGCAATGGTAGAAAAACAAAGTGAAAAGAAATTGAAATGCTTAAGGTCAGATAGAGGAGGGGAATTTACTTCATAAGAATTCAGTGACTATTGCAATGAGCATGGAATTAAAAGACATGTTTCTGCACCGAGAATGCCACAACAAAATGGAATTGCTGAAAGGAGAAATAGATCAATTGTTGACTGTGCAATAACATTAATGATTGAGAAAAGAATCACTCAAACTTTTTGGAGGGAAGTTGTCAGTACTACTGTCTACACATTAAACAAAGTATAATTGAAGAAAGACACAAAGAAGACACCATATGAGCTTTGGTATGGTCATACACCCAATGTAAGTTACTTCAGAATCTTTGGTAGTCAATGTTATATATTGAGGGATGATAGAAATGGAAAAATTGACTCCAAAAGTGATGAAGGTATCTTTCTAGGGTACTCAACCAAAAGCAAGGCTTATAAATGTCTCAACAAGTCATCTAACAAAATCATTGAAAGTGCAAATGTGAAAATAGATGAATTTGCAGAAAAGAATGATAAGGAAAGCAAAAAGGAACCAGAGGACTACAAAAAGTTTATTTATACAGAACCTAACACTCTACCCGAGCAATAGTGTCTCGCTCCTGAGCATCAAAACATTGCACCCGAGCATTAGGCTGCAATTACCAAAAATCAGGAAAATCCTCAAGATGATGTTCCGAACAATGGAGATGAGAATGAAGGTCAAGAAGATGATCAAAATGATGAACACAGAGCTAAACCAAAACTTGCCAAGTATGTCAAAAGACATCATCCACAAAATCAAATCATAGGAGACAAGAAGGTTGGAACAAGAACATGAAGTAAGTCACTTAACACCAGATGTTTACTTTGTGATTTTGAGCCTAAATCTGTTAACAATGCACTTGAGAATGAAGAATGGGCCAGTCCTATGAATGAAGAAATAGAATAGATTGAGAAGAAAAATACATGGACACTAGTACCAAGACTAGATGACAAGAATGTCATCAGTACCAAGTGGATATTCAGAAACAAGCTGAATGAGAATGGAGAAGTCGCTAGAAACAAAACAAGATTAGTATGCAAGGGATATGCACAAGAAGAAGGTATTGATTATGGAGAAACTTTTGCACCTGTTGCTAGAATTGAAGGAGTTAGAATCTTCCTTTCTTATGCTACATTTAAAGGATTCAAGGTATACCAAATGGATGTCAAATCTGCATTCTTGAATGGAATACTGGAAGAAGAGGTATACATTGAACAACCAGAAGGGTTTGTTGATCCAGACAAGAAAAACATGGTATGTAGACTACATAAGGCCTTGTATGGATTGAAACAAGCACTGAGAGCCTGGTATGAAAGAAGTAACTCATATCTCATTAGCATAGAATTTGTTAGAACAAGTGAAAATAGCAATATGTACTTAAAACAAGATACCGATGGTAATATTCTGATTGCTGAAATTTTTGTTGATGATATCATTTTTGGGGGAAATGAATTGTTATGCAAATCCTTTGCTAATGAAATGAACAAGGAATTTGAAATGTCTATGTTTGGGGAGATCAAATTCTTTCTTGGTCTACAAATTCTTCAACAAGATGCAGGAATATACATCACTCAGTCCAAATACATCAAGGAAGTGCTGAAGATATTTAAGATGGAAGATTCCAAACCAGTTGGAACACCTATGGCTACCAGATGTAAGCTGACAAAAGAAGACAAATCCAATGAGGTAAACTAGACCTTATATAGATCAATGATTGGAAAACTGATGTATGGGGTTCATACCAGACCAGATATAGCACATGCAGTTGGAATAGTTGTAAGATTCTTTGCTAATCCCAAAGAATCACATATGACTGTTGTCAAGAGAATTTTGAGATATCTAAAAAACACCAAGGACTATGGCTTATGGTACAAAAGAGAAGGAAAATTTGAGCTACAGGTCTATACAGATGTTGATTAGGCTGGAAACATTGATGATCGAAAGAGCACAACTGGAGGAGCATTCTTCATGGGTGACAAACTTGTCACATGGATCATCAAGAAGCAAGGATGCATCTCTCAGTCTACTGCAGAAGCACAATATGTGGCTACTACTGCAAATTGCTCCAATATTGTATGGATCAAACAATTGCTAGAAGGTATGAATATGAAGATGCTTGAACTAGTAATTATCTATTGTGAACACACTAGTGCAATAAACATTTCTAAGAATCCAATCATGCATGCTAAGACTAAGAATATTGCTATAATTTATCAATATCGAAGAGAACAAGTGCAAGCAAAGGAAGTGGCACTGGAATATGTTCAATCAAAGGAATAGTTAGTTGATATATTCACCAAGCCATTACCGAAGGATACATTTGAGTACCTGAGACAGAGACTAGGGGTCCAACCCTTGTCTATCGGTCAGTAAGATGATTAGGATGTTACATTAGCCTATACCAAGTCTGAAGATCAGTCATGTTGATGCAAACACTGAGATGGACAACAAAAAATATATCTGTACATAGCAAGGTACAAATCTACACCAAAAACTAGAGACATTGTATTGTTGATGGATAGGGAAATTCAAGGAATATATTATGTAAAGGGATGGAACATGATATAGATGATTATTATTTGTTTGGCATTCTTGTGAAAGGGATAGATGATTCCATTATCATATTAAGGGAGAGATGATCTAAAGGGAGAGATGATCTCATAATCATAAGGGAGAGATATGATAAAAGGAGAGATTATATCATTATCCATGAGGTGAAGTTCCTGAAAATCAGAAAGAAAGAGCTAATCAATAGTCTAAAGGAGAGAAATTGATTAAATATGAAATATCCATCTAAGGGAGAGAAGTAACAAAGGGAGAGAGTTCAGACAAAGAGAAAGATTGTTGTCAAAGGAAAAAGAGATTATCAAGAAGAGGAACAGTCAAGGCAGAGCACATATCATAACAGATATATCAGATGATACATCTATCTAGAGAAGGGATTAAGGATTGAAGACAACCATTCTGCATGAAACAAATCTAAGCTATTTTGAGCTTATCGAGAGCCAGACATTTGTAATAAGTTACAATAGGAAAGATTTATGAAACTGTTATATTTCATATTGTATTAGTGATAGTATAGTATGATAATGTAGTATGTTTCCATCAATGCCAAAGGGAGATATTGATGCCATGTAACTGATTGAATGTTTGAAGATGTTAAGTTGATCACCAAAATGCAGAAGGATAATGCAAGACATTAAATCAGTTAATGGATTGTATTGTCATTGATGTCAACTTGATATAATTTAATCGGTTATAATCAAAGTGTCAAAGACTTTATAGAATCAAAGAGAAAAAGATTATGCTTTCAGTAATTTATGAAAGACAAGCATTCACGATATGGATTCAAACACTAACGGTCAGTGGACACCGACGGACAGAGATCACTGAAAGTTAAGTCACAATGAGGCCCGAGCAATAACATCGACAAGTAGAATCACAAGCATAACCGACGGCCAAAAATATAGTGTAAACCGACAGAGAAGTCCAAGGAGTGTTATAGTATTATTACTTTATACTTATTGATTAAATCATATCGATTTAATTATATAAGTTTATATTACTCTAGTTACTTAAGCTTCACTTAGGTACATTATTAATTAATAATGTGCAACCTAGTTTTTTCCTTTAGGGTTTCTTTCTCACCTTTTA
>MU225904.1:90558-128065 GCA_018584345.1 Thuja plicata | reverse complement strand
ATGTGAGATAATTGAATTCTTTTTAATTAAGAATTGCTTTATTTGATAAAATTAAATTAATTTAATTGAAATTAATTTAATTGGAAGAATATAATTAGTAAGTTTAAATATTTGATTTAAACTATAGGAAATTGAGTTTAATTGATTAAATAATGGTAAATAATCATTTAAACGTTAATTAATTAAATAAAATTAATTATTTAATTAATTTTGAGAATTGGATTAGATGATTTGAGAAATGAATTTAGAGGAAAATAGATGATTAATTAATGATTAAAAAACCATTAATTAATAGATGAAAATTAGTGTTTTTAATGTAAAGTCGCAAGCCTGTCCATTTTAGGGTGTCTACACTATCAATCCCACTGGCCAAACACTATAATTTAAGCTTAGGAAAGAGAATGGGTGCACTCCATCAATTGCAAGACTGACTTGATAGTACGAGGTTCATCTTTGAATTTTCTTGGCTATTTTTCCTCTATGTGTTTTGTTTCTTTTGAGTCGGCCAAAATTTGCATGAATCCATCTTTACTCCTGTTCTTTGCATGCCATTCCATAAATTGTGCAAGTGACTTGCAACAAAACATTTGTTGAAGTCTAGGTATAATGGACATGTGATGTAAAACCTTCTTTGGAACTGTAGGACCTTGTACATGTATATGATATCTCTTCTCTTTGCATATATGACATTCTACCTTGTTCTGATTGTCACATTTGTATAAAATGCAATCATTTATACATGAATAAATTTGCTTATATTCAATCCCCAACTCAACCAACAATAGACGCACCTCTTTGCAAGTTAATGGAAACACATTCTCTTTAGGGAATATTTTAGTTTTTAGTGGCCTATAAGATTTCCACATATTAAATCAATTGAATGTTTGACTTATGATGAACATGATTGATATGTCAATCTATACTAGGACTGTTTATATACAATATATGGTTTAAAATCCCCTTAAAGAATTATAAATAAAGTTAATGATGATGTTTACGAATTATGTTCACCAATTGACAATGCAAAGAAAGAAATTGATTTTGACACACTTCAGTAGGGTAGTGAATCCTTTGTCTGACCAACCAAATAGTGACTTGATTTCTAATAATATTAATGTGCATGCCATTTTTGAGGTTCTACTTGCACCCAATTTGAACACAGGTGTCTTTGCTGCTTGGTTAATGGAGTCTTTGAGGTTGTTATCATCAACATTAGGTTGGTGGTGATTACCCCTACTATCATTGTTACTGTCAACCATATGATAATTATTGTCATCATTGTTTCCATCCCCAAAGAAACTTGTAAGCATTTCATTCAATCCTTCTTCATGCGTTGTGTTTTCACTATCATGATCATCATCGTTAAGGCTAGGTGGCATGTCATTAGTGTATGTGTATCTTATCATCTCTTCAATGTTGCTCTTCTCACCCTAGCACGATTAAATTTAAAGGATGGTTTGGATCATCCCATCCAAATCTTAATAACCCAGTTGGATCATGGGCATTAGTATGTGTTTCATCAACATCTTCTACCTATCAACAAATGGAAACATTATTTAATGTTTGACAACAATTGTATAAATCATAAATGTATTAATTTCAAAGAAATATAATCAAACATGACTTTAAAAAAAATCAAAATATAAATTATATGAACATATATACATCAATTGAATAATCCAGGAGTTGGGAAAATGACTCTCAACAACAGGCTTACATGATGTTAATTTATTATGGGAAGCCTTATGAAAAAATTGAGTGGGTTTTTATCTTCATGATGTTGGATGGACTGGGGTTCCCTGTCAAGCAGCCTAATGGTAAACTCAATATTTACCCACTTTGCATTCATGCATCTTTTATTTGATTGTCTAGTTGCCAAGGAGATATGGGGATGTTTGGCTTATCTACGCATAATAATTTCTCTGTATTTGAAGTTGTGCTTGGTAATATTATGGGCCTAAATAGAGAACTCAATACCTTCTTTTATATTTTATTAGTTGATATCATGTGGTCTATATGGAAAATTAGGAATAACAATATCTTTAATGTTATTTCTAGATCCCTTACTCAATCTCTGGGGAGACTCACATACTTTGACATTGCTTTTCAGGTCACCATCACCATCCGGGAAGAAAGATATAATGGTTATATATGGAACAAAGGTATGACTCTAGAAAGGTTTTAGTTTGAGATTCCACTCCAAAATTTTATGGAAGAAAAAAACAAAAGGAACAATGATCATCCACCATAGGTATCAATTGCCCCTCCCTCAATTATTCCTCTGATTTCTATGGTTCCTCCAGTGGTCATCCCACCTACAATAACTCATCTTCCTATTCCAGCTACAAAAACAATGCCTCCTCCCATTCATGTAGTAGTAGTAGCACCGTACCCTAGACCAGTTGTGCATCTCTACACACAAAGAATTAGATATGATTGTGTCCTCGGGTGGATGGAAGGCAGAGTTGGTTGCATCATTTGGATTGAGATAAGAGGAGATGATAGATACAAATATGGTTTATATTATGCTTATTCTATATTGTTTTTACATATCCTTTTTGCTAGCATTCTCTTATCCTTCTTTTTTGTATTAGATCTAAAGTAATTTCAGATACTTGATGTAACTATGGTATACCTTGCTCTGCAAGAAGACACACAGTAAACTCTTGAGTTTATATCTTTTTTAGTCACTTTATATCTAATAGACTTATTCTAGATTATTGTTACAAATCCTTTTTATTGTTACAAATCCTGTTAGAATTCTCTTATCTGTATTTTTTTATTAGATCTAAAGTAATTTTGGATACTTGATGTAACTATGGGATAACTTTCTCTACAAGAAGACACACAATAAACTCTCGAGTGTAGATCTTTTTTGGTCACTTTATATCTAATAAGCTTATTCTAGATTGTTCTTACAGATCCTTTTTGCAAGTATTCTCTTAGCCGTGTTTTTTTCATTAGATCTAAAGTAATTTCATATACTTGATATAACTATGGTATAACTTGCTTTGCAAGCAGACACACAGTAAACTCTAGTGTATATTTTTTTGGTCACTTTATATCTAATAACAATTTTTTTTATAGAGTACCATTTTTTATACAATAATTTAAATAAAACACAATTTTGACAACATAGTTTATAAAACATCAGTCCACACTCATTTATTGTACTTGTTGTTGTACTTGTCGTAGGCAAATAATTATTGCATTCACATATGCACAATTAATTCATTGTTTTGCACCAATAAAAACTAAGTATTTTTTTATAGCTTGAATTTATCTAAAGTTAACATATTTATTTCTTAAGTTAATATATTATACAAAATAATTATCGTAAATATGATTGGCTAAATTCTTTTGGTGTTATATGAACCCTTTTTGGAACTATTTCTATACCACTATGTTTGAGGCAATTTTTAGGTCATGATGCCCCACATTTATGGAATCAATGATTTATATAAGAATAAAACTTGTCCTACATTTCATTTCAATCTGTATTATAAGAACTAAAATTCTAGGTAAAGTATAATATTAAAAAAAAATGGTTTGATACCAAGTCACAACTTATAGTAAGGAAATTATTATTTTCACTTTGTTTCTTGCATTTAATTTAAAATTATTTTATTATAGATTATGGGTATATAAATTAATTTTATTTTTCAACATTTTAATATTATTTAATTTATGTTTTTTAATAACATGTTCATTATTTTTAATTAGGTTAGAGTTATGTTCATATAAATTAATACACTATTATTATAAGTTGAATAGAATTAGGTAATATTATAATATATATTATTATTTTATATAATTTCATTTTTTAAAATTAAAATCAATTATAATACATATAATTTTAATCTACCAGAATGAATTGTAATCAAAACCCTAAAGCCAATTAAACTCTAATCATAAAATTAGTTGAACATCAAACCAAATTAAACACTAACCCCAACACAAATTTAATCGTGACCTTACACTGAAAAAAATTGAACCCTAACACTAAGCCTATTTGAACACTAAAGAAAACTAAATCCTAACCCTAAACCTAATCAAACAATATAAGAAATTAAACCTAACAATTATCAAATTTGTGTTATTTTTTTAATCCAAACAAATCAAGAGGACATAAAATCAAAGCAAATCCTAATCCCTTTAAAACACAACCTTAAACATTATCGAACTCAAACCTCACTCCATAAGCTTAAATATTTACCAACCTTAACTTTAAACCTAATGAACTTTGAACCTAAAGTAATTATAATCTTTAAAAAAAATATTAATCCTATAACTAAAAATAAATCAAAATGAATCTTAAACCTAATAGTAGACACAACTAAGTCCAAACCCCAAACCAAATTAAACCCCACCCGTAACACTTAAAAAATTGAAGCTTAGTTCTCTAACAATAAACAAAAATAAACCCTAAACCCTAAACCTAAACCATAATGAATTATAATCAAAATCCTAAAGTCAGTTAAACCCTAATCATAAAACCAATTGAACATCAAACCAAATTAAACACTAACCCTAACCCAAACTTTACCCCAACCTTACACTGAAACAAATTCAACCCTAACACTAAGCCTATTTGAACACTAAAGTAAATGGAATCCTAACCCTAAACCTAATCAAATATTATAAGAAATTAAACCTAACAATTATCAAATTTGTTTTGTTCTTTTAATCCAAACAAATCAAGAGGACATATAATCAAATCAAATCCTAAGCCCTTTAAAACATAACCTTAAACATTATTGAACTCAAACCTTGCTCCATAAGCTTAAATAGATACCAACCTTAACTTTGAACCTAATGCAATTATAGTCGTTAAATAAAATATTAATCCTATAACTAAAAATAAACAAAATTGAATCTTAAACCTAATAGTAGACGAAGCTAAGTCCTGTTAGTAATAACTGAGAGGGGGGGATGAATCAGTGGCCTCAAAAATTTATCCTTCAAACTTAACCACTAATCAATAAACCTCAAATTATTATGTCCCTACAAGATGCATGCCATGAAATAATTTATAAAGATTAACTGTCTGTCAGTTTTGCTTGTTTGTCCTTATTCTCCTTAATTACCGATAAGCGGTTATCTATTTACCAAAATACAGTAAATATGCAGAGTATACCGATATATCCATAATGAATTATGTAAGATACAAAAGAGTAAAGAAATGCATCATACACACATATAACACATGGGTTTTAACGTGAAAACCCTGTTAAGGGAAAAAACCACTGGGACCGGTACCCCAGATTTTCACTCTTCTGAAGTGAGCCATGTTAGAAGCCAACCCTGTTAAAGGCTACAAACACACTGTTAGTTGTGACCTTGTTAGAGGATTTTACACATATAGGTTGTCACTTAGTATCAGGCATCTAATGCTGCCATCCTTGAATTATCCTGTCTCTTAGACTGTCAATAGGCATCAGGCATATCCAATGCTACTTTCATGAATCAACCTTTTTGGCACTCCTTGGGATGTACCTCAATATATAGAAGACTGTTAAGTCCTGCTCTATTAAGAGACTTGATGCTTCAATGGTTAAACTGAAACAATATGACCTGTTTATAATGCAACTTGAATTGCAGATTTTTAGATCTATTTAAGTACATTACCTCTCTGATCAATGTATCAATTCAATTCTTTTGTACTCCACACTTTCTACTCTGTGATGCTGTGCTCATCATTTTTCGGTGTCTGCAGAATTCCTTAGCTCTCCTTCAACTTGATTGATTAGTACTGAATGAAGTTATTTTTCATCAGTTTCTCTTCAGCATTCTCTTTTCATTCAATCCCCTTAATCCCCTTTTTTATGAATGTATATTTTTTGAAATGAATTAAGCTTGTCTCTTGTATAGACATGATATTCATTGATTCTTGGTGTGATAAACAATCCAGCCAATAAGATTTAAAGCATAACTCCTGATTTGTCTCATAGAAATCTTCTTGCCAACTGTACAAATCATATTTAAATCAATCACTTAATTCTAGTTGAATAAAATAAAGAAAACAACCAGTTAAGTCTATCTTTAGCTCTTGCCAGCTAGATATTATGTCATTTTCTGAACTCTTTGTTCCGTCGGTCACCACTGTTGTTAGCCGTTGGTGAAAACTAACAGTTCCATTGGTGTGACTTTAGTTAGCTTCAGGATCTCTGTCCATCGAGCAACATTGGATTTTTACTCGTCGGGCAACTCTGTTTTCAGCTCGTCGAGCATCCTATGTTTTTGCTTCGTCGGGAAACACTATCTTCTGCTCGTCGGGTATCACTGTGACTTTTCTTCTTTGCCTTTACTGATGGTGTGAACTCCATCGGTGTTGTCTGTCACTTAGTAAATACTTGACTTTTATGCATTGCTAAAAGCATAACCTTTATTCCTTTTGATTCTTTGAAGTCTTTGGCATTATATACATGACCGTACAGATGATACCAAGTTGACATCAATGACAATTTAAACCATTAACTGATTTAATAACTTGCATTATCTTCAAGTTAACATTATCAAACATTCAATCAGTTACATGTCATCAATCTCTCCCTTTGGCATTGATGGAAACATGCTATATTATCACACTATACAATATAAAATATAATCGTTGAGATTCATCAAACTACCAATCTTTCCCTTTTGTCAACCGATAAAATGTCTAAACTTCGGTAAGATCTATTTTAGCTTAGATTTGATTCCTGTAGTTCTCTTTCTTTTGATGTGTTGTGACCTCTCCTTGTGTCAATTTCATTCCTTTTACTGTTCTCTCTCTTGTGATGCCTTTTTATTTTGTCAGCAACTCTCCCTTTGTATAATCTTTCCATACAAACTCTCTCCCTTAGGATATAATCTCTCCCTATTAGAGTAATATGATAATGGATAATCTCTCTCCTTTTTCTAAAGACTATCATAATATGGATAATTTCTCTCCGTTTGACAACAATGCCAAACAAATATTTTACAAATATCTGACATTCATGTCAAACAATCATTTTCTCCTATCCATAATATATTCCTTGAATTTCCCTTATCCATCAGCAATACATCAATATTTTCTAGTGCTTGGTTCTGTTATATACCTGTCTGTATATAGATGTAGCTTTGAAGTTCATCTTTTTGCTTGCATCAACATGAATGATATTATGATAATATATAGGCTGATGCAACCTTCAACCATTTTACTAACTGGTAGACATGGGTTTGACCCCTAGTCTCTTCCTCAAGTACTCAAATGTATCCTTGGGTAGTGGCTTGGTGAAGATATCAGCCAATTGTTCTTTTGATTGCACATACTCAAGTATCACCTCTTTTTCTTGAACTCGTTCTCTCAGATAATGATACTTGATGGAAAAAATTTTAGTCCTTGCATGCATAACTAGATTCTTGGAAATGATTATTGCACTGGTGTTATCACAATAGATAATCACTGGTTCTAGGATCTTCATATGCATACCTTCCAGTAACTGTTTGATTCGTGCAATATTTGAGAAATTTGTAGCAGCAACAACATACTTTGCTTCTGCAGTAGACTAAGAGATGCATCCCTACTTCTTGCTAATCCATGTGACAATTTTGTCACCCATAAAGAATGCTCCTTCAGTTTTTCTCTTCCGATCATCAAGATTTCCAGCCCAATCAGCGTCGGTAAACACCTTAAGTTCAAATTTGCCTTCTCTTCTATACCATAAGCCTAATTCCTCAGTATTCTTCAGATATCTTAAGATTCTTTTCACAGCAGTCATATATGATTCCCTGGGGTTAACATAAAATCTAGCAACAATTCCTACTGCATGTGCAATATCTAGTCTAGTCTGTACAATATACATGAGTTTTCCAATCATTGATCTGTACATAGTCTGATTTACCTCTGTTGTCTTGTCCTCCTTTGTCAGCTTACATCCAGTAGCCATCGGTGTTCCAACTGATTTGGAATCTTCCATCTTGAATATTTTCAGGACCTCTTTGATGTATTTGGACTATGTAATGAAAATACCTTCACTTTGTTGTATGATCTGTAGACCAAGAAAGAACTTGATCTCTCCAAACATAGACATCTCAAACTCTTTTCTCATCTCATTAGAAAATAATTTGCATAGCATATCATTGCCTCCAAATATGATGTCATCAACAAATATTTCAGCAATCAAAGTGTTAGCATCAATATCTTCCTTCAAATAAAGATTATTGTTTTCACTTACAAATCCAATAATTATTAGATAGGAATGAATTCATTCATACTAGGCTCCAGGAGCTTGTTTCAATCTATACAAGTCTTTGTGAAGTCTACATACCATGTTTCTCTTGTATGGATCTACAAACCCTTCTGGTTGCTCAATGTATACCTCTTCTTCAAGTATTCCATTTAGGAATGCAGACTTGACATCCATTTGGTATACCTTGAATCCTTTGAATGCAGCATAAGCAAGTAGTATTCTTACACCTTCTAGCCTATCAATGGGTGAAAAGGTCTCTCCATAGTCTATACCTTCTTCTTGTGCATATCCCTTGCATACTAGTCTTGCTTTGTTCCTTGTGACTTCTCCATTCTCATTTAGCTTATTCATGAATATCCATTTTGTACCAATGACATTCTTGTCATCTGGTCTTGGCACAAGTGACCATGTTTTTCTCAATATGCTCAATCTCATAATTCATAGCACTTATCCATTCTTCATTATCAAGTGCAGCATTGACAGATTTGGGCTCAAACTCACAAATTAGACAGCTTGAGTTTAGAGACTTGCTTCTTGTTATTGTACCAGCTTTCTTATCTCCTATGATCTGGATGGTTCCTTCTTACATATCTTGCAAGTATAGGTATAGCTCTTTGTGTATCATCTTGATCATCATTTTGATCTTCATTACCTTGCACATTATTTTGATTATCATCCTGACCGTCGGTAATTGCAGCTTGACCGTCGATATTTGCAGCCTGACCGTCAGTTGCAACATTACGTTTTTCTAGAATTAAGCACTATTGCTCGAGTAGAGTGTTGGGTTCTTCACAGTATACAAAATTGTTGTAGTCTTCTAGTTCTTTTGTGCTTTCTAGCTCATTCTTTTCTACAAACTCATTTATCTTTACATTTGCACTTTCAACAATTTTTTTAGAAGCTTTGATAAGACATTTATAAGCTTTTCTCTTGGTGGAATACCCTAGAAATATACCTTCATCACTCTTGGTGTCAAGCTTTCCATTTCTATCATCTTTTAAGATATAACATTGACTGCCAAAATTTTTGAAATAACTTACATTGGGTGTGTATCCATACCATAGCTCATAAGGTGTCTTCTTGGTGTCTTTCTTCAATTGTACTATGTTCAGTGTGTAAACAACAGTACTAACAGCTTCCCTCCAGAATATTTGGGTGATGCCTTTTTCTATCATCAATGTTCTAGCACAATCAATTATTGATATGTTCCTTCTCTCAGCAATCCCATTTTGCTGTGGTATTCTTGGTGCAGAAACCTGTCTTTTTATACCATGCTCATTACAAAAGTTAGTGAATTCATCTGATATAAACTCACATCCTCTATCTGATCTCAAACATTTTAGATCCTTACCACTTTGTTTCTCTACCATAGCCTTATACCATTTAAACATCTTGAATGCTTCTGATTTATCTTTTAGAAACATAACTGTCATCATTCTAGAGTAATCATCAACAAAGAGAATAAAATATCTATGTCCATAATAACTCTTTTTCCTCATAGGTCCACATAAATCAGTATGGATCAATTCTAGAATTGCATCAGATGTATGGGTTTTGATTTTGAAACTATACTTTTTCATTTTACCTTTTTTGACAGTTTTTACACATGATATTGTCGGGCTTGATCATCATCGGTAAGCCTCTGACATTTCTCTTTTTGCTAATCTTTATCATGTTGTCAAAGTTCACATGACACATTCTTTTGTGCCATAACCATATGTCTTCATTTGTAGCAATCAAACAAGTGGATTCAGTATCATTCAGATAGAATAGGTTACCTTTAGTCCGTTCACCAGTACCAATCAAATTTCCAGATTTGTTGAAGATCTTTGCCTTCTTATTTTCAAATGCAACTTTGTGACCTGAATTATTCAACTGAGAAACACTCAATAGATTATAATTCAATCCATTTACCCAATAATCATTCTCACACTTTATTTGGTTATTCAACATTATTGTTCCTCTACCTTCAACTAGACAAGGTGTGTCATTATGCATTCTTACTGATCCACCCTTGTAGTATTCAAAAGTCTCAAACTTTTTCTTATCACCGGTCATATGATGAGTGCAGCCACTATCTATAATCCAAACATCATTTTTTCTAATTTTAGATATGAGAGTTATTTCTTCATACCTTTCTTCATCATCATCTGAATCATCTTTTACAGCCACAAACACCATCTCGATGTCTTCATTAGATTCGGTGTCAATATCATCATCCTTGCATTTTTCTAGTTAGTTGACCTTCTTTCCTTTGTCCTTATAGTCTCATGTATCTCTTCTTTCTAATTGTCGGTAGCTTCTGCAATCACCCCTGTCAGACTTCTTCTCAAGAGATCTGTCACTACTTATGTCATCTTTTCTTCTATCAGTACATCTTGCAGCAAAGTTTCCAATCTCTTTACAATTAAAACAAACAAGTGGTAATTTACTTTTGTATTTACCTTTGCCTCTCTACATTCTTTTGGCCATAAGTGCTTCAATTTCATCAAGATCATCTTCTTCATTTTCACTATCACTATCTTTTCTAGTAGTGTCTTTGTGACTTGATTTACTTATTCTCATAGAAGTTTTGAATGCAGACTCTATGTTTGGTAAGACACTATTATCAAAGTTATTCATCTCAAATGAAATTAGTCTTCCAATTAAATTGTCTATAGTAACATTGCTATTTGCTACTGCTCTCATTTCTTGAATGGCAGATACTGTAATAGCATAAGTAGGCAGTAAGGTTCTTAGAATTTTACTTACCACTGTATCTTCTTCTAGCACACCACCAACTCCTCAGATAGCATTAACTACCTCTTTAATTCTTGTGCTGTACTGAGTGATATTTTCTCCTTCTTTCATTTTGAGATCATCAAACTTTCCTCTAAGGCTTTCTGCCTTGGCTCTCAAAACATTTTTTTGCCACCATGTACAAGATTCAATTTGTCCCACATCTGCTTTGCAGTTTTGCATTCTTTGGCATCTTCAAATTCAGCATCGGAGAGTGAGGAAGCAAGCTCTATCATCATGTCGTTATGTTCATGTTTCTCTCTCATTTGTTTAACTGTTTGTGCTCCTATGGGAAACACATATTCAGTTTCTAGGAATTGAGTAACATCATTACCAATACCTGATAAGTGGAGTCTTATCCTGCTCTGCCATGAAGCAAAATTATCTTTGTTCAACTTGGGCACATCTCGTCTGTTCATCTTGTGATCTTTGGCTTGGGTCTTGAAACCTCCCTTTTAATCACACAAGCTCTGATACCAATTGTTAGTAATAACTGAGAGGGGGGGTGAATCAATGGCCTCAAAAATTTATCCTTCAAACTTAACCACTAATCAATAAACCTCATATTATTATGTCCCTACAAGATGCATGCCATGAAATACTTTATAAAGATTAACTGTCTGTCAATTTTGCTTGTATGTCCTTATTCTCCTTAATTACTGATGAATAGTTATCTATTTACCAAAATACAGTAAATATGCAGAGTATACTAATATATCCAGAATGAATTATGTAAGATACAAAATATTAAATAAATGCATCATACACACATATAACACGTGGATTTTAACTTGGAAACCCCATTAAGGGAAAAAATCACTGAGACCGGTACCCCAAATTTTCACTCTTCTGAAGTGAGCGTTGTTAGGAGCCAACCATGTTAAAGGTTACAAACACATTGTTAGGTGTGACCTTGTTAGAGTATTTTACACATATAGGTTGTCACTTAGTATCAGGCATCTAATGCTGCCATCCTTGAATCAGCCTCTCTCTTAGACTGTCAATAGGCATCAAGCACATCCAATGCTACTTTCATGAATCAACCTTTTTGGCACTCCTTGGGATGTACCTCAATATATAGAAGACTGTTAAGTCCTGCTCTGTTAAGAGACTTGATGCTTCAATGGTTAAACTGAAACAATACATGACCTATTTCTAATACAACTTGAATTGTAGATTTTCAGATCTATTTAAGTACATTACCTCTCTGATCAATGTATCAATTTAATTCTTTTGTACTCCACACTTTCTTCTTTGTGATGTTGTGCTCATTATTTGTCAGTGTCTGCAAAATTCATTACCTCTCATTCAGCTTGATTAATCCGTACTGCATGAAGTTGTTCTTCATCAGTTTCTCTTTAGCATTCTCCAACATTCTCTTTTCATTCACTCCCCTTAATCCCCTTTTTATGAATGTATAGTTTTTGAAATGAATTAAGCTTGTCTCTTATATAAACATGATATTCATTTATTCTTGATTATTGGCGTGATAAAAAATCCAGCCAATCTGATTTAAAGCATAACTCCTGATTTGTCTCATAGAAATCTTCTTTCCAACTATACAAATCATCTTTAAATCAATCACTTAACTCTAGTCGAATAAAACAAAGAAAACAACCAGTTAAGTCTATCTTTAGCTCTTGCCAGCTAGATATTATGTTATTTTGTGAACTCTCTATTCCGTCGGTCACCACTACTGTTAGTCGTTAGTGACAACTGACAGTTCCATCGGTGTGACTTTAGTTAGCTTCAGGATCTCCATCTATCAGGCAACATTGGATTTTTACTCGTCGGGCAACTCTGTTTTCAGCCGTCTGGCATCTTGTGTTTTTTCTTCGTTAGGCAACACTGTCTTCTGCTCGTCGGGTATTACTGTGACTTTTCTTATTTGCCTTTACCAAGGATGTGCACTCCGTCGGTGTTGTCTGTGACTTAGTGAATACTTGACTTTTATGCATTGCTGAAAGCATAACCTTTATTCCTTTTGATTCTCTGAAGTCTTTGGCATTATATACGTGACCGTACATATGATATCAAGTTGAAATCAATGAAAATACAAACCATTAACTGATTTAATGCCTTGCATTATCTTCAAATTAACATTATCAAACATTTAATCAGTTACATGTCATCAAATCCAAACCCCAAACCAAATTAAACCCCACCCCTAACACTTAAAAACTTGAAACTTAGTTCCCTAAAAATAAACAAAAATAAACCCTAGACTTAAACCATAATGAATTATAATCAAAACCCTAAATCCAGTTAAACCCTAATCATAAAACTAATTGAACATCAAACCAAATTAAACACTAACCCTTACCCAAAATTTACCCTGACCTTACACTGAAACAAATTGAACCCTAACACTAAACCTATTTGAACACTAAAGTAAACTGAATCCTAACCCTAAACCTAATCAAACATTATAATAAATTAAACCTAACAATTATCAAATTTGTGTTGTTCTTTTAATCCAAACAAGTCAAGAGGACATAGAATCAAATCAAATCCTAAGCCCTTTAAAACATAACCTTAAACATTATTGAACTCAAACCTTGCTCCATAAGCTTAAATAAATACCAACCTTAACTTTGAACCTAATGCAATTATAATCTTTAAATAAAAATATTAATCCTATAACTAAAAATAAACAAAATTGAATCTTAAACCTAATAGTATACAAAGCTAAGTCCAAACCCAAAACTAAATTAAACCCCACCCCTAACACTTAAAAACTTGAAAATTAATTCCCTAATAATAAACAAAAATAAACCCTAAACTTAAACCAGAATGAATTGTAATCAAAACCCTAAAGCCAGTTAAACCCTAATCATAAAACTAATTGAACATCAAACCAAATTAAACACTATCCCCAACACAAATTTTACCCTAACCTTACACTGAAATAAATTGAGTCCTTACACTAAGCCTATTTGAACACTAAAGTAAATTGAATCCTAACCCTAAACCTAACCAAACAGTATAATAAATTAAACCTAACAATTATTAAATTTGTGTTGTTCTTTTAATCCAAACAAATCAAGAAGACATAGAATCAAATCAAATCCTAAGCCTTTTAAAACACAACCTTAAACATTATTAAACTCAAACCTCACTCCATAAGGTTCAATAAATACTAACCTTAAGTTTGAACCTAATGTAATTATAAAATTTAAACAAAAATATCTATCCTATAACTAAAAATAAACCAAATTGAATCGTAAACCTAATAGTAGACAAAGCAAGGTCCAAACCCCAAACCAAATTAAATCCCACCCCTAACACTTAAAAACTTGAAACTTAGCTCCCTAACAATAAACAAAAATAAACCCTAAACCTAAACCAAAATGAATTGTAATCAAACCCCTAAAGCCAGTTAAACCATAATCATAAAACTGATTAAACATCCAACCAAATTAAACACTAACCCCAACCCAAATTTTACCCTGACCTTACATTGAAACAAATTGAACCCTAACACTAAGAGTATTTAAACACTAAAGTAAATTGAATCCTAACCCTAAACCTAATCTTGAACAATATAAGAAATTAAACCTAACAATTATCAAATTTGCGTTGTTCTTTTAATCCAAACAAGTCAATAGGACACATAATTAAATCAAATCCCAAGCCCTTGAAAACATAACCTTAAACATTATTGAACTCAAATCTCACTTCATAAGATTAAATAAACACCAACCTTAACTTTGAACCTAACCTAATTATCATCTTTAAATAAAAATATTAATCCTATAACTAAAAATAAACTAAATTGAATCTTAAACCTAGTAGTAGGCAAAGATAAGTCCAAACCCCAAACCAAATTAAACCCCACCCCTAACATTTAAAAACTTGAAACTAGTTCCCTAACAATAAACAAAAAAAAAACGTAAACCTAAACCAGGATGAATTGTAATCAAAACCTTAAAGCTATTTAAACTCTAATCATAAAACTAATTGAACATCAAACCAAATTAAACACTAAGCCTAACTCAAATTTTACCCTAACCTTACACTGAAACAAATTGAACCCTAACACTAAGCCTATTTTAACACTAAAGTTAATTGAATCCTAACCCTAAACCTAATCAAACAGTATCAAAAATTAAATCTAGTGGCTGCAATTATCAAATTTGTGTTGTTCTTTTAGTCCAAACAAATTAAGAGGACATCTAATTAAATCAAACCTTAAGCCTTTTAAAACATGACCTTAAACATTATTGAGCTTGTCTTTAAACAAGAAGATTAATTTTATAACTAAAAATAAACCAAATTGAATCTTAAACCTAATAGTTGACAAAGCTAAGTCCAAACCCCAAACCAAATTAAACCCCACTCCTAACACTTAAAAACTTGAAACTTAGTTCTCTAACAATAAACAAAAATAAACCCTAAACCTAAACTAGAATGAATTGTAATGAAACGCCTAAATAAAGTTCAACCCTAATAATAAAACTAATTGAACATCAAACCATATTAAACACTAACCCTAATCCAAATTTTACCCTGACCTTACAGTAGAATAAATTGAATTTTAATACTAAGTCTATTTGAACACTAAAGTAAATTGAACCCTAACCCTAAACCTAATCAAATAGTATAAGATTTAGTAAACCTAACAATTATCAAAATTGTAAATAGATGGAGTAGAGATATAGATGAAGAGGGAGATATATATAGACTGGGAAATATATATTTAAATAGATAGAGTAGAGATAGAGAGAGGGAGAGAAATAGATATTTGTATAGAGAATTAGAGAGACATAGAAAGAGAGAACAATAGGGAGAGAGGGAGAGAAATAGGAGGAATAGTGGTATAAAATAGGAGAGATAAATGTAACGAGAGAGAGAGAGAGAGAGAGAGAGAGAGAGAGAGAGAGAGAGAGAGAGAGAGAGAGAGAGAGAGAGAGAGAGAGAGAGAGAGAGACACACNGAGAGAGAGAGAGAGAGAGAGAGAGAGAGAGAGAGAGAGAGAGAGAGAGAGAGTCAAACTCTAACCCTTTTAAAACATAACCTTAAACTAAATTGAATCTTAAACCTAATAGTAAATAAAACTAAATTAAAATACCCAACCAAATTAAACCCTACCCATAACACTAAAAAACTCAAAACTTAGTTCCCTAATAATAAACAAAAAATAACCCTAAAAATAAACAAGATTGAATTATGATCATAATCTTAAAGCAAGTTCAACCCTAATCATAAACCTAATTGAGCATCAAACCGAATTAAACCACATCCCTAGACCAAAATTCACCATAACAAAAATCTTCAACATAATCGAACCATCAACCATATTGAACCTAACCCTAAGATTAAAGTAAATTGATACCTAATTGTGAACCTAATTAAATATTTTACCAATTTTAATCCTAAATTCAATGAAACCCTAACCCTCATAGTAAACTAAAACATAAATTAAACAATAACACTAATCCTAAATATGATTTTACCCTAAACTTGGGACAAAATCAAACACAAAAGAAAACCCAAATTGAACTATAAGCCTACCCCTAAATATAATTAAACCATATACCTAAGACTAAACCAAAACCTAAATTGCATCCTCAGCTTAAATAAATCATTAATCATAAAATAAACACTAATCCAACTTGAACCTAATTGTAACAGTGAACCAAATTGAACATTAACCATAAACCTAAACCAAATTTTATCATAATCCTAACACTCAAACCATATTGAACCCTAACCCTAAACCATCTTGATCCTTAATCCTAAAACCAAATTCAAAGTTAACCCTTACTCTAATTGAACATTTAAACCAACTTTGAATTCTACCACTAACTCTCATTCTATACATATTCCTAAACCTGAAAACCTGAGACTAAACTAAATTAAACATTAACCCTAAATTTAATTTAATTGTAACCCTAACTCTAAACAAGAACCCAAATTTTAGGCCTCGTTGTAAAGCTAATTCAATAGTACAACAACTTAAACCATTACCCCAATCCTAGACAAAATTGAACCCTAATCCTAATGTAAAAACATATTGAACCCTAGCCCTTACAGTAAACAAAATTAAACCCAAACCCTAAAGACAATTTAACAATAACCCAAATTGAACCCTAATCATAAACCAATATAGTGTGACACTAAAAACAAAAAAAAATAAAACTCTAATTAAATCTAATTAAGCACTAAACCTGAACTGTATCCCTAGCCCTATCAATAAACTGAATATAACCTTAATAATTTAAATCTTAGAAAATGCAATCCTAAATGTCCTACACTAGATTGAATCCATTAATTAAAGCTAATTGAAACCTAACTCTAAACTAAATTTAACCCTAAACCTAGACCTAATTATATTATATAAACCATTAATCTAAACCAAATTAAACCCAAATCTTAAATAAAATTGAACTTTGACTATAAGACAACTAAATAGAATGATAACTAAAAACCTGATTGAATATTAAACCAAATTGAACCCTAATCCTAAAGTAAATTATACCCTAAAGCTAAGAGTAAACCAAATTGAACCATGATTGTAAACAAAATTATAAACTAAAACTAACACTAAACCAAATTGAATGTTAATAGTAACAATAAAATAAATTGAATTGTAACCCTAAAGATAATTAAGTATTAAACCAAATCGAACCCTATCCCTAATATTAAACCAAATTGAACTCTATAATAAAAAGAACTCCACCGTCCACAAAATTTAAAGATTTTTTTTTAAAAAAAAATCAATTTATAATACAAAAATAAAGTAGAGCTCAAGTAAGATGACGAAAAAATTCAAATGAAAGATAGGCACTAAATTAAGCGCACTTTACGCCGCCTTTGGCACCCCCAAACAGACTTCATTTAAGGTTTAAAATCACCGCAGATATAAGTGGGTGTAACATCGACTTTAGCATCCCAAACATATTACATTTCTGGGTCAAAGTCGACATCAACCACTACACCATTAAACATGACAAATCACTGTGACGTTAAAATTTTTATATTTCTTTTAAATCATTAATAATTTCATTAAGTTCGTGGGAAACATTCACTATAGTGCCCACAAATGAATTAAAAAAATTAAAAATCTCGCCTACGTTAAACTTACCGCCATATGTCACTCTGATTTTATGTTTCAGTGGTTTTTCATTTGTTACGTCGCCCTTATTGATCTTTGAGTTTTCAGTTTGGTCATCCGCTTTTATTTTGTTGCCAGATACAAAGCATAAGATAAACAATGTTTACAGTGTCTGGTTGCTTGGTTTAAATATTTTGGGAGATAGAGAGTAGAGGATAGATGGATAGAGATCAAATCCTGGATTTCATGTTAAACATGAAAACCATGTATGTTTTTCCTTATGGTTCAATTTGAATCCATATAAAGATATTTAGATATAATTTTTAGTAATAGATTTGTAGAAATGGGATGCCACCTAGAAGAAAATGACCGAGCTTCGGTTGATTTGGGTTATTTGGTGGTCTTATTTTTGCATTATTCATTCCATCACAAGGTTTCAATGAATCACAGTTTCTCACAGAATGTGCAACTTATGACATTATTAGGACTCATTATGAAATCATCTTGAAGGCTGACATGTACAATTTATTTGAAGAAGATAAGATCAGCCGTACATTTGAATAACATAAGATCAACCAAATTGGTCTCTTTTTTTGTTAAAATTCAAACAAAAGATCGTAAATGGAAATTTTTGTAAGTTTGTGGACTTTTGGCCCCTAATTTTGCTTGGTCTTGTGGACGTCATTAAAATCATTCATTCATTCATCTAGGTAAAGCTTTCTCTTTAATCACCCATTTCTTTTAAATCGTTCATTTCTATTAATTTCTTTGATTGGTGGCTTGCTTTTGAAAACTTTCATACTTGGAAATGTGTACTTTGTCTACCTCCAGACTAGACAAAAATAATTTCCCCTAGGTCACCTCAAAATGTCGAGCAATAGAGGGAAGGGAGCAGACTCTGGTCACAATGAGGTAATACATTGTCAATTTATAGATTTGTAAATGTTTCCATTGTTTCTTTGCCTTTTAGTTTTTATTTATTTATTTGACGTCCAAAAATATTAATATTAATATTAATATTATTTTCCCTCTTATTCCTCTAAGTATTTAATTTAATCAATTAAATAGTTTCATTTGCTAGCATTTATCAATAGCTTAAAGACTATTCTAATGTATTTCATTTAAATACATTTGTCTCATGAAATTCCCTTTTTAATAAATTTACATTTATTAAATCCTCCATATTCCTAATTCTTCTAAACCATTATTTATTCAAATTTAATTTGAATTATAATATAAACCCTAGCTAGGAACCTATTGATACAACCTAGAGACCTACCCTAAGCATACCCTATTCCTACCCTACTCCCATCACCTCATTTCCTAAGCATATTTCCCCACCTAACTGTCCTCTGATCATGCTTAAAGGGTGATTCCTAACCTTTTTAAGGCTAATGGAATGGTCACCCACATGGGGAAATTCTCTCCAAAATGGGCACCCATCCCTCTTAATTTCTTCTTACAACTTTGTCTCCCACTTGGAAATGTTGAGCCACTCAACATTTAATGCCAAGTTTGACTCAAGATTGGCCATACCCTCAAGCCTATATGTCCCTTATGTGGCTCTTATATGGATGCCACATCATCCAAGCCTCTTCCTCTCTCCCAAAACTTTATAAATAGAGGCCTTCCCCTCTCCATTTTGCATCTCTCAATTTGCATGGTTATCATGCTAGATTTGTTTTAGAATTTCATTGCTTGTTTTCATGCTCATGTTCTTAAGCTTAAATCACTTAGAAATCACATGCTAGGCTTTTAATTTGGTAAATGAATCATAGTTGTTATCTTGCATAGTTTACATATCATCTCCATGGCTAACTTAGATCATCTTGAAGAAGATTTGAGACTAGTTCTTCATACTAGCTCTTGAATCTCTCTTCTTGCTTATTTCCAAACTTGCATTGCATTGGGGAAAATATTACATTTGTGTTTGAGAGAGCACATGCACATCCAATCAAAATGAGTAGAATAGGGTGCATTTTTACTTGTTTTTAGCTCAATCCGATGTTATGTTGAAGTCTTGTTTGGTTCTTTCTTCTTTCATGAATTCTATGTGCTAATCCACTAACATTTTATGTTTGTGCTTGCTCACAACATATTGAAGATTTCCTTGTACACATTCTGGCACACCCGGTGGGACCCACGTCCTTAAAATTTACTAATTTCTTATCTTTCTTTCTTCAAATTTTGCCCAACATGCGGATGTGTCTGCGTTTTACGCAGAGGTGTCTACGCAAATGTCAGTTCTCACTGAATTGTCATTCGACGTCTATGCTAAACTAGCGTCTGCGACCTGCACGGTCATTTCTGCCTAGCATTGCTAATTTCAGACTTTCCAAACTTTACTTTTCTATTTTTTGGATTCATTGTCTTTCCCACTGCTTTTTAATGTTTGAGCATTCTATTTTTTAACAGAAATCAGTTTTGCAAGCAGATATAATGTTAAAATTTGAGTAGGGGAAAAGAATCTTGATAATTTTTTGAAAGAACACTAGCTTTTAGTTGTTTGGATAATTTCAAATGGGTAAATTTGATCAGACTAAAGATAAAGAAGAAGGAAAAAGTGATTTTGTTTGCTGTTTTGTTATGTTTTTGTGAACTTTTAGGTACAACAATGTCTGCAGAAATGATGATTCATGTTTCAGTGTTTGTGCAAACACCAGTGCAGGAAAATCATCGATCGGCGTCTGTGACTGATATAACAGACTTTCTATTTTTCTGTGTTTCTGGCCTGTTTTATGTATTCTGTCATTTTTTTAAAGGTTAAAACAAGAACCAACGTCTGCACCCTAAACCGGCATCTATGCTCTGTCAAATTGGTTTTTATCATTTGCTGACAATTATTAAGTGGTTCTTGTGTTTTCAACGCTTGTCAAAGGCCAAATTTTAAATTACTGATCAATTATTTTGCAGCACCGCTTGTCAAAGACAACTTTAAAACTACTCATGTTTGTATTGCAGGTTGCCTCACATTAAAATCGACCAAACGATCATGTTTGTGTTAATATTTTTTAGGTACATAGACTAATTAGTTAGATTTTTTTGTCTAAGCCTAAGTGAGTGTTAGGGGATTATGCTCTCTTCCCTTTTGGGAAGATCAAAAACCTAGACACACTTACTTTGTGTTAAACAATTGAATATTTTGGGAAAGAAAAAAATCTTGTCTTGCGTGCTTGTGGAGAAAATGATATTGGATAGGAGAGTATGCTCTTTTCCCCTTGTGGGAGAATCAGAAATCCAGACTCCTTTTTGTCACCAATCAAATTTACTTTGAATCCTTTAGATGGGCCTGCCGGTTGAGGGAAACATCTCCCGGGAATGACCCACGTGAGAATGGGGTGTAAGCCACACCACTCTAACTCACATTAATCAAATTTACTCCTTGGGGTTAAATCCTCAGGAGTCGGTTGGCATTTGAGCTTATACTCAGCTCTCATCTAACTTAAGTGTGGCCTTGCGGTCTCAATCATGTTTAAGTGACCACTTTTGTCAAGATGCTCTATGGGGCTATACGCCTGAATCATTCTTGTGCAGACATAGAGGATACAATTGAATGGAGACATTTACTAAACACTCTAGGCATAGAAGCTACCCGATTCACCTACGAACAGTGACTTATTATAGTGCGCGGGGAGGGAAGAATCTCCCCCCAAGATCCCCATCATATGTGTCCCAAGGTATTGTGTTGCGAAAGAGATCTTCGTAGCATGACAACAATACCTAGAAAAAGGAAAAAACATGGGCACCCTTTCGGGGGTGACACTACTGTGTGAGTTGATGGACTACCAAGCAATGGGTCTATAATATTTCATTGAAGCCAATTCCTTAGGTAGATGTGTGCTTGAAGTGTTTGAACAACATTTGCAAAATCCAAAACACAAACAAAATACCCAACATTCAAATTTGTCACGTGCTTGTATCCTTCAAGGTTGCTTTGTCCCTTGACGGATTATTTTTAGACACATGCTTGTTCTTTTCTGGTTTGACTATGTTGAAATTGGTTCTTTCCATGGAACAAATCTATTGAAAATCAGAACGAGATCAAACTTTTGACCAAATTATCAAGACAACGTCCCTTTGCAAAGATTACCCTGGGCTCTAATTTTTAGAATTTGGTCATTTATGAGATATGTCCTAAAACCTCCAATTGCTCATTCAAGATCAGAACTATTTATAGGATATGACTGATTCCATGAAGCCTAAGAAGGTAAAAACTTCGTTACCACCCGTGCAAAGAGAACAAAAAAACACAACTCGAGAGGCTACCAAGTACCAACACATCATTGATTCCATCAAACAAGAGATTCATAAACGGGAAGAGTTTGACAAAGTGATCTACAACAACAAGGTTGCTCGTTTCATGGGCAAATATTGTCTAAATTCTTCTTTTGTTGGATTTAAGCAATATGACTAGCTGGTTTACCATGACAAACAAAAGTTCCCCCTCTTCTTAAGCTCACTTAGCTTGCATTTTAGGACCTCCCTTAGGTTGTCATCTTTAGAAACACATCACACACTCATCCTAGCATAATCCTGCATTGATCAAATCAATCCTAATCATCCTAGCATCATCCAAAGCATCCTTGATCACATCCCTCACTTGGTATTGCATCCCCTTTTGAGTTTCTAAAAACCTACATCTTAATCAAACCCCATCCTTGAATGTCCTTAAACTAAGCATTGTTTAGGATAATCCCCTTTGTCTTTTTCAACCTCATCATCTTGATCAAAAGGTTGGTTCTCATTAACAAATAATCTCGTCCGCCGAAGACCACAAGTCTGTCTTAGGTAGACAATCATATCCACTTGATCTTACATTAGTGAAAGCAACCCTTAATCCATGCATGCACCAAGTTATCCTTAGTCCTTAGGAGCATATTCATCATCCTAAACGCATCCTAATCCTAGCATCATCACCCTTAGCTTCCTAGGTGCATCTTTGCATTACATCTTGCATCTCATATTCCCTTAGGATAGTCATTTCATGCCACCTATCACACGCGCCACTAAGAAGAGGAAGATCATGGACCCTAATCTTGTCGCTAGCTCATCTAATCCTGCGACTGACAACACCAATGTCATGGTTACTTATGCGCCTCATCCCAACAATCAAATTGAACATATCTAGGTAGAAACTAATGAGACTCCCACCCTGAGTACCATGGAAACATTTATCAACCATCCAACGCATGTCCACGTGGTAAACGCCATGAGTGGATGCAACAACAATCATCTACTCTTGGACATTCAACAACAAGGACTTCAACTCCCGCCTTGGATTATACCCACACTTGTCACATGACCTATGACACTTCCAAGGGAACATCCTCATCCCACTAGAAACAAAGTTTTTCATCCACTTCAATGAGCCCTACAAGTGGGAACTCTTATTACGCAGGTAGTCCATCCCTCCATTCCACCCTCCATCATGCACACAACACCTTCATCTACCTCAGGATCCCTGCCTCCTGATGCAACATCAGCAACACAAACAATACCCCCTATCTCTATGCAGGCACCTCCTTAAGCCACACTCACTCCTCTTTCACAAGCAATCCCAACATTCATCGCAAACTTTCCACCACCACCGGCCAACACTCAACAAACCACCATTCCACCCATTCCCACTCAGCCTATTCAGAGTGCAACAACCAGTTCGCAGCATCAAAGCACCCAAGTTTCCATGCCTATTTCACCTTTATTCACCATAGGCATGCCACCTACCAATGCCTATAACCAACCTTTATTTCCGCAAGGGTCCACTTTTCCCACTCCACTAGCAACACAATCGCAACGTATACCAACAGTTCTAACTCAAACGTTGTTCAACTTAAATCCCCCCATGAAACAACCATCTACAAATCCCTTTGTCGTACCCCAAATTCCCATCCAACCCATCCAACACCAACAACACCAACAACAACAACAACCTATCCAACAATAATAGCAACAACAACAACAACCTATCCAACAACAACAGCAACAACAACCTATCCAACAGCAACAACAACACCAACCTATCCAACATAAACAATAATAAAAACCTATCCAACAACAACAACAACCTATCCAACAACAGCAACAACAACCAATTCAGCAGCAACAATCCATACAACAGCCATCCCAGGAACAACAACTGTAGTAGCAAATCACCAACCCATTCACATCCCAAGCACAACAACAACAAATCAACCCCTTAGCAGCTGCACATCCCACCATCCAAACTACATAGTATCCGCAACCACAAATGCAGGGGGAAAATCCCCTCATGGTGTAACTACTGCAACGGTTTGCTAATCCTTTCATCCAACCCATGCAGCAACCGAAAAATCATTCTGCCAGTTACGTAGCCATGTCATCTTCCACTGCATCGCAAACAATTCCACCTCCACAACAATTCAATGTTCCCACTAGGAGCATTCTGTCGCAAAACACCTATCCTCCATCCTATACAAGTGCACAATAGGCTCATCCCACCTATCCAACGTTGTAGCAAATACAATCATATTTCTTGCAGTTGCAACAATCTTATCAAGCGTCGATACCTCCTCCACTGCAATATTCCCCTCAACCGTAGCTTCCACCACAATAGCCCATATACATTGACCAACAACCATCATATCAAACACCACAATATCCCCCATAGAACCCTCCATATTCACCATTTGATCCATATCAGGTTCAAGGGAACCATGCAATCATGATTAAAAATCCTCCCCTGCAAATCAATCATGAATGGGAGGAAATGAAGAATGCTCTCAAGGAGCTAAAAGCTGGGACAGAGGCTAAGACATTCAATTTTGATGAAGTGTGTCCTTATCCATTTGATTGATCCATCATTGCTATACCCTTCACCAAGCACTTTGAGACCCCAAAATTTGATAAATATCGGGGGAAGGGAGATCCTATGAGTCATGTGAAAGAATTCTACATGGCCTGCCAAGAAGTGGCCTATAGCAATAATTTCCTCATGAGACTATTTCCCAAAATCTTAGGAGGAACCGCTCTTGAGTGGTTCTACAAAATCCCTTACGGCATAGTCTCTACTTTTGCTGAATTATCTGAAAAGTTTGTGGCCCAATACGCACATAACGTCGAAAATGAACTCTCACTCCTTGACCTATGCAATTCCAAACAAAAGGGAGGAGAGAGCCTGGCCGATTATCTTCAGCGTTGGTAAGGTCTTACTACAAGGTTGTCTTACCAACCCCCAGAGCAACATCTTATCAAAATCTTCATTAACAACCTCCATCCTAAGCTTGCCTATCACATGCGCATGAACTGTATACAAACTTATCATGACATCAGAATCAAAGGTATGGATCTTGAATGAGGTCTCATAAAAGATGGTTCCATCAAGCACTACAAGGAATCCCAACCTGACAAACATAACAATGATCGGTCATGGTACTAGAACAAGAAAAAGAACACAGTAACTGACAGAGCCACTAACACCAAATACATTTAGGTTGTGGTATCTAGTCCTAATGCACCTACCCAAACTTACCAGCAAGCACCACCATTGTACCCTCAATCTCCTCCCATGTATCAACAACCCAATCCCATGTATTCCCAACCAACTTACCAACAAAACATGCACCCTCAAGGTGCGACTATCTATCCCCCTCTGGGAACATCATATCAACACAACTACCAAGGTCCTATGAATCAGACAAATGCTATATCAGTCTTGCATGGACAACAAAGACCTCATGCTTTGAATGCACCACAACCCATGTTTACCCCTTTGGGTGAACCCATAGATGTCATCTTCCGCAAACTGGTCCAAGCTAACCAAGTCGTGTACCCAAAAACACAGCCATTTGATGACTCACCACCTAAGCTAGCCTGGTATAAAGACAACGAGTACTATGAATACCACCGTGTTAAGGGACACACCACTCTCAAATGCATGAAGCTAAAACATTACATCCAGGATCTCATTGACCGCAAAGAAATCGAAGTGGACTCGCCTGCCCAACCATCGCCGAATGCAGGTCTTAAAATCTATCAAAATACATTCCCTAAACACACTTTAGGTACATGCCTAGGTAATCCTACTCAGTCCTTTGACTAGGGGAAGGGTAAGCAAGGAGAAAATGCTGACATAAAAGATTATAGAAATGCATATATCAACTACGATAATCTCATTGGTTGCATATCCCAAGTCCAGTCCTCTGTCAACGTCATCCATGTCAAGGGTGTCGATAACCAATGTGCAATCACTACTTGTAGAAGCAGGATAACAGTTGCAGGTGTCGGTCCTGCCCCATCTACTGGGACCCAATACAACATTTTGGAATACCTAGGGAATACTCCAGCCCAAATTTCCATCCTAGATCTTCTCCGCACATCACCCACCTATCAAGAGATCCTTAATAAAGCCTTGCAAGAATCCCGTGTTCCCAGCAACATCAACCTCACTAAATTCCAGAACCTTGTCAGACACATTTCTACATCTTGTGGGGTCTCTTTTAAACCAACAAATGTACCCTCAGAAGAAACCTATCATAATCTCCCACTCTGTATTGTTGTCATGGTTAAAGATTTTGCCATTAAACAGGTCATGATAGATAATGGTTCGGCCCTAAACCTGTGTACTCGAAAATTCATAAAATAGTTGGGTTGCACTAAAGATGATATAAAAAATGATGTCATCACAATAAAGGCATATCACAATCTAGAGCATACTTCTAAAGGCATCATATCATTGCCCATTCAAGTGGGCCCGGTTATCCAGTATACATTATGTCATGTTGTTGATCTGGACCTTCCCTTCAACATCCTCCTTGGATGCTCATGGATTCATTCTATGCAAGCCATCCCCTCCACCTACCATTAGTGCATCAAATTCCCATATAATGGTACTGAGATCACCATCTACACAGACCCCAAGCCCTTCGCATACTGCAATGCATTGGAAACATCCTCTCCACATTCCAATCACTGTCCTGGGATTGATATTGGTACCTCTTTCAAAAGTTCATCTCGAACCCATTCAGACCCAGAAACAATCCTCTCTTCCACCTTATCCATGGTTAAGATCAACAATAGAGGTTGTGGTGAGTACAATTTATTTGATGCCTTCGCAGTTGGAGCACTGCCAATTGATCCACACACTCAAGGCCACCGACCTAATCTAAGCAAGACAGAACCAGAGACAACCAAGGTGCTACAATTTGGTTCTACCACTTTGATCTCAAAGGGTACTTTGACTGGCAAGGAAATGACACCAAACATCAACCAATGGCTCTATAAAGATCCACCACCCAAGGACACAAGTCACCTCAATTACTTCAAAGATAAGTACCCTGCAACTCACAAACTGGTGACAGAAAAATGGAACTACCAAGGAGGTGGCCTTGGTTATGAAGAGCAAGGAATGATTGATCCTATTATACCTACTCGACTAGAAAAGCACCTAGGCCTTGGCATGGGCTCTGACACGAATGGGGGCACCAACTAAAACATCTATGCCTCTTGTCTGTCCCTGGGTGAATTCACTGACATCGAAGATATCCCAGAAGAGAAAGTTGTGAGAGCCTATGACAATGTCTTTGACGATGAAACCTTCTTGGGAAATTCTGTCCTACACCAAATTTTCATTCTCTTCATTGACCTCCCCCTCCGCCATCCTAAACTCATAGACTGGGACCAACCAAGTGTCGTGCACATTGACAAGTTCCAAAGTGAGGATGTGCTCCTAAGCTTTATGGGAGCAATTGAGCAAAGCAATGACTGGGGGCAAGACTCAGCATATGTCTACAAACTAGACCCAAAGACATACTTGGGGAAGAGGAGAACTTCAGCTACAAAAATGAAGAAGAAAACAAAAATAAAAAAAGAGAAAAATTGATCCCCTAGCAAAAACCCCTCTGGGGCGCTATCTGATCATAAAATAGTAAAAATAGTGGGCGTATCCCCTGGTGAAAACCTCTCTAAGGTGCCAGAGGATGAAGATTCTCCTCTTCCCTAATCCAAGATTACAGGCCTGAGTAGTCATCGATTCTCATTGAAGAAACAAAACCTGTCAACCTGGGCACCAAAGAAAATCCCGCCATCACATACATAGCAGCATCTTTGACTGAAGAAGAAGAATGAGATCTTGTCACCCTCTTGAAGGAATCCATAAACAAGTTCGCCTAGTCTTACTCCCACATGCCAGGACTAGACCCCAAATTAGTGGTGCATCATCTTGTAGTAGACCCTAACATTAAGCCTGTCAAACAAAAGCTCAGAAAGATGCACCCTAAAGTGGCACTACTTGTCAAAGTGGAGCTAGAGAAGTTACTCCAAGCCAAGATCATCTATGCCATTGACTATTCTAACTGGATTTCTAACATGGTGCCACTGTATAAGCCTGATAAATCAATCAGGATATGTACAGATTTCAGAGATCTCAATAAGAAATGTCCCAAGGATGATTTCCCCTTGCCAAACATAGACATGATTGTGGATCTCACAACAGGACATGAGATGTTGTCACTCATGGATGACTTTTTGGATATAATCAGATCCACATTGTAGAAGAAGATCAACATAAGACAGTATTCACAACCCCCTGGCGCGCCTTCTACTATAACATGATGTCTTTTGGCTTAAAGAACATTGGGGCAACCTATCAAAGGGCCATGACTATCATTTTTCATGACATGATCCACAAGATTCTTGAAGACTATGCAGACAACATCTTGGCAAAATCAATGAGGGAAGATCACCTCAATGTTTTGGAGTGCATATTTGACAGAATTGGACACTGCTGCTTAATGCTCAACCCTAAGAAATGTGTCTTTGGGGTCACATCAGGAAAACTCCTGGGGTTCATTATATCCAGATGAGGCATTGAAATAGAACCAAATAAAGTACAAGCTATCATAGAGATGCCTCCACCAAAAACACTCCAACAACTATGCAACCTCCAAGGAAAGCTACAATATGTGCGCCATTTTATCTCTCAACTAGCAGAAAAGTGCCAACCATTCACTCATCTCCTGCAAAAAGATAACACATTCAAGTGGGATCCTCGGTGTCAGAAGAGTTTCGACAAAATCAAACAATACTTAGCTAATCCACCCATCTTGGTACCACCTGTACCTAGTCGACCACTCATCCTATATCTTTCTACTACTACCATAGCACTGGGGGCACTCCTCACTCAGGTGGATGATGAGGGTAAATAATGAGCTATTTATTACATCAGTCGGACCTTAGTGGGTTATGAGCTCAACTATTCACCTATGGAAAAAGCATGTCTGGCAGTGGTCTTCGCCACTCAAAAACTTCACCACTATATGCTTATTCATACAACCAAGCTCATTTCAAAGGTGGATCCTCTCAAGTGTCTACTCTTTAGGACTACACTCATAGGTCGAATGGCAAAATGGGTTATGTTGCTAAGTGAGTTTGATATTCAATATGTCGACAGAAAAGCCATTAAAGGGAAAGTCGTCGCTGATCAACTAGCAAAAGCACCATTGGTAGATGCATATCATTTGGTCATAAAATTTCTAGATGAGAATTTGTACATGATAGAAGACCAACCAACTTGGCAACTCTACTTTGATGGGTCCTACACAACTCATGGTGCAAGGGCAGGAATACTTTTCGTCACACCTCAAGGTGACTACATCCCTATGTCATTTAAATTGGGATTTCCCTGCATGAACAACATTGCACAATATGAGGCACTAATCACAGGACTTTGCATGGCTATAGAATGGAATATCATAGATATACATGTCTTTGGCGACTCCCAACTCATCAACAAACAAGTCCTAAATGAGTATCAAACCAAAGATGACAAATTGATGCCATATAAGCAGATGGTTGACGAGCTGAAAGAACACTTCCTCCACTTGCAAATAACACAGGTACCATGCTTGCAGAATAAATTTTTTGATGCAATGACCACAATTGGCTCCCTCCTAGAGATTCCTCATGAGTCAACGCAATACGAATTCTTAGTTGAGAAAATTCATGCTCCCGCTTATGAGAACAATGAATCGAATCACATGTGTCTTGGTTGGTACCTAGTCCCCATGGTACCACGATATCCAAGCTTACCTACAAAATGGTATCATATCTCCTCACCTCACTGCAACCCAATGCCAAAAATTTATCTGTAGAGCATCCCGTTACACCCTCATAGCCAACACCCTTTATCGTCGAGGTTATCACAATGTGCTCTCTAGGTGTTTAGATGAAAATGAAGCCACCCAGGCTTTACAAGAGGTACAGGCTAGAATCTACAGTTCTCACACGAGTGACATGGTCCTAGCTAAGCAACTTCTACGTACAAGGTACTATTGGCCTACAATGGAACATGATGCTTGTGAGTTCGTCAAGAAGTGCCTACCTTGCCAATAGCATGCCAATCTGATCCATGCTCCTGCACAAGACCTCATACCTACTGCACCTCCTTGGCCCTTTTCTTGTTGGGGTTTTGACCTCGTTGGTAAGATTACTCCCTCTTGTCTGAAGGCCAAAAGTACATAATCACAGCAACGAAGTACTTTACAAAGTGGGTTGAAGCAATTCTGCTCACACTCACTACAGGTGTCCAGATCTCCAAAATCATCCTCTATCACATTGTTTGCCACTTTGGTATACCCTCCACCATCTTCATAGATCACAGAACACCATTTAAAAATCAACATGTCAGTGATCTCTGTGCTCGCCTCCATATCCATCACCATTTCTCCAATCCATATTTCCCTCAAGGTAATAGCCAAGTTGAGGCAACTAATAAAACCATCCTCAAAATCCTCAAGAAAGTTATCAATGATACTAGTTGTGACTGGCATCTCCAAATCAACCTTTCCCTCTGGGCATATCGCACTTCCTACCGTACTCCTACTAGCACTAGTCCATACTCCCTAGTCTACGGTGCAGAAGCAGTCTTACCAATTGAGGTCAAACTACCATCCCTCTGGGTATCACTGAGAGGCCTGATTGATGATGAAGATTACCGAGTGGCACAACTAACACAGATTTATCTACTAGGTGAAAAGCACCAGCAAGCCTATGATCACTTGATTGTCTATCAGAATAGACTCAAGTGGAACTATAACAAGAAGGTCCACCCATGCCAGTTCTAGGTAGGGGAACTTGTGCTAAAGGAAAATCAGAAAGAAGGTGCTGATAGGGAAAAGAAAGGCAAGTTTGAAGTCACCTGGCAAGGCTCATATGTTGTCACTACATGCTTTGGTTCTGGGGCATATCAACTCTCCACTCCTGAAGGAGAACCCTTGAATGATCCTATCAACATCATTCATCTCAGGCTCTTCTATGCCTGATGGTTGGTTGTTCACTCCAGTTATCTGAGAAAATTTGTTAAAAATATAAAAAGTCCTAAAGAAAGCAAAAAAACTATATAAAACAGTCCTGAAAAAATCTCTAAAAAGCAAAAAAATGAAGCTGAAAAAATGGTTGTCCCGGTGAAAACCTGTTAAATAGGCACTTGGGCAACATCAAAAAGATCCAAAGAAATAAAAAAAAAAAGAATAAAGAGAAAAATTTTGTCCAATGGTGAAAACTTGGCAATCAGGCACCTTGGACAAGTATGTGTGATGAAAACCTAGAAATAGACATCACACATAGTGGACCATTCCATTATCTATCAAACTCTTGTTTCCACCCATCTCCACATCTTCGCAAACCTCAACATTTCTCGTATTCCCTGGGTGTTCGCATATCATACGCACTAGTCCTAAGTGATCCCCCTATCTCGTATCCTGAGCTTTTGTACACATAATCTTGTATATTGTTATCCATACATTGTACTATCCCAATCCCTGAGCTTCAGTCCTATATATTTCTCAGGTTCTTAGTCTCTCCTCGTGGATAAAATGATACAGTTACGATATTTAAAATCATACGTTGGTTCTATAGTTTGATCGTAGTGCACATTTGACCAATCAACTTTATGAATCCCATCTTTCTATAAATGAGTCCATTGAGGATGTATCCTTCCTCTTGTTGACCTAAATCTAGAACATCATCATCTTTGGGTTCTCATAGGATGTATCCTTCCTCTTGAACTAATCAATCAACATACTAAACTATCACATGCATCAAGACAACAACACGATCCAATCGAATCTCGACAACAACCTTTGTGCATAATCATTGTGACTAATCGCTTGTAATTAATCGCTCAATTTGATCTTTGTATATTCATGACATAATCAGTCTTCTCGCCATCACACTAACATCTCGAGTCCTTGTCGTGCTAACATTCCCTGCTGGTCCTTCGTAGTCCTCTTGGTTGGTTCATGGGTTGATCGTGACACACAACAAAAATACGAGTCCCATCTCATCCATTGTATCCATCGCATCCATTGTATCCATCACATCCATTGCATCAGGTTGTCGCGTCATTAGTTTCATCATTAGGTTCATCATTGCATTAGGTTCATCATTAGTTTGCATTAAATCCATCATTAAGTTCTTCATTTAATTGCATAGTCAAAATCATTTTAGTGTTTTGCATGATTAATTCATCTTAGATTTATTTTAGTTTTAACGTTTAGATTCATTTTTGCATTGTTAACACATTTAGATTCATTATAGTCTTGCATCTTGCATTATCATTTAGAATCTTGCATTGTTAATTAGTTAATTAAATAATTTAGATTCATTATAGTCTTGCATCTTGCATTGTTAACTCATTAATTAAATCATTTAGATTCATTATAGTCTTGCATCTTGCATTATCATTTAGAATCTTGCATTGTTAACTCATTAATTAAATCATTTAGATTCATTATAGTCTTGCATTATTAAGATTCATTCAGATTCATTATTACATGAGATTCATTATGCATCCATATTCATATTCATTAAACATCACATATACATTTGCATACATCATAAAATCACATCACATCCTACATCCACACACGTCAGTACATCATATATATAGCATCATCCACCCTGCATAAGTCATGCATCATATATACATAGTCATAAAACCATCTTGCATACACAATTTGTCATACATATGCATCACATCCTGCAAGCATCACTGTCAGTAATCATATAGGCATATAAACATCATATATATCAAAGCATACACCATGGCATCATAAGAGTCTTCATCGATCATATATATATCAAATGTCAATAAAATACATCACGTGCACCTCAGTGCTAATATACATGTATATCTCAAAATGCAAAAATATGTGTCACATGATCCTCTGTTGAATCATGCTAGTGGCTGTGATGATCCACCTCCCTGCTCTAGTGGCAGACGTAGTGGCATGTCCACATATCCCTGTGATGCTGAAGTCCGCACTGTGCTCTGAGATCGAGATATCTCTAAGTATTCTTTCCTTTGTCCCTCAGGAACTACCTGATGATATAAAGTATGATAGTGGGATGCCTCTTTTCCTGCCTTGTTTGCATCTCTATGAGCTGCGAACGCCTCTGCCACAACATGCCCGACCCCACCTACAATGAATTCCTTTCTAGCGATATATCACTCAGTCCTATAAGTCTCAGCCCATCGTTGTGCTGCATCCCTCTCTAAAGTCAATGCTAGGATCTTCTTAGTGGTCTACTCCATCTGCAAGGTCAGAGTATCCAACTAGTTTGTAAGTGTACCTATCTTGGTACGTAGCATTGCAGCATCCTATGTCAAATCAATCATGGAAAACTCTCCTGAGCCAACCCTTCCCTATAGGGTATCAAGTGAACCCTCTTCTCTGTCAACCCATGTTGTCTCTGTAGTCAATAACCCCTGTATCCGGTAATCTCAGTGTGCAGGCTCATATCTGATACCTGTGCCATGTCTGGTGATCCCCGTAGTCTCGCACACTCTGTCTGAAGACTGTCTCACTTTGTAATGATAGTATCATGAGTCTCCTATGCTGCAAACCCTATTGGTGGCCCCCGTGGCACCTGCACCTATGGTAGTACCTATGGTGCCTGTACCTGTCCCTGTACTGGTGGTGGCCCCTATGGCCCCTGATCTGGTCTAGCCCCTGCCTGTGCCTCTGTCCGAGGTCTAACCTATCTTTGTGGCCTCCTCCTCTGACCTACTATTGAGGTCTCTGGGGAATCTCCTATAGAATTCTCATCATCCACATCCATATCCCCTTTTGGTTGCTCATGAACAGCCACCTGAGCTGTGTCTATCAAGTAAAATGGTGTGTGTGCAGCCCACCATGCTGCGTACTCAGGAGTCATTCCTACATCTATTACATTAGGTCGTGCCACAAAATCTATCTACACCATGTCCCTCCAGGATGCTCTCACTATTAGAGCATATGTGTACCTGCCCCATGTGCCTACCTCCCTAGTGACATGAGGATGTAAGGCATCCTCTGCCACCACCCCCTACTGCAGCCCAAATTGTCTCATAACCCTCGATGGTCTATACCTCTCTATCCGGTGGATGGTCCTCCCCAATAGAAAGAAATTAGTCTGAATGTATGATAGGTATAAAAAATCCTTGAATCCATCCTCCACTCCTGCCGCCTAGTCCATAGCTCCCCATGGCTCACAGAGTCTGTACGGGGTGCAACAGATTACCTATACCTCATCAAGCAATTGCCGCCAGTATCCAGTCTAACCGATGGAGGAATATCTCAAAGGACACCTGTATCTATAGGCATAGGGTTCTCCAGGTTGTCATGCCTCTCGTACTCTCATAAGATAGAACACTGCAATGTGCTCCCAGGCCCACACCAACATCAAAGTAATGCATGTCCCTATGTTGCGCACCCTGCAATACGCAGCCATGTGTAGATCATGGTACAAATGTCCTAAGACAATGTACCCCCAACAATAAGTAGTACCATCCTCTAGCATCTCAGTTAGCACCCACGACCATCCCATGCCAAAACCATGTCCAGCCAGGTTAGCTAACATGTGCCCTCTGATCAGTCCCACCAGATATAGGCTATCTACCGTAGTCTCTGATCCACCGATGGCTGCCAAGGCATCCAGGTCCTGTACATTGGGATCCTCCTCATATATGTCCAGAACACGATCTCCATATAGTGGTCATTGTCCTATAACTGGTACTATGGTATCACCCCTCAGATAGGTATTCGAAGAATTCACCACACGTCCTCCAACGTGATCGCCGCCTCTCTAGTAGGCAAATGAAATGTGGTGGTATCGCTGTGCCACCGCTCAATCAACGTGGTCATCATCCCATTGTGCACCTTTAGCCTAGGCCAACGGGGCACATAATCCAACCCAACCATAGCTAACAAACCCCAGTCATCCTCGGTGAGCTGCAACTCCAAATCCATGGTCGACAGCTAGTGCTCCCACGATCCCAATGGTGGGAACTGCTCCTGTAAATTTCAAAATCCACCATGTTAGCCCCTTTTTCTTCTAGTCCTAACCTAATCCATCACAAAGTGGGGCATCTTGTCCCTAGGTCTTTTGCCAACCCATCCCCGGCCCCCGCCAGGTCCCTCTGTTTCCCTTCCCCTCGGCATCTGCCCTTTTAGGCGCAGACGCCGGTTCAGCCAGAAACACTGGTTCATACACCAACATCTCCGCCTTCATTCCCTGCAGACTGCCATCTTCGCAGATAGGGGTCTGGGTCCGGTGTCTTTGAAGATGCTGGTCTGGCACCGACGTCTGTGGAGATGCCTGTTCAGGGATCAGCGTCTTTAAAGATGTCAATTCATGGATCAGCGTCTTCGTAGATGCCAGTTCCTGAACTGATGTCTCCGGTTTGCAACCCTAATTTCCCTCATTAATGACCCATCTACCCATCCCACAAGCATTAATAACTTTGACACTAATAAATGTGAGGTCTCGGTTGAGTCACTCACCGGTACTGGTCGCTCTGCGGGCCTCCCGTGTGTGCGCACGCGCTCCCCCAATTGACCCTTCATCCTCTCGTCAGCCATCTTTTCACTCTAGAGCTCAGTTTTTACTATTCACTATTCACAAATGACCTTCCTTAAGCCCCCCAGCCCCTCTTATAGCCCCCATTTTTCCCCAAATTTTTCCCCACCCATTTCCTTCCCATGTGTATCTTTTTGTATAAATCGTCCTGTTGTACAGGTTTAATACGTCAAAAATTCCAAAAACATTTAAAAATCGTGAAAAATAAAATAAAAATCAAAAATTCCAAAAATATCACATATTCTAAAAAATCTTGCAATAAACCATTGTTTATTTCTGCATCGCTTTGTTTTTCCAATTCTAGTGACGTTTTGACTCTTACGACCTCAATCATGTTTTACACAAATAAGTTTTGCGACCAATCGTCCTTGCTCCTCATTCTGTTCACAGCTTTTTCCAACGACTATATCTCAATCACATCAAATCCAATCTTTGCCCGTCAAGATGCATCCTTCCAGCGTCGGCTTATCGAATCCTTCATCACATCAAATCTTGTTCATGGAAAGAACTTTGGATTGAATGACTGCTTGGTCATGAGGCCTTCTTTATTTATTTTATCTTTTTGTGTCAGTTTACACCTACTCGCCACTACCTCGATCTGCTATATCTTGGTGTGTTGTGACTGGTGGCTACTGATACATGCATCTTTTGCAGTGTGCTTTTGTTTGATCGTCTAGTCCATGCAAAGGAATCTTGTCATCTATGTTTTCTAACACCTGATGCATACCTCCTATTGCAATATCAAAATCGGATGTGCTCTCCATATTTTTCACACATATGGATCCCCAGTGCTCGTTAGCTGCATTCATTTCATTTGCATTAGCATTCTTAGCTGCATTCTTTATTTCATTTTAGAAGGCTTCTATTTATTCCCTCCTCTCTCTTCCTCCTACCCATTACGTCCTTTTTCGACAAAATTCCTCAACGTCATCTTCATTGTGTTCTTTTCTCGAGGGGCATAACCCTGTACCGTTGTTGCTCCAACACGACTCCTAGAAACCCTCTTCCTCTGGGGCAACTCACTTTCTTGTCTTTGACGTAATTTTACTTGCGACGCCACATCAAACAGGGGCAAAATGTTGACGTACAAAAATATTAATATTATTATTATTATTATTTTCCCTCTTATTCCTCTAACTATTTAATTTAATCAATTAAATAGTTTCATTTTCTAGTATTTATCAATAGCTTAAATATTATTCTAATGTATTTCATTTAAATACATTTGTCTCATGAAATTCCTTTTTTAATAAATTTACATTTATTAAATCCTCCATATTCCTAATTCTTCTAAACCATGATTTATTCAAATTTAATTTGAATTATAATCTAAACCCTAGCTAGGAACCTATTAATACAACCTAGAGACCTATCCTAAGCCTACCCTATTCCTACCCGACTCCCATCGCCTCATTTCCTAAGCATATTTCCCCACCTAACTGTCCTATGATCATGCTTAAAGGGTGATTCCTAACCTTTTTAAGGCTAATGGAATGCTCACCCACATGGGGAAATTCTCTCCAAAATGGGCACCCGTCCCTCTTAATTTCTTCTTACAACTTTGTCTCCCACTTGGAAATGT
>MU225904.1:76532-90508 GCA_018584345.1 Thuja plicata | reverse complement strand
ATGTGTCCCTTATGTGGCTCTTATGTGGATGCCACATAGATGCCACATCATCCAAGCCTCTTCCTCTCTCCCAAAACTCTATAAATAGAGGCCTTCCCCTCTCCATTTTGCATCTCTCAATTTGCATTGTTATCATGCTAGATTTGTTTTAGAATTTCATTGTTTGTTTTCATGTTCATGTTCTTAAGCTTAAATCACTTAGAAATCACATGCTAGGCTTTTAATTTGGTAAATGAATCATAGTTTTTATTTTGCATAGTTTGCATATCATCTCCATGGCTAACTTAGATCATCTTGAAGAAGATTTGAGACGAGTTCTTCATACTAGCTCTTGAATCTCTCTTCTTGCTTATTTCCAAACTTGCATTGCATTGGGGAAAATATTTCATTTGTGTTTGAGAGAGCACATGCACATCCAATCAAAAGATCAAATCAAAATGAGTAGAATAGGGTGCATTTTTACTTGTTTTTAGCTCAATCCGATGTTATGTTGAAGTCTTGTTTGGTTCTTGCTTCTTTCATGAATTCTATGTGCTAATCCACTAACGTTTTATGTTTGAGCTTACTCACAACAGATTGAAGATTTTCTCATACACACACACACACATATATAATAGGGACATGGAACTAACAAAGAAAAAGAGGTATTGGCTTCCATATTGGGGAAGAGGCAGTGAACAAACTGGATGGAGTGGACTTGACAATATTTTCCAGATACATAGAAAAACAATGTAATAAAGACCCTAAAACATTGCAACCAAATAAAGCGTGTCAAAGGGAATCAATTGATTTCCCAACAACTCCTAGATTGAGCATAACATCTAGGAGGAATTCATAATAGTAAACTCTAATACTATGGAATGGAGAATAAAGACTTACAATCTCCCAGCCACACCTAGGACACAAACTTCTTCCACCATGCCATATTTTTCATCTTGCATTGATAACTACAATATGAAGATAGAATACAATGTGGTTTTAGGGGAAGTTCAAATGGCAGATGATGGAAAAACGTTTGTGAATAGGTTGAAGGAAGCATGCCTTCAATGATTTAAAGACCATCTACATTTGTCATTCTCAAAGATACCCATGGACCTGCAAAAAGCAGTTATCAAGGGCATGGAGACTAAATTTGGCACAGGTTGGTCTATAAAGAAGATAAAGCTATGAATGTCTCAAAACTGCAAGCAATTTCAGTGTAACCAAACAAATAAGATAAAAAAATTTCCCTCCTAAGCTAAGGGTCAAAAAAGGCCAATTGATGTAAGTGTGAAAGTTTGGAAAGAGCTTGTAAAAACATATGAGAAGTCTAAGGCACAAAGGAATTCAAGTGAGAAGAGTACGCAGGTATTTGAATTTGCTCATAAGATTATAGCAAAATTATCAAACGATTGTTCAGTATTATTTGTGCATAGTTAAATTGAATTAGTATATGTTTTAGGACAAGGCCTCCAAGAATAGGCTTGTCAAACTTCATGTCACGCATCCCAGTAGCATAAAAGGTTTACATTCCTTGATCTGTACATTTGTAAGTATATTTAATATGTTAAATGATATTTTGTTTTAAATTTCCTAGGAAAAAAGTAAATGATTGAACATTAATTAGTTTAACTCAATTAGTTTCCCTAGAAGTGTGTAATTTGTTTGCCTCCATATTGGACAAAACTAATTTCCCCTAGGTTGCCTCAAAATGTTGAGAAATAGAGGGAAGGGAGTATACTCTAGTCACAATGAGGTAATACATTGTTAATTTATAGATTTGTAAATGTTTCCATTATTTCTTTGCCTTTTAGTTTTTTAGTTTTTTATTTCTAAATTTAAAAGAAGAAATTAATTTATTATATATATATATATATATATATATATATATGGACATGGGACTGAAAAAGAAGACGCATTGGCTTCCATATTGGGGGAAGAAGCAGTGGACAAACTGGATGGAGTGGACTTTACAATGTTTGCCAGATACATAGAAAAATGATGTAATAAAGACCCTAAAACATTGTAACCAAATCAAGTGTGTCAAAGGGAATCAATTGATTCCCCAACAACTCCTAGATTGAGCATAAGATCCAGGATGAAATCATAGCAGTAAACTCTAAGAGTATGGAACAGAGAATAAAGACTTCCAATCTCCCAGTCATTCATGGGACACAAACTTCTTCCATCATGCCATTCTTTTCATCTTGCATTGGTAGCTACAATACGAAGATATAATACAATGTGGTTTCAGGGGAAGTTTGAATGAAATATGATGGAAAAACATTTGTGAATAGATAGAAGGAAGCATGCCTTCAACGGTTCAAGGACCATCTATATTTGTCATTCTCAAAGATACCCACATACCTGTAGAAAGCAGTTATTGAGGACATGGAGACTGAATTTGGCACAAGTTGGTCTATAAAGAAGGTAAAGGTATGAATGTCTCAAAACTACAAGCAATTTTGGTGCAACCAAACAAATAAGATAAAAAAATTCCCTCCCGAGCTAAGGGTCAAAAAAGGCCAATTGATGTAAGTGTGAAAGTATGGAAAGAGCTTGTAAAAGCATATGAGAAGTCTAAGGCACAAAGGAAGTTAGGTGAGAAGAGTACGTAGGTATTTGAATTTTCTCATAAGATTATAGCAAAATTATTAAAATATTCTTCAATATTACTCGTGCATAGTTAAATTGAATTAGTATTGTTTTAGGACAAAGCCTCCAAGACTAGGCTTGTCAGACTTCGTGTTACGCATCGCAGTGGCCAAAAAGGTTTATAGGCCTTGATTTTTACATTTTTAAGTATATTTAATATGTTAAATGATATTTTGTTTTAAATTTCCTAGGAAAAATTTAAATGATTGCACATTAATTAGTTTAACTAGTCCATGTGCGATGTTTTGACAGAAAGAGAAATATGGCCGACATCCAACACAATTTGAAAAGGAAATGTTACAAAGAAAAAAGTGGACCGATTTTGTAATTTGGATGGAGAATGAGGTACCAATAGTTGACTTTCAAAAATTTATCTGGATAATATTGTGTTAATATGTCAATTTACATTTCTTCTTTTGAGTTTAATGTGTAAGATAAGTTCTAAAGTTCTCATGCACCAATTTCTCATGTCATTTTAAGGATGTTTGATTCATTTGCTTGTGTTCTAGTGACCCTACTTTTAGCCCTGGACATTATATCATATAATCTACATCCTTTACCATTTCTTCCATGGCTTCATTAAATATCAAGAGTGAAGTATGACATGCAACTTCTTCATCAACAATGCCAAGTACATGTTTGGGAAAAGTATGGGATGCCTTCGTGGTGCCATAAATCTTCCTATATGTTAATAACTCATATAAGGAGCAATATTTTAGGTTATCCAAGATTCTGATCATGTCTTTAGACAGCCTAGGGAGACTTTTCTCAAATTATAGCTCATGGAAGGGAGAAAAGAATCGGTAACAAATATGGTCATATTTGGATGCATATTTTTGCTCCCATCGGTCCTAGAAATAAACATGGAAAAATGACATGGGACGCTCCAATTCATCCCCAAAGAATTTATTAGCTACACAAAAAAATAACATAAGTAAGAGATGGTATAGAATTTTGGATTTTTGCCCACTGGATGAGACCCAACTCTCATTATTACATGGAAAAATGACATGGGACACTCCATGTCCAATTCATCCCCAAAGAATTTATTAACTACACACAAAAAATAACATAAGTAAGAGATGGTATAGAATTTTGGATTTCTACCCACTGGATGAGACCCAACTCTCGTTATTTTATTGCACAAAGTGACTGACAAAACAAATACCTTGTTTAAAATTGGCCCTTCTTTGAGAAACATATGTAGCATTAACACTTAGGATTCTTGAAAATGAGAAGCATCCTTCTCCCCATACAACCTGCTAACTAGGGCCACTATGTTTTTTATTGAACCCATGAAGCTGATAGAAGGGTACCATTTAGTGTTCCTAGAAGTTAATGTTTATTTGGATTATTTGAAAAACTAAGCTCCATTAGATATTGGTCTTATGCATTTTTGGTTGGGGGTTAAGTAGTGATCTAGTAGAGGTATTGGAATATATGTCTCAAAATAATTGTATGATAGCAATTTCTTGTGATTGAGAATTTAAGATGACCAAGGATTGATAGAACAAGAAGAGACAACACTAGATTTTTAATTTACAAAAGGTTAGAAAATGTTTAAATTATTAGTTTGTTGGGGATTATTCTAGTAGGACAAGAAAACACCAACTAACAAGGCTTGGACAACCTTCTTCACTTCAAACTCCACAGGACTTAGGAGGGTATTCCTTATTCTAAGTCTGTACATATGATAGATTCGTTCTAATGACCAATTATAGACCTTCAAATGTGGGTAATTCTCAGATTTTATGTATACGAGGCTTTTATTTCATCACTTGAAAAAGTATTCCCATTTTCTTTAACAAACACTGAGAACACATAAATTATATATCTCCCTCTTGAAATCATGGAGGAGTGTCATACAAATACTTTTAAATGCATCCTCCACATTTTTCAAAGGACCGTGGAGATACAGGAACAACAGATTTGGTTAATTTGATTTTAAATATGAAAACCCTTCAGGCTCTCAATAGTATAGTGCCCAATCTCGAGCTACAAAGTGACATTAATTTTTTATAGATGATAATATCCTAACAGAGTTTATTACCACCAGTATTAGCTTGAAGTAAAACCGCTTGCCCAGTATACAAGGAAGCTATGGTGACAAAGTCAATGCTTTCAATGAACCAACCAGGCATGTGAGCCATGCCAATATCGACCATGGGTCGTTATTGAGGCTAAAAATGCCAGAATGCAATATTCTCTTTAGATTTTCCATTAGGATAAAACTTTGAGACTTCTTCCCATAGAGAAATAGGCAACTCCAATGCCTCAACTTCTTCCCCTATAGCCCCTGACCCTGCCCTTGCAGCCTCTGGCTTATCACTATTACCCTGATTCAAGATAATCAGAGTGGTAGCATTAGGGATTGGAATAATTTGATAGCATGATATTTCATCATTGATCAAGATAAATATTAAATGTCAATTGATAGTTCATAAATATTCAAATAAGCCATATCATATACGCCTATGTTGACGATTCCAATGCAAATCATAAAATAATTATAATTACAAAATCAAAATGTAGTCCATGATTCAATGTTCATCAATAAAGATTAACTAATCAGAATCATAAGGATTCACAAAAAAAATCCTCTTCATCTCCAACTGCTGCAAGTTCAAGATCATTTGAACCCAAAACGGTTCCACTTGTACTAGATGCATAATGTGTCATGACATTATCATAATTTGTAGTGAGTCTAGTAAGATCCTCAATGGTTTCATCCAAGTTGGCCTCTTATAGGGTCGGTTTAGGGTTTAGAGGAAAACATAATATTTAAAATGTTCTTTTAGCACACGTTTTAAGTGAAAATGAAAAAATGCCCTTTTTTGGGCCTCTTGGGCCATGGATGTGTTTGGGTTGTGTTCTTTAAAAGAATTTAAAACTAGGGTTAGTGAAATGAAATGAAGCACCTTGGATTTCTTGTTTCTTCTTCTAGCAAATTTCTTTCACTTGCGATGTTGCAGATCCCTACTCCTTGTTGAACGTTATAAAATTATGTGGGGCAAGCAAACTGGAAACAACAAATGTAATATACAACCAAAAATTAAATGCAAAATGTTGAAGCATAGCAGATGCACACAAGTCACTTTGTCTACAACCCATATGCAAATTGTTCAAGCACAAACAAGGCACGTGAAATGAAACTCATAATGCGACATTCTCAGAGCTTCTTTTTTCAAGATTTTCATTATAAAAATTAAAAAAAACCCATAGAAAAAATTGGAAAGACCAATCAGAAAAAAGGAAACTTAATAGAAAAATCAAGATAGACCATAGGATAAAATTGTGGGCGTTGTTTTCCAAACAAGAGAACTTAGGATTAGCAAGGCTTGTTGTTGTAGTTGAGCAAGTGGTAGGTAGAGAACCAGATCAAAGGTGATTCTTAGTATGTATTATTATGAGGTTTAGCACCTAGTTGCTGATACTATTCATAGTGCTTTCTTAAACTTATTTAACTATGGACATGAACCTATCCATATATCTTTTTGTTGATATCAAGCTGCTATGTGATCTATCTCTTTTACTCTTGCATGTGATTCAATTAATGTTATTCTAAAGTAGTTATGTATATACAATTGTCTTGTGCACTTCAAAGTTATCATATTACTGTCTTGTTGTAACAACACTTTGATGAATAGAATGATAATTTACTTTTTTGCATCTAAGTTAAGATTTTGGAAGACTCGTCCAAGGGGGGCCACTTGGTAAAAGTTCAACTCATTTGGTTTAATTAGTTTTATGTTCAGTAATTAGTCTTAGTTTTTGTAATTGATTGTTCTTGCAGCCATTAGAGCTATGTTATGTGACTATTCCTGCAACCATTAGAACTATGTTTTGTGACTGTTCCTGCAACTATTGGAACTCTATTCTGTGACTGTTCCTACATCCATTGGACTTTTTGGATATTTTTCCTATAGGACAAGTAAAACCAACTCGACAAGGCTTGAACAACCTTCTTCACTTTGAGATGGGTCCTGTGTAGCATGTATATTGAAAAACCTTTTTGCGGACCCAAACCCAGATGTAGATGTGCCCTCTTTGACTCATTTTTTCAAGTCAGTAGCCTTGACCCCTTATTCAACTTGTGACATTGCAATTGGTATCCTATGTAACCGCTAAAGGTTGATTCACAAGTTCGTGACCACTACCAATTCATGATTGAAACTACTGTGAGAGTGTGATGATCATTTCATCAGACCCTCACAACACTTATTGTTATTATGACCCGACTCCTGCAGGATTGCAATAGACATTGTTAGCGATTTTACTTGCAACCTTTAATCCTAAGAAACTTAGACCATATTTATAGCACTATCTATAGATTGAAGACAAGATCATATAACTCGACAAGGATCCACATGACTCAGGAGGGTATTCCTACTTTTAAGTCTTCTCACATGATAAATATATCTTAGCAACTAAATCAGAGTTGTAAATGTAGATAATTCTCAGATTCATATGAATGGTACTTTTATTTCATCACTTTAATAATTAATACATTTAGAATCAAACACCACTGAGAATAAAATTATATTAATCCTACCATTGCTCGTGCATAAAATTAAAGAGATTTTGCTTTTGACTGTATGTGACCAAACTGAAACAACATTTGTAAGATTGACCATTGGAAAAAGGAGGTCAACAAAATAAAATAGAGAGCATTCCTCACTATAACATCTCAAACATGTTAAATGATAAGATTAGTGATTCCTAACAACTCAAGTCTATGGCAGCGGAGCGAGCGGGAGGAAGCATCAGTTTGAATTCAAGTTTGGGCAGGAATCCTACAAATGACAGAAATTATATAGGAACCAAAGCAGGGGGCTTCAGAATGTTGGAGGTGTGTCATGTGAGGGCTCCACAAAGGCATCAGAAGATGACCAAGAATTAGACAAGGATCTTTCTTGAGGTGGTAGGCCTAAGAATATCTCAAATTTCTCTGCTGGCAAGAAATTTCCTTTCAAATCTGCTGGGAAGTTTTTTCTAGGTTGTCGGGTAAAGGTAGCTGGTCTTTGCTATTTGGGGTCAAACCTATGGGAAAATTGTCTTTACTGAGGATTAACAATATTTCAGAGCCTGAGAAGGGTGTCTTTGGTATTTTTATACCAGACCCTCTGGTGGACCATACTGTCTCAACTATGGAGCTAACTTTGGTGGGAAAATTTACTGGGTCAAGACCAAACATAGATGTGGTTAGAGTCTTTGTAGCTAATAAATGGAGTCTTAAGGGTCAAGTTGACATTTTTGTTATGCTGAAAGTGTTTTTCTCATTTGATTTCTCCAATGAGGAAGATCTCTCTAGTGTTAAATTTGTGGAGGCACTTGGATGTTTGGTAAATCATCTTTGGCTTTGCAAATATGGTTGACTAATCTGAACTCGAGTGATGATTTCTTCATCTCTACCCCAGTGTGGGTTAGAATCCCTGGTCTTCCATTAGAATATTGGCATGAAGATGTTTTTTTTGGCTTGGCGGGGGCTTTTAGGGATCTCCTAACTATTGACCCTATGACAGTAGTGAGATCCAGACTAGTTTAAGCCAGAATCTGTGTGAATGTCCATTAATCAACAAATATTCCCAAGGTGATAACCATCATGTCTAAGTTGGGTAAATACATCCAGATTGTTGAGTATCAATATGTCCCCTTTGCATGTTTTGTCTATAAAAAAATAGGTCACTAGGTGAAGCAATGTCCTCATAAACCTCAAAAAGATAAAAAGGTTAACCAAGAAATGAAGGGAGGAACAAGGAAATAATGGAGGGAAATAAAACAAGGATATTCTAATAAAGGGGAATCAAAGACTATAGAGACCCAAGAAGAGGAAGGAAGTGCTAAAGAGGAAGAGGCTCTCCCTCTTGAGGTGGATAATCATAAGGGGAAGGAAGGTCATATGCCCACTTCAATAGAAAATGGGAAAGAAAAGGAAGAAAATAAATTTCTAGAATTCAATGCTAATAAAGAAAATGAGTCCCAAGACGAAGAAAATGGGGGTAGTCTCTCTGCCACTAGAAGGGTGGAAAGTGTGAGATCCCACAAAGTGGAAGTTAATTTTTCTAATCATGTATCTAGGGTGGAAGATTCTTTTAAGGATTTATTAAGATCAGTTTCTTAGCCAAAAGTCCTTGAGGCCCAAGAATGTAATATTTTGGATGGAAAAACTCATAGTGAGACTATTGAAGATAGTGGAAATGATGATTCTCTATCCCCATCAGTAACTGGAAAGTGGAAGGAAGAAAGGTTGGAAAAATAGACTATTTTTTAAGAAATACAAGAAGAGACATGGATAGCAACAAGCGAAAGGGAAAATAACATAAATTATGCTAAGAAAGGGGATGTGATTAGTCAGGGAGTTTTCATGTCTAGATCTTCTAATAAAAATGAAAATCAAATGCATGGAGGAGTGTCGACAAGATGCCAACAAAATGCTGAAGTTGGATCTCCAAAAGGGGAAAATAGAGGCAGAAAGCCAACAAAAAATGTTAGAGAATAAGAAGCAAAATAGAATATAGTGGATGGTCATAAGCTGACTATCCCAAAGATATGTTCCCCACACCGTAAATGAAGATAATTTCCTAGAACATAAGAGGACTAAATAATCCCCATAAAGAAGATGTGTTAAGGAATATGGTTAGAGATTGTAATCTGGACATTTTGTTGATTCAAGAAACTAAAATGCTCAAAGAGAAAGTTGAAAAAATCCAGCTCATCAAAAATGGGGGCAACATAGGATGTGATTCTGAGGGGGCTTCGGGTGGTGTTGCGATATTTTGGAACCAAAATTCTATCAATTGTTCTCTTATTCAAGCTAAGAAGAATATTATTATGGTTAATATTAATCATGTCAGAGATAACTTTTCTTGGATTCTTATCAATATCTACGCTCCTAATACTAGATTGGGAAGAGAAAAAATTTGGTATAAATTGTAATATTTGAGGAAGAATTTTCAAGATAAGAGTTGGATGGTGATGGGAGATTTTAATACTCTATTGATAGATGTTGAGAAATTGGGAGGTATTCCATCTCCGCTGGAAAGTAGATTGGATCTCATGGATTATATAAATAATGAAGTTGTCCTTGATGTGGAACTTGAGGGTATTTATTATACATGGTCTAATAGAAGAACTAGAGCTGAGCTTATTCAGGTGAAAATAGATAGAACTCTCATTTTTCCGGATTGGCTTTCGAGGTACTCTTGTTCCCTCTCTTCCATGTTTAAGAATTGGTTCTGACCACTTCCCTATTTCTTTTTTTGCTAGTTCCTTTAATGGTAAAAGAAACTCCCCTTTCCATTTTGAAAGGATGTGGATGGCGCACCGACCTAGGTTATCGGAGAACATTGTGGAATGGTGGAATCTAGAGGTGGAAGGGGGATCTATGTAGAGATTTGAAAAGAAATTGAGTTATATCAAAATAAAAGTTAAAATTTGGAATCGAGAGGTCTTTGGTGACATTTTTTAAATCTAAAAGTAGAGTTCAGATTGATATTAATGATGTCTAAGACCAAATCCAAAGCAAGGGTCTCTCTGAGGAGCTCAAAGTTCTTGAAAATAATATGTTGGCAGACTATCATAATATTATATCTAAGGAGGAAAATTTCTGGAGACAGAGATCGAGAGCTCTATGGCTTAAGTCTAGAGATAAAAATACTAGGATTTTCTATATGACTACTATGAAACACAAGGTTGTTAACAAGATTACCTGATTACATTCTAATGGTAGTAAGATTGTCAAAGAGGAAGACATAAGAAAGGAAATGATGAATTACTTTGCTTCCCTCTTGTCTAAAGACCCAAGTCTGAGCTCCCCTGATTACGATAAAATTTTGTCTGCTATTCCCTCTCTGATTGATAAAGAGACTAATATTAGGCTGAAAGCTATCCTGTCTGATAAGGAAATTAAGTTTGTTTCTTTTTCTTTTGAAGGAGAGAAACCTCCAGGCCCTGATGGGTTCCCCATTTTTTTCTTCCAGCATTATTGGGAAATTGTTGGGAAGGAGGTGACTATGGAGGTGAAGGAATTTTTTGGTTCCCAAGCCCTCCTCAAAGAGATTAATGCTACTTTTTTGGTTCTGATTCCTAAGAAACCTGGTGCTTACACTGTTGAAGCCTTTAGACCTATCAGTCTTTGCACTCTTTGTATAAAATCATCTCTAAAGTCCTTACTTTGAGGATTTTGTCCATTCTCCCTTCAATCATTTCCCCTTAGTAGAATGGTTTTGTGTTTAGAAGCGGCTAAAAATAGGGATTTTAGAATGGTTTACACTCTATTATTATTGTGCATGAATACATTCATTCCTTGGAAGAGGATTAAAAATAGGGATTTCTCACGAAACTGGACTTATCCAAAGCTTATGACAGAGTGGATTGGAACTTCTTGATGAAATTTTTGGTAGCTTTTGGCTTTGACAGGGGGGCTATCAAACTTGTTATGCAATTGGTTTCCTCAGCTTCTTATTTTTCCATTATCAATGGTGGCTCCTCTAATTTCTTCAAACATTCTCAAGGTCTCAGATAGGGAGATTTGATCTCCCCTATTCTCTTTTCCATTCTTGTTGAATGCCTGGGGAGATATTGTTGGGGCTCAAATTGACAGATTGGATTTCCTATGGATTTCGCTTATCTAATGATGAGAAATACAAGTGATTTGCCAACAAATGAGGTTTCAAGAACCTCCTGCAATTCTGGATCCGCAGAACCAAGGTTGGTGGGCCTGTACCTTAAACTTGTCTTCAAATTCTTCTAGAGGTTTTTTATAGTGGATAACTGATAACTTCAACTCCTGCTTCTCAAGGTGTTAATTAGATCACAAAACTGAAAATGTGTTATCAAATATAATGTTATTAAAAATTGCTTGATATAATTGGGATATGAACTGGATAAGATGAAAGAATATAGTAGTTCAAAAATTGAAACAATGAAACCTTATACCATAATTCAGTTATCAAGAGAGACCAGTGCTTTAATCCAATAATGGGCAATAGAGTCGATATCTCTTCAATCCTACCTTCAACTTCAGAGATAGCTTTGAAAACAAAACTTATCACCTTAAAGACGTTATGAAATGCATGTATAACTAAAAAGATTAAATATATTTCAATTAAGTATCATTCCTCAAATGATGGACCAATTGATCAAGGCCTTAATCAATAGGATTTAACCATGTGAAAATGAGAAAGAAAATGATTGAATATATAGAATATAAACTTGAATAGAAATATATGCAAATCAAAACTATCACTCTAAGGAATTTCCTATTGGTTTATCTGAAGGACTGATTGTAAAGAAATAATGAAAACAATTTGCAATAATGAAAGAAACACAGACTTATCTCTCCTTGATACGAAATAGTATATTGAATCTAGCGTACTCAATGTTTGAATCAACTATAATTTATTTTATCATTCTCCAAGTTTCAATATTCTCATTCCATCATTCTGTCTTGTCGTAAAAATCTATTTTTTGAGTAGCCTTTTGAACTTGTATAAATATAAAATTGAAAGGGTGCATAAAACATCACACCCTTTCCCTAAAAACTAATCGATAACCAACTATTCCTAAATATTACATAGATTGGATAACAAATATATCCTTTTGATCGGCCATAATAGCCAACCATTCAGTTACAAAACTTCATAACTATTTGGTTTGTTTAAAAACCTTCCTCGGTTGCATTTAGAATCCTCCTTGCTGTATGGAAGTTGATGTTTTCGCTTGGTTTGTAGTTGATATCTCTAAGAATCTTCATCAACCAACTATATACATACATCGACTCAGTTTATGGGTGCTAATTGAGCTTGCGGTATGAATGACCACGTGTGATGGATGTTTGATGACAAAGAAATCAACTAGCATGTTGGAGTCTGAAGGCTTTGATAATGCATTATGTGGTGCACATTTTCTGCAATGAGGTTATCTATCTTTATAGACACCAACCATAAAATTTGTTCAACTTTTGGGGAGTAACCATAACAAGAGACCATTCTTCATTGTTTGCTACTCTTGAATCCATATCCCCACCAAAGTATGCTTGATAAAAATAAAACCACCCCATATTTTGACGCATTTCCCACCTGCACTCTAATCATTTTGTACTATGCTCTTCTAATAATGTTTTGTCAGAACCAAAGAGCTGAGATGTATTAGAACAAAATAGCTACAATGTATTAGTGATGTCCATCCATTCATTTCAAAAAGTTACTAACTCTATCCATATATCTCTACAGATATCGATGAATATATCCTTTATTTTAGCGTGCATAATCTCTGTAATCACCAGTTTGATTTTCAGATGGCTGCTTGACAGATTTGTAAATTGCATTGACCCAGCCGTTGGAGTTGATGGATGGTTGACGTGGGAAGTCGACAGTTTTGATCCATGGAGGTCGATACTATGCGAGCTTCATTTTCCAAACTGTATATCCAGCCGTGGTTTTATTTTCAATCTCTTCAGAGCATCGGATACTATTGTCGATGTTTCTTGGAATCACACCAGTCGACGTTGCAACCACAACACCATATGTTTCTATGTGATCCTTCTTCAACATGTCTGCAAATGGCTGACATTGAGGTATGTTAACTGTGTCGTCAAAATGAGTTCACTACCTTTGTAATCTATTAAATACAAAGGTCCAATAATCAAATAATAATAAAACTCTAAGGGACATAAAAGGTTATAATCATTTTAAAATGCTATGTTATAAAAAGTCATCAAAGGTCTTTGTTTTTCTCCCACCATGATACATATCACGTTCTTTGTCATCGTGCAATACTCAAATAGTGAGCAATTTATAATATGGGTAATCATAATAAACATTTTAACATTGATTCTTTTAAATAGATAAAATCCATAAATATAAGATTAGTTTTCATATTAATCATAGGAAATAGAGATGAATCAAAATCAATGATATAATCTTTTATCCATATAATTATATAAAGCTTTATAACTTTAGTTAGTCTTTCTTTGCACTAACTACTTTTCATTTCATAAATTTTTTTGTTTAATCAATAATAACAATGATAATAAATAACACACCATTAATGAAATTTATCTTTCCTTATAACAAATGGCATGAAATTCATATATTAAGTAGGCACATTAATAATATATCTTTTTCTCATGATGATCAATAAAGGAAACCATAAGTATATACTAATATCATGGAGAAAGAATAAGAACCTAAATACTTATACATAATATTATGAATGTTTTCAAAAGTAACATAGTATTAATATAATTTTTAACCTTCTTTTAAACAACAATATCATTTATTCAAATTCCTTTTCATGTTCATAAGCATAACATATTTTAAAGATATATATATATATATATA
>MU225904.1:43450-71769 GCA_018584345.1 Thuja plicata | reverse complement strand
TTGTCTTGATAAAAGCATTCCATAATTGGTAGGAACTTCAACCACAGTAATATCCATTTTATAAGACATTTCAGGACATGTAGGAAATTTAAATTCAACATTTTTCATTATACCTACAACAGGAACAAATCTATTATCCATAGCATAGCATCTACCGAATTTGGTATCAACATTCATTCCTAATTCTTTCATTACATCATTAGGCATAATATTCACTGCTGCACCTGAATCTATCATGCAATTTTTTACCAATCTATTATTTATCAATATAGTAAGATAAAAAGGATCGATTTGATTTCTATTTTTTCTTAAAGTAGTTCCTAAATAAATAGTTGGAGGATCCTTCACTTCTTGGTTAAGATCTTCCTTATTACCTACATTAGACAATATTTTCAAAGCTTCATTTTTACATTCAGGTATTTTGACTATTTCAAGTAAAGGAACATATATTTTAACTTGAGATAATGCATTAGACATGAAAGAACATTCATTGGGAAGAGATTTACTAACCACCTTTTCTCTTACCATTGTTGGAAAGTCCTGGGGTTCTACTTGTTTATCTTGAACAATTTTTTTGTGCTTCAACCTCCTAGGATCAGTTCCCTGGTCAGGTTTCCCTCTTTCTACATTTACTGTTCTATTCCTTAACTTGTAATTACTTCTTGCTTCTTCTACTGCAGCTATTGTGTATGCTTCCTTTTCCTCCTCTATTGATTTTCTTAATTTTGGAGAACGACCCTGATAGTCCCCATATTGGTATACTCTATTCATGTCATCCTTGCACTACTATTCATCTTAAGAGCTATAATCATCATATCCCCAGATAGGATCTATTGATAAGTTATTTACTGTGGGTTGTTGATCTTCATCTTCTTTCCATCTTTGGGCAACAACACAATGTTCATAAGAATGTGGCATTCTGCAAGCTTCACACCAAGGATAATTTTCCACAAAATGGTTGTTTTTTCTCAATGGATCAGGTGTGTGTAATTCCTTGCTCATTGGTTTTCCATCCTTCCATTCCGTGTTGTAAGTCATATCTCACAATTTATACTTGTCATTTTTGTACGGTACCCTATTATTCTGGTTGTACTTAAAATTGTCTCTTCCATTATTCACTTTGAGGCCTCTTACCATATTCATAAGTTTGTCTATTCTATCTTCTTCCTTGTGTTGCTTAGGCTCTTTTGGATTAAAAAACCGAGTGTCCTCCCTTTTATTGATTACACCAGATGCCTTCCTATCATTTTCAATAGTTATAGCAATCTTCAGAGCATGTGCTAAAGTAGCAGGTTTATGAGATCCGATTTCATAATTTGTCTTGCTATCAAAGGCACCCATATAAAAATTAATCAAAAATGCATCAACAGGTTGAACATCTCTTGGAATTCTATTTAGAACTTTATTGAATCTTTTATTGAATTCAGCTACAAATTCAGTCTGATTTTTCTTCATACTTGTCAACTCATGTGAAGCAAAACAAGTATCATTGTGATCACCAAACTGTTCCATGAATTGATTTACAAATTCATCCCAACTAGATATAGATCTATCTGGCAGACTTCTAAACCATTCTGTTGCATCTTCTATGAGGGATTGAGCAAAAAGTTTCATGTATACATCCTCATTGAATTCATTAAATTCTTGGATAACATTTTTTAAATTTATATAATGTACTTCAGCTAATTCTGACCCATTCCCTGAAAATTTTGGAATTGCACTCCTTAATTCATTCTTTATGTCATTAGGACATCCCCTTATGCCATAAAAGTCTAACTGTTTGTATCTGTCAGAAACCATCGGGGCTCTATAATTATTTCTATTTTGATTTATGGTTCCATGTCTTTGATTCTGCCTATTTACATTATGAAAGCTCTGATTGTTCCTTGGTTCAAAATTTGGATTGGTATTATGATCCCTTGGGCCATAATTCTGATCCCTATCATTTTGATATCCATTATATATCCTTCCATTACTTTGATGTCTATACTGTTCATGTTGGTCAAATGTGTTAGGATCCCTCCTATTGTTGCGGTTGTAATGTTCTCCATTATTCCACTGTCCCTGATGATCTCTTCTTTCCCAATCATTGTTGTCTTTCTCAAGTCTTCCTCTATTGTCTGGTTCGAACAAGGGGTTGGCATGATCTTTGTTAAACACATGCCCATTATTCTTCCTATGAGGAGGATTGTAAACTTCATTTCTATCATCCTTAGGAGTTTCTTTATCTCTTGGTGATCTAATTGTATCTCTTATTATTCCTATTTTCCTTAGTATCTCTTCTAGTTGCCTTTTGAGAGCCATAACCATTTCTTCATTCTCTAATCCTGCCTTAGCCATCTCATGAAATACATCATCCCATTTGTTAATTATTTTCTCCTTTTCAGTCATTTCCTGATTTGGATCATGTTGAGGCTCATGTCCTCTTCTATTACTTTGAAAAAAAGGATTACAATTTTCACTACTGCTCTCATGACTATGATGGCTTGAATTAGGGAATTGTTCACAAGCATATTATTTATCATCCTTATTGGGATATATCATATGAGGTACGTAAGGCATATTTACACTTGAAGTCCTGCCTTTCCTTAGCTTTAAGTCTAATTCAAGCTGATCTGGATGCAAGGATCTTCTTCCCCACATGAAAACTGTTAATAACAAAATTATGTAACCAATTTTATCATTTCTTTAAATTCGTAGAGTCGCCACCCTCTTCTTAGAAGGAAATGAAATTAATTGATTTGGGTTCTTCCTCAGTAGAGTATGTATGCTACAAAAATATGAATAGAAGCTTGAGTTTAAAAATATATTTTTTAAACAATGAAAACTTTAATAGAAGTTATAAGCTCTATTATATCAGTTTTAAAAGCTTTTAATGATATTTACTCATATATCCACTTCTTTATACTTGAAAATGTAAAATCTGAAATTTTCAAAATCTAAGTAATAATGATTATTAAGACGTTTTAATAAAGAAGAAAATATTAAAAGCTGAATTAAAATATCAATTCTAAACAAAATCTGAATTATGTAACTCACCACAATGTCTTAATTAAATGAATCTCTATGCTGGTCTAAAAACAAAAAACTTGTAAAGTTTACTTGCAACTTGTTCCCCAGTAGAATAGCCAATCTGTTGGGGCTCAAAACGACAGATTGGATTTCCTATGGATTTTGCTTATCCAATGATGAGAAATACAAGCGATTTGCCAACGAATGAGGTTTCAACAACCTCCTGCAATTTTGGCTTCGCAGAACCTAGGTTGGTGGGCCTGTACCTTAAACTTGTCTTCAAAGTCTTCTAGAGGTTTTTATAGCGGATAACTGATAACTTCAACTCCTACTTCTCAAGGTGTTAATTAGATCACAAAATTGAAAATATGTGTTATTAAATATAATGTTATTAAAAATTGCTTGATATAATTGAGATATGAATTGGATAAGATGAAAGAATACAGTAGTTCAAAACTTGAAACAATGAAACCTTATACCACAATTCAGTTAACAAGAGAGACCAGTGCTTTAATCCAATAATGGGCAATAGAGTCGATATCTCTTCAATCCTACGTTCAACTTCAGAGACTGCTTTGAAAACAAAACTTATCACCTTAAAGGCATTATGAAATGCATGTATAACTAAAAAGCTTAAATATATTTCAATTAAGTATCATTCCTCAAATGATGGACCAATTGATCAAGGCCTTAATCAATAGGATTTAACCATGCAAAAATGAGAAAGAAAATGATTGAATATATAGAATATAAACTTGAATAGAAATATATGCAAATCAAAATTATCACTCTAAGGAATTTCCTATTGGTTTATCTGAAGGACTGATTGTAAAGAAATAACAAAAACAATTTGCAAAAATGAAAGAAACACGGACTTATCTCTGCTTGATACGAAATAGTATATTGAATCCAGCGTACTCAATGTTTGAATCAACTATAATTTATTTTATCATTCTCCAAGTTTCAATATTCTCATTCCATCATTTTGTCTTGTCGTAAAAATCTATTTTTTGAGCAGCCTTTTGAACTTGTATAAATATAAAATTGAAAGGGTGCATAAAACATCACACCCTTTCCCTAAAAACTAATTGATAACCAACTATTCCTAACTATTAAATAGATTGGATAACAAATATATCCTTTTAATCGGCCATAACAGCCAACCATTCGGTTGCAAAACTTCCTAACTGTTTGGTTTGTTCAAAAACCTTCCTCGGTTGCATTTAGAATCCTCCTTGTTGTGTGGAAGTCAATGTTTTTGCTTGGTTTGTAGTTGATATCTCTGAGAATATTCATCAACCAACTGTATACATACATCGACTTAATTGATGGGTGCTAATTGAGCTTGCGGTATGAATGACCATGTGTGATGAATGTTTGATTACAAAGAAATCGACCAGCATGTTGGAGTCTGAAGGCTTTGATAATGCATTTTGTGGTGTACACATTCTGTAATGAGGTTATCTATCTTTATAGACAGCAACCATAAAATCTGTTCAACTCTTGGGGAGTAACCATAACAAGAGACCATTCTTCATTGTTTTCTACTCTTGAATCCATATCCCCACCAAAACACGCTTGATAAAAAGAAAACCACCCCATATTTTGACACGTTTCCCACCTGCACTCTAATCATTTTGTAGTGTGCTCTTCCAATAATTTTTTGTCAGAACCAAAGAGTTGAGATGTATTAGAATGAAATAGCTGCAATGTATTAGTGATGTCCATCCATTCGTTTCAAAAAGTTACTAACTTTGTCCATATATCTCTGCAGATATCGATGACTATATCCTTTATTTCAGCATGCATAATATTTGTAATCACCAGTTTGATTTTCAGATGGCTACTTGACAGATTTGTAAATTGCATCAACCCAGCCTTATATTGTTGGATGCATAATCGATTTGCTGACTGCATCGACCCAGCTGTTGGAGTTGATGGATGCTTGGCGTGGGAAGTCGACAGTTTTGATCCACGGAGGTTGATATTATGCGAGCTTCATTTTCCAAACTATATATCCAGTTGTGGTTTTATTTTCAATCTCTTCAGAGCATCATATACCATTGTCGATGTTTCTTGGAATCACACCAGTCAATGTTGCAACCATAACACCATATGTTTCTCTGTGATCCTTCTTCAACATGTATGCAAATGGTTGACGTCAAGGCATCTTAACTATGTGGTTAAAATGAGTTCGCCACCTTTGTAATCTATTAAATACAAAGGTCCAGTAATCAAATAATAATAAAACTCTAAGTGACTTAAAAGGTTATAATCATTTTAAAATGCCATGTTATAAAAATTCATCAAAGGTCTTTGTTTTTCTCCCACCATGATACATATCACGTTCTTTGTCATCGTGCAATACTCAAATAGTGAGCAATTTATAATATGGGTAATCATAATAAATGTTTTAACATTGATTCTTTTAAATAGATAAAAGCCATAAATATAAGATTAGTTTTCATATTAATAATAGGAAATAGAGATGAATCAAAATCAATGATATCATCTTTTATCCATATAATTATATAAAGCTTTATAACTTTACTTAGTCTTTCTTTGCACTAACTACTTTTCATTTCGTAAATTTTTTTGTTTTAATCAATAATAACAATGATAATAAATAACATACCATTAATGAAATTTATCTTTCCTTATAACAAATGGCATGAAATTCATATATTAAGTAGGCACATTAATAATATAACTTTTGCTCATGATGATCAATAAAGGAAACCATAAGTATATACTAATATCATGGAGAAAGAATAAGAACCTAAATACTTATACATAATATTATGAACGTTTTCAAAAGTAACATAGCATTAATATAATTTTTAACCTTCTTTTAAACAACAATATCATTTATTCAAATTCCTTTTCATGTTCATAAGGATAACATATTTTAAAGAGATATATATATATACTTACTAACACCTTTTCCAATATTCTTATCACACCATAATGACCACCCTAGTTATTCTATAGGAATCAAGACACAACATATGTGTGAAAAGGAAATATCATTTATCATCATCGTTATCGATCAAACTATAACACCTTGTAATCTTAAGATCATGATCATAGATAACAACACCATCTTGTCTTTTGAAAATAATAAACATTCAGATCCATGGAAGCTTAATCCAACCAATATCAACCTCTTCAAAATATTAATAGATTGCTAGTTAAAACATTGAAGAGTATCATTAAATCAAAGATATAATTCTCCACTTTCAAAATATTATCTCTTAGGTCATGATTGTAAATTAACTGCTTGTATCATCAATATGGATTAATGATTTATAATGAAATGATAAGATATGCAGAATTCCCTTTAATTGCATTAGGATTTATATAAAAACATTACATAAGACTTCAAAAGCATATTCAAGACCAATTGTAATTACATTATGTCCTTTAGGGAAGAAAGTCACAAGATCAGGTTCCTAGATTCCCTTAATGAAAAGGAACCTTAATAAAATGATTCTAGGATAATGAGAATCTCAAAACATTAAACCATAAGACATATGAAAGTGAATGAATACATAATAACACTTTGATAAGACAAAGATGATAGAAAATAGAAGCTACAAAAGTCAAGTAGGTATATGTAAATAGTTACTTCCCTAAACAAGAATGGATACAAATCGCTTTGTCGACATGGGCTCTACTAGATATATCAGCAAGCTGGTGTGTGAAGGTCTGATAACTGGTCTCCAACCTTCATCTGCTAGAGTTTTTTTCTCCCATGAACAATTATTGGATGATAATTTAACTATGGGAGCAACTATGATAAAGGAAGCTAAAAACTTGAAAAATGCATTATCCACTTATACTAATGTGTCCGACCAACTCATTAACTAGGATAAGAGTTCTATTTTCTTCATCAATACTCCTAAGGAGAGACAAAGAAGGATAACTGAAATTCTAGGATGTGGTGTTGGTACTCTACCTTCTTCTTGCCTTGGTCTGTCGTTGAGTTCTAAACCCGCCAAAGTTTTTTAGAATTTCATTATTGAAGGATTCAATAGAAAGCTTACAGGCTGGAAGGGTGTTCTTTTATGTCAAGTGGGGAAAATTCAACTCCTAAAATATACCTTGTAGAATCTTCTTGTTTATGCCCTAAGTCTCTTCAAGATCCTTCACAAATATGTTGAGATGATTGAAATAATTCAAAAAGGATTTTTGTGGTCAGGTGTGGAAGAGAAGAAAAGAATGAGCTTAGTGTCTTGGGAGAATGTGTGTAAGCCTAAAAGATATGGGGGGATTGGTATGATAAGTATTAAACATTTTAATAAAGCTCTGCTGGCCAAACAAATTTGGACAATCTCTGGGGTAAAAAAATATTGGAATTCCATTCTAAGAAATAAATATTTGTTCAATAATCCTACATTAGAAGAATTCCTTTGGTCCAGAGAGGACATTCAAGGTTCCTACATATGAAATAGTATCCGTTATGCTAAGGACCTATTAGCCAAAGGTGTTAGGTGGAGGCTGGGAATGGTAGGAGAACTGATTTTTGAAGGGACAGCTGGTTGCAAGATGAGCCCCTTTCCAACAATCAAGATTGGAGTCAGGCTATAGAAAGATGTAAAGAAACTATTGGTGAGAAATCCTATGATTATTGGAGAGGGGATAACAGGATCAATTTGGGGGTGATTGATAGAAAGCTTCAAATTATTAATAATTTGTTGCAAATTTAGTTTGTGAAGGAAGGCAATCATGATCATCTTATTTGGGCTTCTAAACCGAATAGTGTCTTCTTTGTCACCATTGCCTGTGATATTTCACACTATGGTGTTGAAAGACCACTATGCTCAAAGGTTTGGTATAAATTTGTTATTCCTAAGATCATTTTCTTTGTTGGTTATTGTCCCAGAATAAACCCCTGACAATTGATAATCTATGTAAAAGAGGATTCTACTTGCCTAATAAATGTTATCTTTATATGGAAGATTCTAAATCTTGTAATCACATATTATTTCATTGTTCCTATTCATGTAAGGTCTCAGAAATTATCTTTAGAAAATGGAATTTGTGCTGGTTCTTTCCTCTTTTATGGCAGGATTTTACGATTCAATGGAGATGCCCTTCTTCGAATAGATTGGCTAAAGAATTATGGAATCTGTTCCTCCCTCACTTTAGTTGGCGAATATGGAAGGAGAGAAATAACAGATTATTTTGGGAGAAATGTGCTAGGGCTGAGGTAGTTGCTAATCAGATATGCAGGGGTCTGGAGGAGAACTTCAACTCTATAATCCATAACAATCCTTCTCTTATTACTTCCCAGGAATATCTTGTGAAGGTTAGAAACTGGAAGCTTGATTTCAATTCTAACAAAGTTCATAACCCCAGAGAAGGTGTCCAGTGGTCTTCTCCCTCCCAAGACTAGTACAAAGCTAATTTTCACGGGGCTGCCAAAGGAAACCTGGGGATGGCGGGTGGTGGTGGTATTATTAGAGATTGGGCTAGTAATTGTCTTGTGGCAGTGGATTTTCCTCTTGGATCACAAACCAATCATAGGGCAGAAGCCATGACTCCTCTTAACATAGTGATGATGGCAAAAGAACTAGGATGTAAGAAAATATGGTTGGAAGGAGATTATTTGAATATCATCAATAGCATAAAAGGCTTAAATAAACCCTCATGGACTATAGAGCATATTATTGACAAGATCAAACTTATTTCTCTAAAGTTTGAAGAGTTTTATATTACTCATGATTATCGAGAAACAAATATTGTTGCAGATGAGTTAGCTAATGTAGGGGTTAAAAGTGACATCATCCAAAAGTGGGTTGGGGTGGCGAACATTAATGATGACATTAAAAGGCTTATTGATTATGATAAGATCAATCATAAAGGAGTCCTTCGAAGTTATAATGATCTTAATTGATATGAGACATATTAAAAGTACAAGTGTTGCGAAGTGGCAGTCAGAGTGAATTTTCATTATTACCCATCTTTTCACACATGTTTTGTGGGTGTCTAAGATAGATTGGGCTTCGAACTTGTTTTGTATAGTGCTTTGGGTGTTGAACTTGAACCACATTGTGCCTCATCAGTTATTGCCTAAGTTCAACAACTGCAACCTGGAGAATATTTGTGAGATGAAAGAGATGGGAGGGGATCTAAAAATGGAAGAACCCTGTGAATGTAGATGGATTTAGGAGAAAAAAGTATGAAAAAACTTAAGAAGGGAGGGATCGAGCATTATCTTTAGAGATTGCATGGTAATAAGGACATTACCAAGGATTTTGCTATAGGCTGGGACAATGGCATTGTTAACCTCGTCGGTAAGTTTTTTACTGTCACCCTAGACTTGATTGCTGAGATTATGGGTCTCCCTCTGGATGGAATGAACTACTTTAAGGATATGAGAACATGTAATAAAGATTTCAAGGATTTTCCTAGAATTGATGAAGATAGAGCCATGTTGATTAAGGGGAAAGAAGATTTTGTTAATATTAAAAATATTAAGCTTATCTGGGCTCAGGTCTCAGGGTTATTATGGAGTATTTTACTCTTGATGGGAGATTTACCAGGGTTTATAATTTCCACTTTATCCTTGTCAATAATTTCTGTCATAAGACCAGGGTTTTGTTTCCTTACTTTTTACCAAGTTCTTTGAATTAAAGCATTATGGATAACAGAACAAAACCTAATTCCCCTTTTCTCCATGAAGGTCTGATCCTACTTATTTTTGAATATGGTAGAGATAAACTCCCAGAGATTGTGCCTAAACAAATTGATAACAACAAGCATAAGAGAAAAATTGCTTAGACTGGTAAGGGGCCTTCTACTAATAAGAAAACTAAAAAGGATAATCTCTGTCATAAGGAGGTTGCCCTGTCAATTTTTGATAAGGTTAAGGGTATGCAATCTAAAGATGACAAGGACGATGACTCCTCATAGGAGGAAAAATCTGAAAATGGAGAGCAAAATAGTAAGGATAATCTAGATAAGAATGAATATCCTGCTGATGGTAATGAAAAACATTTAGATTTGAAAGCCCAGGATAACAAAGTTCCATCTCCAGGTGGAAAAGGTGAGGATGATTCTGTGGTAGGTAAAGAGAGTCCCCAGGCTAAGAGTTTTGAAGAAAATATGGATCCCCTCATGGAGGAGGAAACAAAGGCCCAACACGAGGTCTCTGATGAGGTTGAGAACTTGCTAAGATAATCCAGATCTTCTCCTGGTCATTGTTAATAATGTTCAGCAAGAGCTCTTTGATGATCATGTCTGGAGTCCCTCAGATAATGAGAACATGGAAATGGAGAATGAAGATAGGGGTGATGATGGTGAAGGGTAAATATAAGATATGGAGAAGGATAACAATTTTGAGGCAGTTGAGGAGGAAGTTGTTGATCAGGATTCTACTCCCAAGGAGAACTCAACAAAAGTGGTGGGGTCTTCTGGTATATTTTTGGTTGATGATCATATTAACAGAGACCCTGACTCTCAGAAAGATGGTTTGGATGTTGATAAGAAGAATAAGAGTAACACCTAGAGAAAAAGGGAGGCAACATCGCTGGAAGAGGAATATTTTAATAACAGAAAGTGCCTAATATGGGTGTTCTCAATGCGGCTAGGAGCAGAGCGGTCTTGGCCTTTAACTTAGACAAATGGGGTTTCCACGAAATAAAAGAGTTGAGCATCAAGTACAGAGATTTGGATGTGAAGTATGATGTGATGGAGGAGACTATGGACAAGATGAGAAATGACATTGTCATGGACAACAATAAAGGTTAAAGTGTTTTGATTGGGGATGGATAATTTTAGCATGCAGGAAGAGAAAATCTCAGGCATTATTCATGCTAAGCTTTCCCCCATCTACAATAGAGCCAAAAAATAATGAGATCACATTAAGGAAGATTCTTTCCCTCAATAATAAAGGCATGAAAGCAAGTGTAACTAATCTTAATGCACTTTACTCTTTGCTGGAGGGAAACTACCTGGAAAAAAATGCTATTCTGATTGATGATGAACTAGTGAAGTTGGAGGACGAGACTACTGGTCTAGGTACTAGAACCAGAGCGAGTATTAAGAAGAGAATGGTCTCTCTACACAAGGATTTGGTGAGACTTAAAGAATCAATTCAAAATATTCAGGCTTTGCAGGAGGATTCCAAGGAGTTCATAAACATTTTGGATGGATCTATGTTGCTGGGTTTTTTTTGGTCTATCTACTGGTAGTTGTGCTGGAAGGTGTCCTTTTTTGGTGGCTGGTGCCTTTTAATTGTAATATATTTTTTTAGGCCTTTCGTTGGTTCTACCCGTCCTTTGTGGCAGATGTTGTTTCTTTGTTGTTTTTCTATGCTCTTTTCTTTTCCTAACATGTAAAGGGTTTCAAGGTCCCTTCAAAACCTATTTTTACCTCAATCAAAAACATCTCAAACATGTCTTGAATATCTTAAAAGAATGTTATCACCTAGTGAAAACAAGATCACCAATATTATATGCACATCACACAACCATTCTTAATAATCCATTTGAAGACACAAAATTCTCATTTCATTTATTAAAACAATTACACTGCTCCTAGAACAGAAGGAAAAGTATGAATAACCCTTAATTATTTCAACTTAAAGAAATTTTACACTTCAAATTAGAGATGGTCGTAAGACAAAACTCAACCATGAAATTCTATATCAAGACACATGAGATATTACACTTCGAAACTTCTTGGCTACTTATTATGAACCTTGACTCTTGACACTTTACAATTTTACAACATTTTGCCTGCTTCCGTAAAATTCAGAAGATTTGGAAAACAAAAGAAAAGAGAAGAAAGAAGAATTAACAAAGAAGAAGAGAAATAGTCAGCTTGCTCAACTCCCACCACATGTCCCTTCTTCAAGATTTGATTTGCTTAGTCATCCTTCATCTTTGTTATTATTTTCTCTGTTTGAGTTGTTTCTCTCTCTACCTCTTTCACTAAGGAACCAAAATAAGGTTTTTGTTTGGTGAAAAAAGGAACTGATTTAGACTGACCTGATCTAGTAATTACAAATGAGCAAGAAGCTTCCTTCTAAAAAAGATTGATATACTACTCTGGAGGAATTTTATATTCCTCGAGAAGATAAATGCAATATACCTTTCACCTCTCAGAGAGTGCATTCATAAAAGCTAGACAATCATCCCCTTGAGCCATAACCGTATTGCATTGTCTAGAATTTGGCTCCAGAGAAGCAGAAGAAGATGAATTTGGATATTGGAAAGGGAAAGAAGATGAATTTAGAATAAGGGAAGGGGAAAATACAAGATTATCACCATCTCCCCTCTTAGAAGAGATGTGAGAGAATAAATCCCAGGGTGAACTAGGTTTAGAAAATACCTCATCACCAGGTCCTCTAGCCATTCCCAAATCTATATCTCAACATTGAGGGAGAAACATAGCAATAGCCTTAAGCGACTAGACGCCTAATAAACCCTATAAAACTCCACCAGTTTGGAAATAACCACCAATGGTGGGGCCATTAGGCTAATAAATCCCTTCAGTCATCCTTGGAATTTAAGAAATCCCTTCAACCACAAAGTACAACATCAATCCATGATCCTTATATACTTCTTGCAACAGGGCCTTCCCCAGTCTCAACCTCATGTAATAGACCAACCAGGCAAGCAAGTCATGCCAATATTGACCATGGGTTGTTATTGAAGCTGAAAATTCTATAATTCAAGATTCTCACTGGCTTCCCCAGTAGGGGAAAACTTTGAGACCTCTTCCCATGGAGAAATTGGCAACTACGTCACCCCAGCTTTTATCCCAACAACCTCTGACCCTACTCCTACAGACTCTTCCCTATTATTATTAGGTTAAGAAATCCCTCCAACCACACTTGGCATTTAATAAATCCCTACAACAACAAGTACAATATCAACCCATGATCCTTATATACTTCTTGCAACATGGCCTTCCCTAGTCTGAACCTCGAGTAATAGACAATGCCACTCATGACAATTCTCACTATCATCATCACGAACACGCTGAAAACCATCTTAGCAAAAGGGAATAGCTAAAAAGAATGCACATAATCTTATCCATAGTTAGCTATACATAACAATCCTCTAGGATTCAAATTGACTGCCACAACTTGCTAATTAAAGAAATCTTTGTACTGAAGTTCATAGCTGTGAAATCTTTTCAAGATTACATTCTTAGTTATCTCAATATCTTTTAAAAGGAATGGCGGAGAGGCATAATGAATCTCTAATCTGCACCACATTTCAGGAGTAAATGAAACATCCTTTAGATGTCAGTTTTGATATGAGACCTATTTTTTGTAACTCTGCAATCCCCAAAATATAGTTAAAAAGTCTTAAATTGTATAGCATGACAATCCTGGCTCACTTGGCAGCACACATGGAAACCAATCACTAGCTTGACCTATATTCAAATTGTCCAAATTGTATACACTCCCTCAACATTTCATTGGACACATGTCACCACTTTGCACAACTGTGAGCTTAAATAATTATCTTAAGAAATTATTGCCAAGTTGTGAGTAACTCATCATGAGTTACCTAATCTTCATCGCATCCTCGCCACCCACCTACCTTAACTTCAGTTTAAACCTACAAAAATGTGGTATGCAACCATATCATTGTGTCAACCCATCAAATGCATGCCACATGTAACATTATTGCTTCCTGCATGTCAAAACTGAGTCCCACAAAACAAGTTAAGAGGCCACAACAAGGCATCACAAGCTCATGACTGGAAAACATTTTCCCCACTAACTGTCGCGGGGATGCAAGAAACCATCACTATCATCACAAACATCAAATCCCAAAATATGAGGGGTAAGTTACCATGGAAGGGGAAACCTTCACAAGGTGTTAGACTAGAACACATGAAAATATATGGTCGTAAGATAAGAGCATGAAACAATGACCATAATACTTTGAAGTTAAATAAGACCCTAAACACAAATATACTAGGGTAAATACAATATGAAAGGTCGACCAATGGACACAACGCGGGAACATATGCAAATGGATAACAATTTTAAAATTTTAAAAGTTATATAAACCAAAATGAGTTTAAGAGAAGCGTGATATTCAAAGGTATTCTTTTTCCTTCCTTTATAAACAGTCTAAAAGCCAAGCAACCAGAACAAGCCCACATCAGAACCAATACCTCAGAAGCTAAACTGATGAGAAACCAATAGAAAGGTACAAGTAACCATGCAAATGGAAGAATCAAAACAAGCATATAAATTTGTGAGTGTTGTAGGAATGTATATACAAAATTCTTCCCCTTCCCAATGGCATCGTATATATGATCTTGATTCATGATTTACATGTAGAGAAGAGGAATGGGAGAATTGTTATTCACAACATAAAAATTGCAACGCAATCACATTTAGGGAGAACCCCTAACTTGAACACCCAAGGCGAGAGAAATAATACACTTTGAACACCCTTTATCTGTTCTTTCTATTATTTCTTTTCAATTATTTTGGTTTAATGGAAAAGTCTTTGAAATAGACTAATAAGACCATGACACTCGAGAAATTAAGAAATAAATTAAGGACCATACCTAGGGGAAAAACAAGTTGACATAAGACATGATGCAAAATAACAACAAAAAAGACATGTATTTTTTGTGGTTCAATAGGAACTTTATTCTATGATTAGTGTTCCCGCATCCATTGGAACTCTATCCTATGACTGCTCCTGTAGCCAAGGTAGAACAAAGTAACTTCCTCTTTGTTTTCTAAGAACTACATTTATGTTATTTATTTTAGTCCATTTTAGTTGTTGATTCATGTAATATGATTATGGCTTTTTTTCATATGTTGTAATATTAGATATATAACAGAAACATATTTTGTTGCATTAAATAAACAATAACTTTTCATTAAAACAATTTTGTTTTTGGACAGAACTCAGGCCTTCCAGAAGATGAAGATGATCCTCATGATACAAATACAGAATTTGTTGGTTATGACCCAGATCACTTGGCAGAGGATGATGATGACAGAGATACAAAAGACACTAAGGCTGATGATGATGATGATGATAACAATGATGACCTTAGTGGTGATGATGATTGATGTCACAGTTGTTGCTAGTAGCCAGTGACATTTATGATCACATAGATTGCATTATGGATGATTGTTGATATATCATTATGATGCATCTTTTCATGGTTACTATCACATGTAGATCATTTTCATGGCCTGAAGTACCATCTTATGGAGTTGATGCATTTTTACATGTACCATTTTCAATTTTATCCTTTGGATATGTATCATCTTGACTTGTACCATTTTCAGTTACATAATTTATCATTTTTACTGATATCATTTGTACATGTATACATTTTGAATTATGTCGAGTGTTGGACATGTATCATTTGACGTATGTTTGATCTATTGGCATATTGGACTTTCACTTGTTTTAGATATATACGATTATCTTATCAGTATTCACTTGTCAGTTTATATATATTGAAAGTGGTCGATTATTTTTGGATGATTATTTATTAAGAATGATGATTTTAATTTGATGCTAAGGATGGATGTTGTCAGATTCAATTCAATTATAGATATTTTGATGTGCACCTTCTTGGTGTCAATATGGGTTTCATGATTGGAATAAAACATATTAAATTAATAAGAAATGAAAGTAAAATAAGAAGCATTTTCAGAAGTAGAAAATGAAGCAACAATGGAAGCTAAACCAGAAACAATCTTGGAAGCAAAATAGAAGCAATTTATGTAGAAAACAAAGAAGTAATAAAGGAAGCAATTTTAGAAGCAACAAAAGACGTCAAAATGGAAGCAAACTTGGAATAAAAATGAGAAGCAACAAAAGAAGAAAAGATAGAAGCAAAAAAGCAAAAGTAGAAGAACAAAATGGAAGCAAAAAGGGAGCAAAATTGTAAGCAAACTTGGAGGCAAAAGAAGAAGCAAAATCAAAAGAAACAATGGAAGTAACAAGTGGTGTCAAATTGGAATGAACACAAGAAGCAAAACCAGAAGAACCACTGGAAGTAAATGAGGAAGCACATATTGAAGCAAAACATAAAGCAACAAAGGGTGTTATAATGGAAGCAACACCAAAATAAAAACCATAAGTTATAAGGGAAGAAAAATGGGAAGAAAACTTAGAGTAACAAACGACGTTATAATAGAAGCTAACCATGAAACAAACCGGAAGCAAAAACATAAACAAAACTGAAAGCAACAAATGACATTATAATAGAAGTTGTACTGGAAGCAAAATAGGAAGTCAATTTCGAAGCAAAACTCAAAGCAAAAGATGACATTATAATAGAAGCAAAATGTGAAGCTAAACCAGATGCAAAATCAGAAGCAACAAAGGACGTGTCAATAGAAGCACAACAAGAAAAAAATCAAGAAGCACAATTGAAAGCAAAATTTGATGCCAAATCGAATGTCATTTAGAGTACAATACCCATTGCCAAGCGGATGCAATGGATCACTTCTTTTCCCGACACCACAAATGGCGCAAGACTCGACGCCAAACCTAGCCCAAAATGTGGCATCAAGTACGGTGCTAAATATGATACTGAGAGATTGATGCAGTTGGGCGTCAACTTTGTCGCTGACATAGGAGCTCATTCTAGAGAAAAAGTTTCACTAAAGAGAGAGAGAGAGATGATTAGATGATTAGATGTAGATATAGAGAGGGAGGGAGATATAGGAAGATATAAATAGAAAGATGACAAGAGTGAGAGAGAATGAAGGTGACAAAGATAAGTAAGAGGGACCTATGTATATATGGAGGTAGACATGAGAAAGATAGAGAGATATAGAGAGATGGATAGAGAAATATAAATATATATAAAAGGACAGGGAGGGAGGAGAGATAAGTATAGAGATGTAGAAAAGAGTAATAGGGAGAGACAGAGAGATAAAAAGGGAAATAAGGGATAGAGAGATAGACATAGATTAGAAAAGATAGAGAGAGAGAGAGAGAGAGAGAGAGAGAGAGAGAGAGAGAGAGATGTAGGTCGNAAAAGAAAAGAGAGAGAGAGAGAGAGAGAGAGAGAGAGAGAGAGAGAGAGAGAGAGATGTAGGTCGTGATAGATAGAGGGAGAGGTAGAAAGAGTAAGAGAAATGGAGGTCTACATATGGAGTGAATAAAAGAGAGATGGAGATAATGAGATATAGATAGAGAGGGGGATGAAGAGATGAGAATATAGAGATAGAGTTGTCAAGAATGAGAGGCAAGTGAGGAGAGAGATGGTGTAATCCATTTAGAGCATCCACTTAAACACTTCTTTGGTAAGGCTTCCGCCAAATTTTAAATCCCTACTGAACCATTGTATTTGTAGACCATTTAACAAACAAAATAATTAATAAAAAAATATAAATGTATAATTACGCCATAGGTGTTTCTATATGAAAGAGCCCAAGCTGATTTTGTCGATCGATGACTCAAAGTTCACAAAAAACTATGGACTACCATTGAAAGCATCTTATCCATTCATTGCATTGCCACCATATACCGCTCGTTAATATTGTGTGAAAAGAGAAGATGTAACTCTGATTTGACGTCTTCATTGGTTTAGGTTTTCGCAGGGTTGTTGTTTCGCACCGTCGAGAACATGTCTTTGTTTGTAATAAGCTCTTCTCCATTGACGGATGACTATTTACTCTTTGATAAAAACTATATCATCCATGGTTTTATATTATCCACGACATATTCTCTGTGCATTTTATGTTAAACAATTTGCAAGATTCCTATTCATTCTGCCTTTTGTCATGATACAAATCTGCTACGTTGATTTCTTTTGTCCATTTTACACATCGTCGATAGTATTTTCATGTTGGGTCCTATGCCAAGTCCAATCTTGCTCGTCTAAAATTTGTTGCCCGTCGATACATGACTGAGATTCTGATCCCAATCAACTTTCACCGACCTTGGATTAGCTTTAGGTTCATAGCTCTATCTATTCCAAGAGAGAGGACACCAGGGAAGGACTTTCCAGGATAGGAGACTGCTCTCTTGTCAAGTGGAGGATGTATTCTCAATCAGCGAGCGGTATCCATCTGAGGCTCTTCGATCTCGTCTACCATATAGATATAAGGGGGCTTCCCCCGCCTGTATAGAGCCTACTTTTTAAGGTTTGAGTAATTTTGTGTCACTACAATCTCCATTCTTAATGATGTTAGAACATCTACTATTCACCATATATGAAGATAATTGTGGAATTCATTGCATTAACAACACCAGTGTGATCAGCATCCATTCAAACTAACTTAATGATTCTATGCAAGAAATGTCACAAAATTAAGGAAAAGAAACTAAATTTAAAATAAAAAATAGAATTCATTTTAGAATTCATTTTAGAATTCAGGATATAACTTCATGAAGAAAAAAATACATCTCTCATGCTGGGCATTCTAATCCTATCATATGGAAATAAAAATTATCTAAGTAATCTAGAATCGATAACTTCCTCCCAAAATACCACTTCCTCTTCATTTTTGTATTGCCTAGGAATACTGTGTAATTTCTCAGCATTTTTCTGCTAGACATGTATACAGGAACCCAACATCCTCCCCGTAAGGAAAAAATGGCCTAGATCCATTTTATTACTTTTGTAAAAATATCAGCTAATACCAAGTGGATAGCATGTCATAGGGCACATGAACAATCTACTCTAGGTTTTATGCACAAGTGTGGACACACAAATAAGGTACATAAACATTTTTCCAACGAAAGTGAAGGCTTAGTTAAGTCATGCTTATTGTTTTGCAGATGTGGAAGATAGTCAAGGCATATGATCTATATGGAAGTGTCTCTCAAGCCTTTTATGTTATGTATGTGGAGCCTAATCAGATTCAGTTTCTTTCGGCGTGGTTTCCCCCCAGACTTATCTACAGGGGTTTGGGGGTAGTGCCCCCAAGCTCGGGGTCAAGGGGCAGAGCCCCTTGTGGGGTCCTGGGGCAGCACCCCAAGCGGGGTCAAGGATGTTGCCCTAGGGCGGGGTCGAGGGGCAGCGCCCCTTGATGCCAACAATGACTTAATAAGATTGTAAAGGGTCGACCATCAATTTTCTATTAGTCAGAGTATTTTTGCCCTAATTAGGTTATGTCAAAAATACATGTGTAAAGGGCTTAGGGTTTTGAGATTCATTATTGTATGAGGGATTTTCATAGCTTCCTGCAGCGGTATTGAGTTGCAGGTTTCAGATTTTAATTACTGGATAATAATAAAGATATTTGACTCGCTGTTGGTGGGCGTAGCCCAGGGATTGGGTGAACCACGTTAAATCTTTGTGTCTTTGTGTTCTCTTCTGTGCATTAATATTTGCATTTTTCTGATTATTATTCTAACATTTTATATATTTATTTACATTGTTTTCATTTGAAATAAATAACACTGTACGAGGAAATTTTACATTTTCTGAAACATCACCTGGTTATCTATTTAAATACCATTGGTTTCTATCATTATTCCTAAATTTTGATTCTACAATATTCTGTAGCAGAATAATTAATAAAGTGCTAGGAGAACTCTTCTTTTGTAGATTGTATTTTTTAGATAAAGTAGAAATCTTTTGGAGCTTAATTTAAACTTCAAAAACATTACATAATGTACTACAATGAGAGTAACATTTAGCCATTACTTGGAGAGTATGAAAAAATTCACTCCATAAGTGACTTAAATGAGATCTTTATATTTATTGTCGCAGTTTCTCTTAGGGGAATGACCCAGGAAGCCCCTCTTGGACAATACATAATCTACTGCCACATATTCATTTATTTGTTTTTATTCTCTGCCACAAGAGATACGAGATGGAAGGATAAATATCATTATTACTAGAACATTGCGAGCACCAGCCTTTAAATTAATATCATTATGGTAGATACATAATTGTTGCATGTGAACGACATAAATGTGGAAGCATAGACAAGGCATGCGAACTGTTTAATAAAATGCCTCACAAAAATGATGTCTAATGGAATGCTATGGTTGCAAAATATATACAAAATGGATTTGTTGAAAAACTTCAGAAACTTTCAAGCAAATGCAATCAGAAGGTGTAGAGATAAATTTCACAACCTCGGCTAGCATACTTCTAACGTGTGCCAAAATGGGAGCTTTGGAACATGGTACAAACATTCATCAAAGCATAATGGAAATGGATTTCTTTGTCAGATGTTGTAGTTGCAAGTGCCCTAGTTGAAAAGTATGCAAAATGTGGAAGCATACAGAGGCATGTCATCTGTTTAACAAAATACGTCAATGAAATGTGGTGTCATCGACTACAATGATTATAGTGTATGCGAAAAATGGATTTGTTGACAACACTTTAGAAACTTTCAAGAAAATGGAATTGGCAGGTGTAAAGCCAAATTCCACCAAATGATATAGTAAGCAGGATTAATAACTAGGACAAAAACAAAGAAAAGTTATACACTTGATGCTTGCTCTTTTGCGAAAATTTGTCAGACAGTCTAGTGCTTCGTTGTGTTTACATATTTGCATATATGTCCGAGCATTTCTGATGATAATGATAGTAAGAAAAACTAACTTTGTTATGCTTTGATGAATGTTCATACCTGATTCCAAAATCAAAATACCAAAATTCCTAAAATGATAAAATGTAGAAACTCATGAAATCTGCAAATTACATGGCTTGATTGTCTTTCTATATTTCATACACATATTTTTTTAAAAATAAGCTTTTATTTTCATGTGAATGTATTGGTTTATGCCATTTGCGACTTCTGTTGAGAATTGTTGTTTTGCTCACCAGTGTCCATAGTATAAGTATCTACATACTACATAAATAAATATAATAGCATAAAATTTTTATTATAATTATGTTAATTATGCTAAAATCCAACAAAGTGTCTTGAGGAAGAAAACTGTAAATTCTCCAAGCGAGTACCTCGACGAAGTATGTTGCGACCTTTCCCATGCTGCAGCCCTGATCGCACGCAATGATTCAAACGTCCTTCACCATTTTGCCTTTGCTAATATGAGAGTATTGAAACAGGGTGAGGACATGCATCAAAGGATAAAGGATATAGGGATTTTGTTTATGATTCCACCTGCCCTGGTAGACATGTATGTAAAATGTGGAAGTATACACAAGTCATGTCAACTATTTGACAAAATGCCTCATAAGAGATGTAATCTTATGAAATGCCATGATCGCAGGGTATTCATAGTTATGTCCATACATGGGAGGAAACAGAGCACAATCCAGTAGATGCAGAGCGTTCAAACTTAGCTGGAAACATAAGAGCAGTCTGGATAACCTGTCCAGAGAGGATGAGGCAAGTTCTTCATGTATATCATCTTAAGAATATTCATAAGGGATAGAGGAATTTTGACAGATGTAATACAAATGCCACCATTACCGTATGTTACATGTGTAAAGGAAGATAAGACATGTGGACTATTTTAGTAATAAAATAATTTTAAGTATTATGAAATAATAAAAAAGTAAAATTAATTTTAAAGATAATAATATTTTATTTATTTTATTCAATAATTTGTATTTTGTATAATGTATTACATATTTTAAATTAATTTAATATTTATTATTATCAAAGGTATAATATCATTTCTTAATATCGAATGTGTTCAAATTTGTACAAGAAACAATCTCACCCGCTACAAATTAATAGATTTTCATTTAATAGTAAATGCTAAGTATTTTTTATTACATTTCGAATGTGAAATTGAATGTATATTATAATTTTTTTTTAATTGCATTGTTAATATGTTTTTTTAACAATCTCACCCTCTACAAATTAATAGCTTTTCATTTAATAGTGTGATATATAGACGTAGAAAGAGGGAGGGCTATAGGGATAGATAAAGATTGAGTGATATATATACCAGAATGTGTGTCACAGAGAGAGAGAGAGAGAGAGAGAGAGAGAGAGAGAGAGAGAGAGAGAGATGTGTCTAGATGAGGAGATAATGTGTGTTGGGGGGAAGGAGGGCACATATATAGGGATAGAAAGAGGGAGAGGTGTAGAGAGAAGAACAAGAGATAACGTAATGAGATAGAGAGAGGTGTGGAGATGGAGATTGAGAAGAAGAGGGATATAAAAATAAAGTAGAAAGTGATAGAGAAAGAGGTAGAAAGGGGGAGATATATAGGGATGGAGAGTGATAGAGAGAGAAACATAGATATATAGATGGTGAGATATATTGATACAGAGATAAGGAGATCTAGAGATGATGATAGGAAGTGACAAACAAAGAGACAAATACTTAAATGACCTTTCCATAACTCGACGGCATTCCTATTGCACACCAAACTGTGATTACTAGTATATATTATATTTAAAATTATTAAATAAAACTAATTAAATAAAATGTTTAAAATTTAAGTCTCGAAGCGTCCATGTTTCCATAAATGTTAAAAATCCGTTCCTTAATGAGATTCTCCCCTAGCGAACAGAACCGGCTTGCCGGTGTATTTCTGGCGGCGGGGATGTCAGTCGAGAGATAAAACCCAAAATGAAAACCTTTCTTTGAGCCATTCTTTCAAATGGTACGTTTTTCATGTCCATGCTTCCATGTTTTGCGTACATGACTACCAGAACAGTTGCAGGACCAATATCAAACAAATTCCTTCTATAGTTATTCTTCATGGATGATCACATTCTATTTTGAGAGTGTCTTCTATACTCTTCAATGAAATTCAATGAATGGTTAAAACTGTCGAGCAACTACATCTGTCCCAATCGTCTTGCACCGTTCTAACCCATGCAAGTTTTATAATCTTCAATGCCGACCGCTCTTTCTTTGCCTCAATTTGGGCCAAATTCTCGGCCCGGAATGTTGTGCAAGACTTGTAGAAGGGAAGATCTGAATGGGGTCATCATAAATATAAAGAAGCCTGCTTGTTTCAGATAATCCGTTGGTGCAATATACTATTCTCAGAATATAAACAATCTTCTCTTTTGGTCGCAATTGTTGTCCGCATCTACGGTCATGTTGAGGATAACAACGAGAAGCAGAAGCAGAATCGTGAGAGAGAGACCCTATTGCTAATGGAGTGAGGGGTCTAATCATCTTTTCTATTTAGAGGTTTTGTTTAGAACATGTTTGGATCCTTTTAAGTGGACTTATAGTTGATTTGAAGATATCACATATTACACAAATATATAGATCAAATTTCTTTTTAATTTATCTTCAACGCACTCATTATACACCAAGATGCGATTGCTACTATATATTATATATAAAATTAATAAATAAAGCTAATTATGTTGAAGGCATTTTCTATTTGAAAAAGGATGAGCTTATTTTTGAAATCAATGGTCCCTATTTATCTAAGGACATGGATGACCATTGCAACGCGTAGAATCATAGATTTAAAAATGGTTTTCCGCCTTCCGCTCGTATTCTTTTTGCACAAGATTCATACAATCTAATTAGCCACAGTTATCACTTCGTAAATTAAAATTTCATTTTATGGTCGAAGTATGTCCTTACCACGCTCTTTTATGTTAAAGTGAAAAAATCTCGCTGTCAAACTCCCTCACAAATTATCGCATTTACGTAAAAGTGAAATAATCTTATCGTGAAACTCCCTCACAAACAATAAAAGGACTACAATAATAATGATGATGGATATTTTCAGGAAAAGAGAAGAAAAAATAATGAATTTCGAATCATTTACCGTGTATGACTCACGATTTTCAAGATTTGCTATGTACCTCAATCCACGCTATTTTTACACTTGCTTACATTTTTTATTAGATATTAATATTTTTTAGACATGATAACATTTAATAACAAAATTTTAAACAAAACAAATAATTTATATGAGATAAATTAGTATTTGAAAAAAAAAATATGTTGGATAAATTTTATAAATCAAAAGAATGAAGGAAGTTGAGTGGGGGAGAGGGACCAATAGGTGATAGAGATATAAATAAATATTATAGTAGGTGGATTAAATAGATCTTATAGTGGTCCACTAAAAAATAGGAGAAAGTTTGGTGGACATTTTAGAACATGGGATTCACATCATTCAATATATTTGTTCATGAACATCATGTAATTTGAGACTAGGTCATGGCAGTGGCTCCAACATTTGGAATATAAGGAATTTATTTATAGAAAATTAAAAAAAAAATTATGTACTTATTATAATTAAAAAATAAAAGTCTTTGTTAAAAAAATAATTTTAATTTCAAAATTAAAAAAATGAATATTACCTATATAAATGATTCTATGTGTTTTTTTAGTAAGTTTATATTAAATATAAATTATTTTAGCTTATTTTATACAAAGTATAAGTGAATTCATTCATAATTATTCAACTATACAAATAGAACAAAAATCTAATTCAATTTTTTTTTATCTTATAGTAATATAGCCATTATTTTTGTTTCATTGACTAAATTGTATCTTCTAAAGTTGTATTGTCATTTCTTGTCTCTAGGATTCTTCTAGATAAAATATAATTAAGTTTTATAAAATTTTAGATCAAGAACAATGTAGTCTAGGGTTTTCTTTCAAAACGAGAGGGTTTTAATATCTTTGGTTGTGCATAAGGACTTATGATATGATATTCTCTTGCATATGACACAGTGAAAATTCATCAAGTGGAGTTTGGCAAAAATTGCCCCTTCAGGTCTCTGATAGGAGTGCGAAGGTTGGAAGGAAAACCTAAATTTTATGAGGCATTCTCGCTCAACTTCTACAGTCTTCTCTAAACAACCACTATCTTTTTGTGCACGTCTAAAAAAATTCTGCATGATTTGAGCTTTGGATTAGGGGATTTTTTCACAGTGACTTGTACTAGCTAGGCAGATGCAATAGGATACCTACACTTTTGATGTTAGTGTTAATTTTCACTCCAATCACTGTCAACATGCAAAGCCTTCAAATTCAATCATCGTTCATTCACTCCTTAAATTGGGGATCTGAGGACGATAGATTTTCTTGTGTTTTCTATAGGTTTATGCTCCATGCATTCTTTATGTAAGACTAACTAAAGAGAAGTACACCTGGTTTTTCTCCACCTCTTCATATATTACATACATTTACATGCATGATTTATGCTCGTGTCTTTTTATATTCATTGTAATTTACACATTTAATTGTGTGTGATCAATATAGAATTTTTATTCTTGGCAGCTCTTTGTTTCTTATATATTATTCTGCAAGTTTTGTTTTTCTTTCTAGCTAGATCTACGCTGAAAATTATACATGGTATAAGAGCTTAGGAGTTAGGAAAGAGAGCAAATGTTTTTTGCAGGTGTTGAAGATCAGATCTATTGCAAAGAATGAAATTTACATCCTCTGTCATCCTTATGCCATACAAATGGAAGCCAAAGATTATACTTCAACCCATAAGTAGAGGCTTGCATCGAACAATCATGGCAATAGAGGTTGAACCAAATTTTCCATCAGACCAAGGTCATGCTCCTATTGCATGGGCCTTGCCTACGATTCCTCTTTAGTGACACCATGCCAGTGGCCCTGTCGTGCCTCTCTTTTCAACATTGTTAAGGGGTTTCTACTATTCATGTTGATGTTTCCTTGGTTCCATAGTTGATCAGTTTAATAGACAATAGGCACTTGTATCTTCAACTAGAATTTTATTCTTGCCTGGTTGAGTAGTATCGTTGGAGTCACTCGTACAAAGTCATGTGTCATCTGCATCCTTGACTGATAGAAGTTTTGCCTTTGTTTGCCATCTATTCATTATTTTTGGGGGCGCCTATGCAGATTATTGTCTTTTGTATCTTCGATTGACAAATGTTTTGCCTTTGTTTGTCATGTGCTCATTGTTTGAGTAGTGTCATTGGGGGAACTCGTGTAGATTGATCCTGATCTTCATATTGGTTTCAAAGGATTCTCTTTATTCATCACTATGGCAATTATCATTCGACAAATATCTATAGTTTTCTTGTCACAAAAGATTCTTTTAACATATATTTTGAGGGGGGGTTTATTCCCATGGGGTTTTCCCTCTTTCCTATCTCCTTTCATTTGTTTTTTTCTCCTTAGATAGCCTTAAGGGGGTGCTAGTGTTAATTTTCACTCCAATCACCATCAACATGCAAAGCCTTCAGATTCAATCACTGTTAACATGCATCAGTTCACTCCTTATAAACTTGGGGATCTGAGAACTCAATAGATTTTCTTGTGTTTTGCATAGGTTTATGTTCCATGCATTCTTTATGTAAGGCTAGTACTAACTAAAGAGAAGTACACCTTGATTTTCTCCACCTCTTCAGATATTACATGCATGATTTCTGCTCATGTCTTTTTATATTCATTATAATTTACATATTTAATTATGTGTTATCAATATAGAATTTTCATTCTTGGCAGCTCTTTGTTTCTTCTATATTATTCTATAACTTTTGTTTTTCTTTCTAGCTAGATCTATGATGAAAATTCTACATTTGTCCTCACACCCAAAATTCACAGGTATGTATATCTGACCCATTGTAGAGAAATTGTAAGACCGACATCTATGAGCTAGAGCACTACAATTCAACCATAAAGAGGCGTGAATTTATCCAAATCGCTAAAATATTGCAAATAATAAAAGACCAATTCTAACCAAGGGAATTAAGTGGATAAAAATACAAGATGAAATTACTTCTTTAATTCTTATGTTGTTTCATCACTCAAAGCCTAAAGAACAAAATGCAATCCAAAACATCAACAAAGGTGCCTAATTCATAGCTACGTGAAGCCTTATTTTAACAAGAACTTTGAAGCATAATACAGTTCTCATTTTCTTCTATCATTAGAGTATTTCCTTTTGTAACAGAGACATAATGAACTTTAATAAATCCTTGTTCATTGAGCACACTTACAAATCCATAAGTTACTTGCAATTTGAGCAAAAAAAATCTAAGAGAAATTTGGATAATGCAAAGTGTAAATAAAAATAGACACTAAAGCATAAGAACCAATTCTTACTGTATCATCTTAAAATGGAAGCACTTCCATGTTAAGAGTGTTTAGCCCTCCTTAGGGGACGTTTTTGACCTCTACCATATCATCATCCTGTTTCTGCATCATCTCATGCTTCTATGCTGGTTCAGGACCGTGATTGGGCCTCTTCGGGCACCTCCTACCCCACCTGGCATATTCTCCAGGGGTTCTGACCCCCTAGGTTAGGGCCGACCTCGACCCTAACCTGGGTCCCCCTTTTAGATCTGGAATCTTGTCAGCTGTCGGGGCTCATCAAAAATTTAGTTTTCCCGCTTCCGGGTCGGCTGTTTCGGGTTTCGAAGCATTGATTCCTAAATTATATTTAATATAGGTCCTTTCCTAGGGGAATGGGTTTAATTAGAATTTAATTATCCTATGTAGGACTCCTTGGAATATTGTGCCCTATTTTCATATAAAAGGAAGCATTTTTCTCTCATTTTCTCTAAGTCTTCCAAGTGCAAAAGGATCTAATCAAGATTTTGCTCAAGCATCCATTGTTCTCAAGATCTCAAGGTGTTCAAGTCTTCTTCTCAAGCATTCAAGTTCTCCATTTAAGATCAAGGATTCAAGCTTTCAAGCCTTTGAAGGGATTATGTGCAAACATTCAAGATTCATCATTCAAATCCTAGATCTAACCATCATGGTGGTGTGATCTTCCTTCAAGATCCTTGGTGCCTCTTCAAGACTCTTTCATCATCTCTTCAAGTGGATTTAAAGCATACAATCATGGAGGTTTATGTTTCATATTGAGTTCATACTTTCATACTTGCATACATTCAAATTTTAATTACATATTTATTGAATATCATAGCTACATTGTTATATTTAATTCTACTACATGTTAGCATTCTGTACTTTATTGATTTCAAGGTTAATTCCTAAATCATGGTTTGACTAAGGCAAACCCCTCCCCCACAACAAAACAATCTCCTTTTTCTTGCAGGTATAGGTACAAAATAGAGGATTTGAGCCCAGATATGGATACCCTTTCGACAAACTTTTAGGATCCACGAACAAAGTCACTTTCGAATCTGTGAAGGTCAGGGTCGACATTATTGGGTCAAGGTTGACATTTGTGGGTCAAGGTCGACCTTTTTCATAAGACGACATCAGAACAAAAAATGATTTCTGGGTTTTGTTGGTCTGTGCGTTTCGGTTCAGTATCAACTGTCAGTTTTTCCAAAAATAGTCTATAGACCTCAGAAAACAACATTCTTTGATCCGCAATATTTCAAGGCTAGTGCATTTCTCAGATATTTTCAATTACTATTTTACATCATTTCTATACATATAATTAACATAATTTAAGGTATTTCCTTTGTTATTCTCCTTTCCAAATAGTTGATTCATTTGTGTATTAACCCTTCTCTTGGGTTGATCAAC
>MU225904.1:19656-38217 GCA_018584345.1 Thuja plicata | reverse complement strand
CTAGGTAATTCAAAGAACAATCTACATCCCCCATTTTCATATCTTACATTTTTAACAAACAACAACAATTCCATTTTATATGTTACAGTAACAATTCTATTTTATACGTTACATTTTATATGTTACACTTACTAGGTTATACCTCTGGGTTTTTCTTTGGTTTGGCTGACATAGCTCTGGATAGTGCTAACAACTTTCCTTCCACTAACTTGGTCTTAAAATCTTCTTAACAAGCAGAGTAAATTGGCGATCAAGAGAGTGTGTTGCATAAAGCCAAGCCCCAACTATAACAAGAAGAATGCCTCCAAAATATGGTGTTGAATTAGCAAGCAAGACACATCTCGATATAAGGAAATATTGAATGAGTGCACCTCCTGACTTCCCAAGTGATTGCATAGTGCATCGATTGTTGCTTTTCCCTTGACCTATTTAGTCAATCATTGTAAATTACCAAAAAATAGGGGAATACATGCAATTGTGGTCATGTGTAATGTAGAAGTGATTTCAACAAATAGGAAATTGATTGGGCCTTTGTATATTTATCAAGAGGAATGTAATCCATTTCTTTGCAAGGATCAAACAAGTTGTACTTTGGCACTTTTGCTCAAAATATTTTGCATCTATCAACATAGACTGCTGCTAGTAATGGTGTAGTTCCCAATTTTGCTAGAACTGGGGTGAGTGAATTACTGCCAAATTCCAATGAGAAGAATGTCACTCTAGTAACAAGAAACTCTGCTAGAATGATGGTATCTGCAACACCCCAACCATATTTTTTGAATATATATCAGCTTAACAACACCATATTGAAAGTAATTATTTTAGTATATGTGGAGAAATCTCCCATGAATGCAAAATATTCATTGGTACTTGGATACTTCATCATAAGCATTTGAAAAAAATCAACATTAAGTAATTAAATTAAAACAAACATTAAAATGCAATGATTTTTATATCGGAAACAATATTACCAATATAATAAAAGTACCAATCAATATAAGAGGATATTAAAAACTACAGGAGATCGTATATTAAACTATAAAGACTTGATACAATGAAGGTATTAGAGTAGAAAGGTATTTCTATGTTCACTTATTAATTAAATCATTATTGATTTAATTGTTTAAGTCACCTTTTTATCTCTTGTTCACTTAAGCTAAATTTTAGGCATTTAATAATTAATTCTTTATTAATTATTCGTGCAACCTAGGTTTCTCCACCTTCTTGGTGTTCGATTTCCTTTATAAGGATTGATCTCTTTGTATTTTATTATTCCCTCTCTGAATGAATATTTTATCTTTCAGATCATTATGAGTTTTATCTCCAAGCTTTGCTTTTGTAATAGGTTATTTTGCATGTAGTGGATCTTGGTGGTTGAATTCTATGAATTCTAACATGGTATCAAAGCCTTGCTATTGTAGCCCATTCTTGAGTTTTTGAAATTTTTGGAGCTTTGAGGGTTTCAAGTTTTTTCAGCGATTTTTGTGTGGATTTAAAGAGAAATTTTTTTGGAGCACTTTGAGCACAAATTGACCTCACGGTTGAGCTCAAAAGGCCCAAAAACCCCTATTTTCATATATGACACATCCAATTTGGACATAGTTGAAATCTGGGTCCTTTTTTGCATGCACTACCTTGGCATGCTTTTAGAGGCAAAAAACATCTCAGTTTTCACGCAGCCTCAGTTTCTGTGCTGCCTCGAAATTCACACCACCATTTTTTTTGAATTTTTTTTGCATGGCAATTTGGGTTTCTTGTTTTGGAGTAGTTTTCGGTGTTTTTCTCATATCTTGAGCACACAGAGGCCATTTTTTTTCAAACAAGATAGTGTCAGAAATCTGTTTCTGAGATGAAGATTTTCCTAGGGGTTTTATTTTGAAATTTTTCTATTTTACTAGCTTTTTTCAATCAAAGAGAGTCCTTATTTTTAGTGCTTCCAGGCCTCTAGAACGAGCATACAAACTCTATTTTTGCCCACGAACAAGCATCAAAAAGCTCTTGACGAGCTCTCTTCAGATATGAGACTTATTTTTTGAGAAATTGATCAGGTATTTTACCCATTCTTTTTGAATTTTTTATTACTTGTCTCTCATTTTGATCCAATGGAAGATTCAACAAGAGTTGAGATTCTCACTCCTCATAATTTCCATTTATGGAAATCTCGTATGACTAGGCTTCTCCGGTCATGCGGCATATGGTCCTGTTTGGATTCCATTCAGTCAGTTTTGACTCATCCTTGTGAAGTCATGCAACATAGGAACAAGATGGATAAGGCTATGGGTGCAATTTTTCTGCATGTTTTAGATAATTTTCTCTTTCATCTTGATGATTGTGATACTCCTCTTGCTATGTAGGAGAAGTTTCAGACTCTCTTTGGCATAGTCAATGAGTTTAGGGCACTACAAATTGAGGTAGAATTGAGTTCTTTGGGTCCTAACTCATTTCCTTCTATTCAAGATTTCTTGATGAAATTCAAATCTATCAGATCTATCTTACAAGGTTGTGGCAAGAATAAGACAGATACATAGTGCATATACCTGATTCTTTATAAGCGTCATGGTCCCTTTCATATTTTTTCTTCTACCTTCCATTTCACCATGGATGCTTTGGGTCTGCAATTTACCATGCCTACATTTGATACATTTTGTGATTGTTTGACTCACGAGCAGGCAAAGCTATTTTAGCTTGATTATCTCATAGGATCGTAGAACCATGCATTGGTATCTCACCCATATTCAGGGAAGCAGGAACAAAAATAGAAGTCATCGACCACAGATTTTAAGAAGGATTCTAGTTCTCAACACTCATTTGTCTCAAATTCTCCTAAGGGGGAAAATTGAAGACAAAAACACCTAAGTGTGCTTATAGTAAAAAGGGCACTCATGATGAGTCTCATTGTTATGAGAAGAGGATAGATGGATATGTAAAGCAAATTTCTAATTTTCAATCTCTTCTTCAGAAGAGAAACATTGATATTCCTTCTTCTTCTACTTCTCACGGGTCTTCTTCTTCGTCATCACTTCAGACAGATAGAAAGGACATAGGAAAGGGTCATGCATTATGCGCAACCACTATACCTCTCTTCTAGATGGCTACTAGATTCAGGTGCTTCATACCATATGGAATCTTCTCATGGTTTATTCTCTTCTTTTGAGGCTTCTCCTACCCCACACATTTAGATGGGGAATAACACTGTTAATACTGTATGCGGGAAAGGTTCTATTGACATTAATTATGGTGCATTCCATGATTACCTATGTGTTCCATCTTTGTCCTCTAACCTTTTCTCTATCTATTAGATTAATTACAGTGGGATAGGGAAGACAATTAAGTTTACTCCAGGTTCAGTACACATCAGAGACAGTGAGACAAGCAATATTGTTGCAATGGGGACAGTTGATCATTCTTCCCGCTTGTACTCCTTCTCTCATTTTGGTCCACCATCTCCACTATCAGAGAATAGATCTCCTTTTTCACGAGAGCCTATTGAGGTGAAGTTGGGTCAATTTAACTTATTTGTAGTCCCTGAGATTAGTGTTCTAACTTCTACACCTCCACCTCATGTTGAGTTTACATTTGTTCATCAAGATTACTCTTCAACTTTGCCAAACATTATCGCTCCATGCATCGAGCCACCTACTGCAGTTGTTGAGGACATATTCGAGGATATTCATCTCCTCACAGATGATAGATTCAATACATCTATTGGACCACCTTCATTAGAGATTCCATTACAAGAGTCTCATACATTCTCTTTTGAGCATTAGCTAGGCCTTCCAGTTTCTCCTCACATTTAGGGGTTTCCTCTTCTTCGTCCAGCGCCTTTGTTTCTTCCATAGTGGAGCCACATTGGTCCGATCATCGACACAGGGGTTCTATCATTCTGGGGGGCTTTGGAGCCTCAATCCTCTCTCATGGGGGGGTTTGGTTGTACTTATGGTTTTGAGAGAGTCTCTTGAGCCATTGTTTTTCAACATGCTTTTTCCATCTCTTTTTGGAGTAGAGTTTTTCCCATGTGGTTTTCTCTATTTCTCCACTTTAAAGAGATTTGGTTGTGATTGGGTACCTGATCAGGCCTTGATGCCAGGACCCAAATTTACTGCTTTCAGTATTTGTTTCTAGGTTTTTAGCTTCTCCCTAAGTTTATCTTAAGGGGGGTGTTAGTAAAAAGGTATTTCTATGTTCACTTATTAATTAAATCATTATTGATTTAATTGTTCAAGTCACCTTTTTATCTCTTGTTCACTTAAGCTAAACTTTAGGCATTTAATAATTAATTCTTTATTAATTATTCATGCAACCTAGGTTTCTCCACCTTCTTGGTGTTAGATCTCCTTTATAAGGATTGATCTCTTTGTATTTTATGATTCCCTCTCTGAATGAATACTTTGTCTTTCAGATCATTCTGAGTTTTGTCTCCAAGCTTTGCTTTTGTAACAGGTTATTTTGCATGTAGTGGATCTTGGTGGTTGAATTCTATGAATTCTAATAGAAGGCACCACCTAGAATATAGTTATGATCAGATAAACCCCAATTTTATTGAGCCTTAGGCTTGGAGTTCCATGACACTTCCATCATATTTATGCTCATGCTAAATTATTTATTTAAACCCTTATGATCTACAAGCATTCATCAAATCCTCAAACCCCACAACAAAGTGTTGCTTGCAAAAAATATATAAAATTGGGTTCTCAATGTGTATATATGCTTAGTGCACAATTTTGCAGTGAGTACGATGCAATCGATCCCTAGTTTTGGATTTATTCTTACCCACAATTTTATAGAGTACCTTAAAATAGTCCATTCAATAGACTTAAAATTAAATAGAAAACAAAAATTTCCTCAAAAATATCTCTGTGAAGCATGGTCCCCAACGAACATTGTGCATCTACAACAAGTATTTGAATATTTGAAAAGTGGAGATCATGTCACAAGACACGTGAATGAGTTGTTGTAGATTTAATGTAGAGATGTGGACATATGGTTAGGGTACATGGATTTTTTGCCAACAAAAGTGAAGGCATAGTCAACCTTAGTGTAATATGAACACACATGCATTAATTCATGTTTGCCACAATTTATTGCATCTTCTAAAGTTCAAAAGTTAATATTATTGTTGTTTTATATGAAAGAAACTTACCAGTATAGCATCTTGAAGAACTCACCAAAACTTGATATAGGTATTAATATCAAAAGAAACTTACCAGTATAGCAACTTGAAAATTGAATCATTCAAAAATAGTTAATAATCAAGCTAGAATTGAAGACAAAAAAGAAAATCATTGTCTTGATATGCTTAACATAAAAAAATTCATGACAAAACGAAACTATCATTTTGAAGATTCATTTTATAGTAAGGTGATGAGAAACATCTTACCCCTATCAAAACATCAATTTCTACACCATATATCAGTGTTGGAGTTCCCTAAATTAAGAATGTGGGCATGCATAAATCCCACATTTAAACTAGATCCCTTGTTACTGTAGAATCAAGTCAAAGGGAATTTACAAGTAGTATTGCAAATAAACACATTTTCCAAAACCTGTGCAACCAAACCACGTTCCTATGAAGACAAGAAATGGGCAATGATGGATGCACAAATAACAACAGTTCATTTGAATTTTTCACATTCTTCAACCAGCTTGAGCAACTGGGCAACAACCCTGAGGCAAAAAGAGGATTGTCACTAGATCTCAGATTCATATATATTTTATTATGGTTAAATACGAGTTTAAAAAAAAATCTTATATTAAAAATGTTCAAATGCAAATGACTTTCCTGGCTAGAGAAGACCAAGTGAAGTTAGGTGTGATGTTAGTTGTATAGATGATTTAAATTTTAATAAGAAAAGAATTGGTCATTTATATAAATGTGTTTCTCATGATTAGCACTTGAAAGGTGGCAACAAGAATGAATGTCTTAGTGCCACATTTAGAGAGAATGATATTATAAGAAATTGATCTATTGACTTGAAGTCACTTTATAACTTAATCACACTCTATTTTAGCTTGGTTAACTTTACTAAGATAAGGTCCCAAAAATTTGGATCCACATATAAGAACTAGTGTTACTCGAAGACCATTCTCCCCCCTCCAGATACATGTCGGAGATGCATCTCTGACACTTTTTGTGTCTCTAGAGTCTTCAAAAATGGCTGGAGACTTCATGGCAAAGTCTCCCAAAGAACCTGAGTCTCCGATTCCAAAAAATGAAGTCTCCCGCCCGTCTCGTGGTTAAAAAACACATGTAAAATACAACATTAAGTCATTTTATGATTTTGACCCTCGTTTTAATATTTTTTTTAGCAAGACGGTTTTAAATTATTTAAGTTATTTTATTTTATAAGGCACGAACATTAGAAAGTTAGTAGAACATTTTTAAATTTTATTCCTTCCTAAAGGCAGCTACGATAAACATTTTTATTCATTCCTAGACGTAGCTACGATGAACAATGAACATTTTTTAATTTTATTCGTTAAGCAAAATGAGACCAAATTGCACATGATGGAAATGTTGTAACCATGGTGGAAGAAGTGGTTGAACCAGATGACCAAAATGAATTGCCCCCAGTTGTACTACCATTAGAGGTACCTGAGTTGGAGAGTGATGATTTTCTAGATAGCATCATAGCTAAAGACCTTGAGATGGATGATACTAACCTTATGGAGTAGATGATACAATATAGATTTCTGATTTTTGTTTACAGTTCTGAGTTTTTTGTTTGCATATCAACGATTTAGCATCAAACTATATATTTTTGAATTTCAAATTTCAATATGTAATGATAATGTCAATGATTATTAATCTGATATAATGATGATCATATGTGATATTCAGAAATTAGATATGACCATGAGATATGCAATGTGAGTTTTGAACTATTTGACTCTATATTAATATGACATTACTATTTAGTATTCGTCTTTGACTCTTTAAAATTTTAATGTTCAATGTTCATACTATTGGAGTTGATGAAAAACTCAACCCCACAACTCCTAAGAATCACTTGCATGCAAACACTTGTCACAGAAAGAGAGAAACAAAAGCTATGGAGGCCAGAAACAACAGATCTGTGAAAAAGGAAACATCCTCAATTGATTCAATAATAATGGAAAATAGAATTACAAAAGAATTGAGATTTTAATTACAAAGTGATCAATCCTAATAAAGGAGATCAAAACCCTAAGAAGGGTGGAGAAACCTAGGTTTCTTGAATAATTAATAAAATAAATAATTATTGCATGCTTAAAGTTTAGCTTAAGTGAACTAGACATAAAAAAAGGTGACTTGATAATTAGATCAATAATGATTTAATTAATAAATGAATAAGGTGTCTTAATAATTAAATCAATAATGATTTAATTAATAAGTGAAAATATTTTTTTACTCTAACACCCCCCTGAGATAAACTTAGGGAGCCTAGAAACAACTACTGAAAGCAAGAAATGGGTCTCGACAACAAGGCCTGATCAGGTACCCAAGTACAAAAATCTCTGTAAAAAGGAGAAAAGGAGAAAACTCAGAGGGAAAAACCCCTCTCTGAAAAGTAATGAAGACTAGTGAAGGATTGAAGAACTCTCCAAACTAGAGAATTACTTAGAAGATAGGAATCAAGGAAGAACATGAAGAACATCACTGAAGGATGAAGCCGCAAACATTGTCGAAGAATAACTGTTGGAACCTCCACTGTAATAGAACATGATCAGGTGAAGAAGTCTATAAACAAAGCCTGAAGAGCTGATCAATCAAAGATGGAAGGATGCCTCCAAAATAGGAATGAAAGAGTGTCCATATGGCAAATGTTCCATCTCACTGAAATGCATAGGTAGCCAGCCACTGCATCTGCCTAGTACGTAGGAACAAATACTAAATACATAGATCACTCCATCAAACCAAGGAAGCATTAGAACCAATAGTATACCCCCCCCCCATAATCATGAGCATAGAGAGGTATAACAGGTATACTGAACCAAACTGCCAAGAATAATTGCATGATGAAGAATGTACAAACACATATAAAGGATGGTTTCGTGGAAGGACCACTCCCTTGACACACATAATGAGGCTAATCTTGTGGAAGGAACACTCACTTGAAAATGGTAGAAGAAAAATAAAGCAAACATCAAACCCCCCATGACACTTTATAATATAGTGCGAGTACAATCAAACACAAAATGTGCAGGATCCCAAACACATGCATCAGATGGCACTTTATTTCGGTGCATTTGCCAAAAAAGAAATGTGATAGAAATAGATGTCTACAATATCTAGGAATGATAGAAAATTGTAGAAACATGAATAATGGCTAAAATGAAGCCATCTCATGCATGAAAAATGATCCCTGGACCTGAAACATCCAAGATATCCACCAGATTGTAAAAATGCAAAAAACTGAATAAAGAATACCTAGAATAGAATCTAGGTGTGAGTGATGACATTATTTTTCCATTAGTATGCAAAGAATACTTTCGGTAATCATACACCAAAAGACAGGATAAGAGCAAACTGATAGAATAGTTCAAAGGGTAAACCAAAGACACAATGCAAAACCAAAAGTGCTAAGAAGAACCCGACAGGAGCAACCCAACAGAGGAACCCGACGAGACAAATCTCAAGTGAAACTGAAAGAGCAGAAATAGAGGAACCCAACATAGCAAGGGAACCTGAGAGATAGGTCAATCAAAGGATCACCGAAAGACAAGAAAATTGATTTCTATGCAGACAGAGCATCAGACACCGAAAGTCAGTTACATCTCGCAAAAAGTGGATCTGACTTCCACGTCAGATAAAACATTCATATTCTATTGGTAGAATTTTGATTTGTTTTTACAAACATTATTAAAGGAACAATAAATATTATTTTAAGTGATTTAATTAGTCTAATTGATTTAAAACACATAGACTAAAAGATCAAGGCCAAGTTGTAAACCTATGATCATAGAGTTAATATTGTTTTACGTGAAACTTAATTAGGTCAATCTATCCTATAAATATATGTTGGAATCATTCACTATTATGGATGAGAGGATGAATGAATCCTACAAGCACATCTATGGATCAGACTGAAAGTTTCAAGAATCAGAACACCAAAAGGTGAATTTGGTTATCAAGAACCAAGAACAGAGGCTACCGACCAACAGAGGTATTATTAAATCACATTAGGTGATACACTTATACATGTAATCTTGAATAGATCTATAATTAGCAATTGGAGATTGCATACACTCAGGTCAAATTGTAATTTTCTTACATTCTAACAAGTGAAGCAAAGTGTAAAAATCCTTTCAAGGAAGGTGGATTTAACAGTCCTATTGTAAATTTCTTAACTGAGTGCACACTAAACAATGTTGCTAAAGCTCTTAACATAGTAGACTTTAACAAGTCTCTACAGATACTCCTAATAAGGTATATCATCAGAAGTGATCAAATTGTAAGCCTTAACCGGCCCCTTCTAGTCTGCAGATAGTGAAGAATTTGTGGGTGTCATCCCCACCACAGTTTTTACTTCCTAACAGGAGTTTTCTGTGTTATCATATCTTGTGTTATGTGTCAATTACTTTCATGAATGCTTCTATGAATGATCACATGTTTGATTAAGTTAAAAGAATTTCTATGTCTTACATCAAGATAGTATACAATAGATGGTTGGATAATCAATTGATTACATAAAGGTTAAAAGATAAAAGAGATAAAAAATTTAGAGGTATTGATTCACCCATCCCTTCTCAGTACACACTTCCCATTAATTCCAACAATTGGTATCAGAGCTAAGTCTCTTATTTGGAAAGCTTAAAGGCTTAAGATAAAATATCATACAATGGAGAAGTACAGACTTGACAAGAGTATTGAGAATCAGAAGCTAGAAATTTAGATCTTCTGTGAGTAGTATAAAGAAGCTAGAATCAAGATAAGATATATGTTAGATGAAATAAAGATTATGGCATCTCACTGTAATGAAACAGATTACCATGAGGAAGAGATACCAAATTACTTTGAGTCTTCAGGATCAAATACAAGCAAAGCATCAGACACATCAGAAGAAAGCATCACAAGCCTAAATGAAATCAATCAACATCTGGCTGGACAAGTGAAATCTCTACAAATCGGTCAAGAGACACATATGGTAAGAATGATTGATGTCATGAACAATGCTAGACAAGATGAGCAAGAAAGAACACTAGCTATTGATGATAGAAGGAAGATTATTGAAAAGCTACAAGAGAAAGAATCAGAAACACAAAGACTAATAGAACATCACCATGAGATTACAAATTAGATTATTCTTACGAGTCAAGAGGCAAACAAAATGAATGTTGAGCCCATTGAAAGAATAGAAGCTATCAATGAGCTAAGGAAAGAAAATGAAAAGATGAAACAAGAACTTAGAATTTAGCAGCAGCATAATGAAATTATCAAGAAATCTGAAAAAAGCAATAAAAGAATGGATGATTTTCTTGATGGACAATGAAGAATCAACAACAATACTGGTCTAGACTATACCAAGAATGGAGAATCACACAATCAGGCTGATCCAAAGAATGTCTATGCAAATCCAAGACCAGGAAAGTTGACATGCAATCACTATGGAAAGCAAGGCCACACATCAAATGTATGCGGAAGCAAAATGAAAGGTATTCCTAAATCCACATCTTCATTCATAGGACTTTGTTATAAATGTAAGTCCTAGTTGCAAAATGAATGGGCACACAACTCTTGAATGCTGGAAGAAGAAAAAGCAAGTATGGAATCCTAAAGGTGAAGAAACTACCTATCAACCAAAAAGAGTCGGTCACCAGTATGTATGGGATTACAACAAATGGACAAATTGTACAATGTGTGGAAGATTTGGTCACATTGTTGCAAACTGTATGAGACAGTGGACAAGAAAATCTAGAGGATGTACTAACCCCAGAATGGCATTCTTACACTGTCATAAAGTTGGTCATCTCAAGAAAGAGTGTAGAGACCAAATGATAGAGACCAACACATTCCCCAATGGAAATACCATTGAAGACATCTGGAAGATAAGAAACAAAATGTGGAGGAAAGATTCAAATAATGATGAAGCTGGACTGAGCAAAGCAATTGGTGACACCCTATCCAATGGATCTGGTGACATCACCACCCCCACCTAAGCAGAACAAGTAAGTATAGAACTGCATTACACTAAGTAGTATTTTACATTAGTTCCATAATATGTTGATGAAATGTCAAATTAGCATAAGTAAAGATGCATCATGGTATTACTTGTTAAAATTTGTGAAAACTATTTCATTAGGTAGTACATACTGAAATCCATCGGTATACACTCAAAGCTTAATTATCCACACTTACTGAAAATAGTCGGTTAACATGTAAAAATCTAAAGTTGCTAGTGTAAATTGAAATGCGTCAGTAATCAAAGCAAGTTGAAAAATTTGTCTTCACCAAAACACCAAAACCTGTCGGTGAATGGAACAAGTAAGACAACTGCCCTGAAGCATTGCGTTGTCACCAAAAAGAGAAGTTAGTGTTTAACCCGATGAATCTGTCTTCACACACTAAGGAGTGGTTGAGCATTAATGACTTGACTTAGGGAAAATGTCTATAAAAAGGTGACGGAAGGGTTTCATTTCTCACCTACAACTTGAGCGAATGACCAGATCGAAAATAGAGTGAGAAAAGACAACATTGCAGAGTGACTCTAACCCGTTACAAAGTGCTCCAATCAGATCGATCATAGCTACGAAGGTTGAAGTAAGTATTAAGCCTAACTGAGAACTATGTTCATCTTTTACGAAAAGCCTTAAATGTCTAAAACAATGGCCACGACTTCAAGAACCACTAAACTGAAGAGCATCAAGAAGGATAAGGTCAAATTTATCAATAATTCTACCTGTGGAACCCCATTACAAGATATGCCAAGAGGTTGCATCACAACCCAACAATGTTGGAGCATTCTCATGAATACCAGCTAGGGTTTTCCTTATCGAAGACGTGCGAGCATACATTCACTGCAAGATTGTATAAATTGGCAACCTAGAGGTTGAACAAGCTTTCAAGAAGCTATGTAATGAAGATAGATCTATTAAAGATGAGCACAAGTACATAGAATTGAAATGGCTCACAAATGCCCTATTGTTCCCAAAGGTATTCAAGACCGAGTGGATTCGGTTAGTACTGAGCAGAATTCACAACCACAAGCTATGGCTGGATGAGCCTAAAATGATAACCCGAGATGTTATTCATGCAGTCACCGATTATCCAATAACTGATAAGGTAAATGCATTGAAACACCCACCCAAGGCTGAAATTGAAAAGAACACAAGAGCCAAGTGTGATGGAAGATGACTTAAGGTATCCACTATCACATATGATGAACTGAAATTTGGAGCATGTGTCCTAGGATACAGATTCTTTCAAGCTAGCAAGATGAACAACATAGCATCCAAATAAGTGGATACAAGATATAGAATTGTAAAGAAAGGAACTTAGTTGGATCTATCAGAACTTCTACTCAACCAGTTAGAAGAAAACTTGAGAACAATCAGAAATGCAAAGACAAATTCATGTAAGTTTGGCTCACTTATCATGTGCATTTTCTTTTAATTCCAAGAATCTTTTCCATCAGTAGGAGATGTAAAATGGGATACCACTAGACCAGTCACCATATAGATCAGTGAGCACATGACATCACTAGGAGACAATTTTGTGACAATTATGGATGAGTACTTTACTGGATTCAAGGAGAGAATGCAGAAAAGAGTAAGGATCCCAAATCAACTAATTGAGAAATTCAAGAATGATATATGTTTCATGGTTGACACAGATTAGACATATATCAAACTTGTTGTACCAAGGACAACATGGCTACAACCACTAGACTACGAGGTAAACATAGACCAAGCATCCAATGCCATTAATGCATTGATACATGAGCCCTTAGACAAAACACAACCAAAGTTCAACACTTATAAAGAAGCCAAAGCAAGAATAAAAAATGGCTTGGTTGTGAAGCAAATAGACAGGAAGAAAGATAAAATGGTAAAGAACTTGAAGAAAAGGTTGTCGATCACAGAGGAAGAAACTGAACAGTTAGAATAAACTAAGGGATAGTCACCCGTCGGTGAGGCTGAGTAGGAAAGTGACTCTGAGTCTAAAGATTCAGATACTCCGTTACCAACACCAGCTAAGAAGCCTAGAACCACATCTACTTCAAGGACTAGAAGTCAAATAGCTAAGGACACAAGTCCTTCACCATTGAAGAAAGGTCAAGTAAGGACCTACAAGAGGAAACCGACAACACAGAATAAAGGGTCAGCAAAAAGAAGAAATTTAATTAGAATGAAGGAGGACATTGAGGACATAGAATAGGATGAAGGTGTTCAAGAGGAAAAGAACAAGATACCTGAAGCAGTTGATGAGGTATGTGCCTCAATTATCAATACAGGTTCAGGAAATACAAGGAAGGTAAAGCAATGGTTAAAATTGGATCCCTTGGATCAAAATAATATTGAGGAGGCAATCATCAAGATGATGTGCATATAAAAATACCTCTCAATCCAACTGGCAGACAGTATGCCCAAAGAACTTCAAGATAGGCTATCGGTAAGATAGACTTTTACCTTGCACTCCGAGAAAGAAATCAAGGAAAGAGCCCTAGTATCAGTCATGCCTCCTGAATCAAAAATGGAGGAGATCAAAGATATTATGAAGGTTCATTCCAAAAGGTTCTCACCGAAGATGAGAGCCTACCAAGTGCTTAAAGGACATCTACTGGATTTAGACTAAAGAAGTGAAGCCAAATGGAGGAAAATACTTAATATTCCTTAAAGGGATACAAGTCCCGAGCCACAAAGAGCTCTAATCGAGAATCAAGAAACCAAGGATGATTAGGCTATTGAGAGAACAGAACCAATTATCATCAAAGATGTTGAATTGAACACCATAGGAAACAAGGATATGGATTTTGAAGATGAGACATGGATAGAAACTACTATGGACAACATTGTGGACAACACAATCATTGACATTACCGATGATCTAGCAGAAGGAATACAAAAAGATGAAGATGTCACTGTTATCAAGGACAAGACCGACGAACAAGACACTACAATTGACACTTCACAGGTGAACATACCAGGAAACATGCCAATATTGATGCAAGCCATCAATATACTTCAAGAAAAATACAAATCACCTGACAAAGATTCAAGCATTCCTGAGGATGCAAGGGATGAAGGAAAGAAAGACAACACCGATGACCAGAATGTCATCAAAGACACTCAAAATATAACCGATACTGACAAGGTTACAAAAGGAGATTCAAAGCAAAAAAAAATGGAGACACTACTGAGAAGGATGCACAGACAAAGGAAGATGAAGTACATAAGGATACTGATGAAGGAGCTAAACCAAAAGATGGCATTCCTAAGGAAACTAAAAAAGTTGCTACAGATAACGTCAAGGTTGATGTGAAGATGTCCACTCAAAACCAACAAGCTGACACCGAGGCACAGCAACAAAAAGAGGAAACACCCCAAATCACTTCGTCCAGCACAACATACAAAGTTGAGAAGTTGGCTATGGTTCTACATTCAAGTGAAACTAAGAAGAAGAAATAGAAAACCAAAAAGAGTAAGTCGTAAGTCACTCTAGATGAGATAATTGAGATACCCAAATGTGACCCAACTACACTTTACTATGAAGCACTAAAAGAGTATGGTGAAATATGCCAAAGGAAGGCACTACAAGAGAAGCTGAGAAAGGAGCACAAAGACTCCATGGTACTAGAGACAACTAGGGACATCTTGAATCATATTGTACCCAATGTTGATGTTGATGTTGATCCCAATAAACCTATCCTTGATCAACTAGCCACTCTAACTGAATCCATCACAACGCAGAACATTGATGCAGAAAAGGCAATTGATGCGAGAGCAGCGCAGAAATATCATCACAAACTTATTGAAAAGATCAACCAAGAAGTGGCAGAAAACAAGGTAAAGCTTTCAAAATTAGTAAGTGAATTAGATCCAATTATTGCTGAAGCTATTTCCTTGATACAACAATTGAGCACAATTGATAAATTCACTAAGTATCATAGTGATAAAATATCAAAGTTAGATTATGGTCTAGCTACAAGTGCTAAAGGCTTAACCACTGATGACAATGCAATAAAGTTGCATTATGAGAAAATTGTTGAGATAAAAAGGTTAAGACAAGAACTGTGGGAAGCAGAAACACAATTTAGGGAAGAGGTTACCGATCATCAGAAGTGATCAAATTGTAAGCCTTAACTGACCTCTTCCAATCTGCAGATAGTGAAGAATTTGTGGGTGTCATCCCCACCGCAGTTTTTACTTCCTAACATGAGTTTTCTGCATTATCATATCTTGTGTTATGTGTCAATTACTTTCATGAATGCTTCTATGAATGATCACATGTTTGATTAAGTTAAAAGAATTGATATGTCTTACATCAAGATAGTATAGTTCATAGATGGTTGGATAATCAATTGATTACATAAAGGTTAAAAGATAAAAGAGATAAAAGTTTTAGAGGTATTGATTCACCCCTCCCCTCTTAGTACACACTTCCCATTAATTCCAATAGTGAGACCCATGAAATAATATAGAGCACTAAACTAGCTTTCCAATGCCATGCGAAAGTTAAAAAATGGAGTCCGGATGAGCAAGATATGGCTCCCAGAGTGCAAAAAAGAACCCTGAATTTGACTGAAAAAAAATTGCAAGATATAAAAATCAAAAAATATAACCTATAGATTTGGATAGAGCTCAGAAAGAGCCTTTCGACGATATAAGATAGGTCAAAATATGATATTGTATGCGCAAGATATGAGCAAAAAACCACAAGGTACTCATTCTGAAGAAAAGGTCAAGTTGTATGATAAATTGGTGGCCGTCAAATTTAACCTAGATCTCAGACCTGCAATTGGTGACATCAGTGGCATGAAAATTGAGACAGTGTGAAAACTGATACATTTTTTGCCTTGAAAAGTGTGTCAAGGTTGTGCATGCAAAAAAGTGGGCCTAGATTTCAACTGTGTCCAAATTGGGCATGTCTTATATGAAAATAGGGGTTTTGGGGCATTCTAAACATGATTCTGAGGTTGATTTCTGCCCAGAGTGCTCCAAAAAATATCTCTATCTCAAATCTACACAACTATTCATAGAAAACCTCTCAAAAAACCAGATCTGAAGGGCAAGACCAAAAAACTCTCATGAAGAGAACAAGGGCATGAAAGGGTAGAGCTCTGATACCATATTGAAGTTGATAAAAAGCTCAACCCCACAACTCTCAAGAATCACCTACATGAAAACACCTGTCATAGAAAGAGAGAAGCAAAAGGTATGGAGGCCAGAAACAACAGCTCTGTGAAAGAGGAAACATCCTCAATTGATTCAATAATAATGGAAAATAGAATTACAAAAGAATTGAGATTTTAATTACAAAGTCATCAATCCTAATAAAGGAGATAAAAACCCTAAGAAGGGTGGAGAAACCTAGGTTGCATGAATAATTAATAAAATAATTAATTATTGCATGCCTAAAGTTTAGCTTAAGTGAACTAGAGATAAAAAGGTGACTTAATAATTACATCAATAATGATTTAATTAATAAGTGAATAAGGTGTCTTAATAATTAAATCAACAATGATTTAATTAATAAGTGAAAATACATTTTTAATCTAACACATACTTTTAACTTTCCATTGTTCTTGTTTTCAAAGCAACTATGTTATGAATCTATGGTATTTCTATGAAAATACCTTGTTAATCTAACACATACTTATAACTTTCCATTGTTCCTGTTTTAAAAGCAACTATGCTATGAATCTATGGTATTAAAAAAAAATTCCCGTCTCCAAGTACCCTCGTCTCATATTTTTGAAAAATAGCCGTACCGGTATCGGTATCGGTACCAGTACCAAAGACCTCCAAGTCTCCCCGTCTCTAGGTAACCTTGATATTAAGAACTTAGGTGTAACAAGCAAGTGAAAGAAGCAATCTTAGTTTAGATGTCATGACTTAAAAATTCTTAAAATATTTATATATGATTTATTTATTTATTTTCAAATGAAATAAAATGAGTATGATATTACATTTGAAGATTTGATGTGTTTATTTAGAGTTAATTAACTAATTTTATTGAATAATTAATAAGATCTATCAAAGTTACAATTGTTATTTCATCTAACTACATTAAATAGATCATATATTAAAGCATCAAAGAAAAGGGATTTCAACTACCGAAAAATGAGTCAATAGCTTGCGTATTAAGTTGTATCTATATGTTTTATTTATGTGATCATTAGTCCTTTCTAGTTTTGCACCATGTTTGCTTAGGCAAACTATGATTGAAGTCTAAATAAACGAAGTTAGAGCAGCCCTAGGCTCTGATATTTATATGATGCCAAAACACAAAATCTACAATGACACTACAACTGGTATTCAACTCAATCGTCTAAATACAATAAAATATAGAAGCATATGTATTAATGCAAATAAAAATCCCCCAAAAAATTCATTCATCAATGGAAGTAGTTATGCAATACGGTACTAGAAACACAAAGCAAGATCGTGGTGCAAGATACCTTCTTGGCGATTGTTGTCATGGAGGACATAAATCAAACTATGAGAAAAGATTTGTTTTCATATAATAAATGATTGAATATGAGGTTTCTTGGAGCTCTTGTTAGTTTTAGATATGATTTTAGTTTTTTTTAAAAAGCTTCGTTTGACATTTTACTTTGATTAAAAATAGTTAAGTATAATTAATTTAGAGTCGTTGGATCTTTTCAACATTTTATTTATTTATTTGCATTTTCCAGTCATTGACCGTATCAGATTTTCATTATGCCATGCCATGCAATTATTAGTTTTAATTGAACAAGTGAATATTCAAATTTCCCTTGCATGGTGCAGCTCATTGAAATAAGACTTTGAATGTTGTAAAGTTTAACATACCTCGTCTATGGTTAAAACAAAGTTAAAACTTTACAATTTATAATATACTTATTACATGTTTTATGTATTATAAATTGTTAAATGTGATCTAAAGACTAATTGAAATCATATATTTAATATGTATGAAATTTATTTTATGATTATATTTTCTATTATATGTTCTATTTTATTACATAATGTAAATATTAAATATAAATAAAATACCTCTGAAGGGCCACAAGTAGTTGGGATTTAATGACATGGGCATAATTTTAGGTTACATGGGATGGGTACAAAGGGCAACATTCAATTAGAGTTTGACTTCGTTGAATTAATATATTCAAATTCAAGTTGCTCAAATCACATCCCAATACACACTCGTACTTAGATATGTTGTCACTAAATATTCACATACATACACAATTAGATAATAATAATTGATAATGCATGTAATGAATGTTAATTGTATTACTTTAGGTGAATCCCCCCAAATTACATACATCATGTATAAATTGTAATCTCATGTATGCACTGTGTTATATGAAGTCATTATTCATAAGCTCTCAAGGATTCAACAATGTGTGTCATACACAGGAGTGTAACATGGTAGGA
>MU225903.1:2342877-2364392 GCA_018584345.1 Thuja plicata | reverse complement strand
CGAGTTGCCAACAACTTCTTTCATTTCCTTCAGACACTCTGCCACAGGTTTTTCCCCAATCCCCATTCTGTTGAGAATTTTTATGTCCTCCTGTGTTTTCTCAACTTGATTTTTCAAAATAACCTGACCATTAAACATATTATTAATCAACCTAGAAAAACCCTCGATTATACCTTTATTGTCTTTCTTATTATGATCCCCTTTTTCCAGATTATCAGGATATTCCTTGAACCCAGAATCAACATCTTTTTTCTGTTCCAGAAAATCTTCCCCCTTCTGAGTATCAATCTTCAGCTCCCTAGTTTTGATCAAAGTGTCCTCTTTTTCATTTTCTCTGTGATCTTTATCCTTAGTCTTCCTCTTATCAGGGGTAATGTCTTCCTCGTCAGAGGTAAGAACAATTCTTTTCCTGCTAGTGTTATTGTTTCTGCGCGTATCCTTCCCCTCAACTCTTTCCCTTTTTTTACCCTCCTTTTTAGTAGTTTCGTTGTCAGTCTCAGTTTTAGAATCCCCAATCTGGGTATTCTTCTGTTTCTTCTTTTTATTAACAACCTCAATCTCAATCTCAGTCTCCGAATCAGCAGTCTGGGTTTTCTTCTAAGTTTTCATTTTGCCTTTTTGTTTTCTACTGTCTACCTCCCATTCCTCATCACTTTCCTCAGTTTCCGACCTACTTTATGGTCCGCCTACTTTCATGGAAATTTTTAGCTTCAAAATATAACTACATTCTATAAATAAATTATCAAAATAAAATAAAATTTGCTCAACTACTCAAAAACAAATATATCCGCTACATAAAGCAGGCAAAAATACATCTCAAATTGCTCTACATAAATAAATTATTATATTATATTCCAAATTTAAAATACCTCATTCTCAAACCATGAGTTGAATACCAGCAAACTGCTAACCTCGATGGAATAGCTATTACAATGTTTGAAGTCCAACACCTTTGGGTATCACTTTACCGTGGTGGAGTCAAATTCCAGGTGCAATAGAGAACACAGGATCGTCCTCCAGGCTTGAACTCTCCAAGCACCATTTAAAGAATTTCTTAGTGAAGTTTTACCTCCTATGCACAGCAACATTGTTGAAGCTAACAAGTGGCTATGTAAGATCAGATTGTTTTATCTTCGCCAATTCAGAGACTTTTTGCTCTTCAATTCTTGAAAGTTTCTTATGAAAGTAAATCTACAAATAGTTTTGTTATAAAAAATGAAATTTGTGGAGGCATTGCCATATGACATTTGCAATCAATTTGTAGACATTATCTCGTATAAAAATACTACTCTCCTTTATTGTTTTTAAGAGATCTCATGGATTCTTCTACACAACAGATATTCAACAAGGTTATCACCTGTGTATTCAGCTTCCCAACAACTCCATTAAGAATCTACACGTAGTTTAATTTTCACAGGATATATCTACTGGCATAGGTTGTAGACATTGGATTTACATGTGCCAAACAAGTTTACTAGAAGATTTCTGAAGCTTTTTTAATAGATCCACTTTCTGCAAGTCTTTACAACCCCATGACATCCCTTTCAGATGGTTTTTTGTGCATTTCCAAATATTATATCGGGTAAAAATCTCACTTCTATTATGTTTTGGAATGGGTCATTACACGTTACCTATAAAATTTGCTCAATAGCGATGTCTCAAAGTGCATCAAATCTCAAACTTCTCCCAATGGCATTTACTCCATTCAGGACTCTATATCTTTAGTAATGACTATATTTTACCAAAAGTCCAAGTCAATGGAAACTTCAATTATGGGAAACTATCATTTAACTAAACACGTGCTTAGGTTTTCTAAGTCTAAAAATTTGAATATAAGATTTTTGGATTAAACTGTGTGTATATTTTTTAACAAAAAAATTACAGAATGAGGCAGAAATCTTGATGATGATGAATCATTATATGTAATTCGAAACATTGATACAAAAATATACACAATTTAATTTAAAAAATCTTACATACAAAAAATGCTCATACTCAAAAGAAGGTTAGAATTTGTTGAGGACCTCTTAAAACAAACATTCAAAATATATCTAGAATGTATATTCTTAGTTTTTATCACTCACGTCATACATTGTTGTATGAGAAAAAAAATGCATAAGAATAATCTTTGATATTGAACAATTTGAGGTAAAACCAGATCATTTATTATTGATATTGGTGTACAACAACATCCCTCAACGTTCCTATTGTTGATTTTATTGACACTTGATCTTAAATATTACAGATATCTCATACATTCTCCCAATTATATGCAAATTTATTTATTAATCGTACTAATATGTAAGGTTACGAGACATTACATTGTGGGAATTAACAATGGTTATACATTTTGTAGAATTTTCAGCATAGATCTAACTAGAAAGAAAAACAAAACTTGCAAAATAATACAGAAGAAACAGAGAGCTTCCAAGAATGAAAATTGTATATTGATCACTCACCATTAAATGTCTAAATTACAAATAAATAGAAACATAAATTATGCACAATAAATGCATGTAATTTCTAAAGAGGTGGAGAAAACAAAGTGTACTTTTATTTAGTTAGTCTTACATAAAGAATTCACGTAGCATAAACCTATGGAAATTACAAGAAAATCAACTGTTCCCATATCCCAAATTTAAGGAGTGAACTGATGCATGTTACAGTGACTGAATCTGAAAGCTTTGCATGTTAACGGTGACTGGAGTGAAAATGTTAATACTAACACCCCTCCCACCCATAAGGCTAACTAAGGATTAAAGAAACTATTGAAAGGAGAGAGGAAAGAGGGAAAACCCAGTGGGAATAAAACCCCCCTCAAAATATACGCTAACAGAATCTTTTGTGACAAGAAAATTGTGGACATCTGTCGAATGATAACTGACATAGTGTTGAATAAAGAGACTCCTCTGAAACCAAGATGAAGATCGGGATCAATCTCCATGATTTCCCCCAACGACACTAGTCAAACAATGAGAAGATGGAAAACAAAGGCAAAACATTTGTCAATCAAAGATACAGAAAATAATAATCTGTATAGGCACCCTCGAATAATGAATAGATAGAAAACAAAGAAAAAACATCTATCATTCAAGGATGCAGATCTGACACATGAATCTGTACGAGTGACTGTAACAACACTACTCAACCATGCAAGAAAAAATTGCTAGTTGAAAATACAGGTGTCAATTATCTATAAAACTGATCAACTGTGGAACCAAGGAAACATCAATATGAGAAGTAGAAAACCATCCATAATGTTGAAAAGAGAGGCATGACAAGTCTACTAACATGGTGTCACTAAAGAGGAAATGAAGGCAAGGCCCATGCAAAAAGAGAAAGACCCTGACCTATTTGTGATGTAGAATTCAGTTCCAATTCTATTTACATGACTATTTGATACAAGCCTCTACTTGTGGGCTGAAGCAGAATCAGTGGCTTCCATTCAAAATAGTTAAATGACAAAAGCTGAAAATTTCATTCTTCCAAACTTTGATCTTTTGTACCTGCAAAAAAATCTCTCTTTCCTAGCTCCTACGCTCTGATAACATGCAGAAATTTCAGCATAGGTCAAGCTACAAAGAAAAATAAAACTTGTAAAATAATACAAAAGAAACAGAGAGCTGCCAAGAAAGAAAATTCTATATTGATCACTCACTATTAAATGTGTAAATTACAACGAATATATAGATAGAAACATAAATTATGCAATACATGCATGTAATTTCTGAAGAGGTGGAGAAAACAAAGTCTACTTCTCTTTAGTTAGTCTTACATAAAATTTCATACAACATAAACCTATGGAAATTATAAGAAAATCAACCATTCCCAGATCCCAAATTTAAGGAGCGAAGTGATGCATATTACGGTGAGTGAATCTGAAAGCTTGGCATGTTAAGAGTGATTGGAGTGAAAAATTTAACACTTACACATTTAAAGCTAATCTACTTTGTATTCACCTCATCAAATTCTATGGAATGTGTTGATATAGAAATAAAGTTTCAAATGTACCTGAATAGTTTGTGCACATGCTTTCAAAGCCAAAAATTGTGTTGTTACTTTGGCATCTTTTCTGTCCATAAATTGATAATGGCCTTTTGTGGACTTACATCTTAGTGCACACATTTATTTGACTTGTGAAGTGCAAGCATTATTCCCTTTCCCATCCGTCTACATGTGTATACATGCATAAGATAAAGTTTACTTCATGTTTTTAATAGAAAAAGTGTATTATGAAGAAAGTCTACAAATTGCAAATCACTCCATCACTTTCACATCTTGTAGAGAGAATGTTTCCCGTGTCCATATCTTGTCCTAAATTTGGTACTTTAAAAAGAGTTATGGACATCCATCAAAACATAATTTCAGTGAAGAGAAATTAGAAATTGTCTAAATCATAACATGTATAAGAAATCATCTTATTTCCAACTTTAACCTACATTGTTTGGTATGTGGTTATTGGAAGGCTTCATTACAGTTAAGTATCTAGCACAAAATACTCTACTTTAATATCATTAGATAATTTTTTCATAAAGATCATTAATTTACTCTTTGCATTTGGTAGCCATGTATTCACTTCAAATATCAAGCATCTCATATGGTAACGAAGAACATAAAAATATGTATATATATTATAACCAGAGGATATATGATGAAAATTATCATGTCACACTCTATAGTACTCTATTATGCTTTTGGACCCATAGTTCAAATTTTGATGCATTTAGGAGGGACTAGGTTGATTCACTCGACCTAGTCTCAGGAATAGGCCGATCCACTTGGCCTTTTCCCCTATGTTTGCTTTGAAATTTAAACTGTGTATTGATCTTGGTAGTTGAACGAGAAATTCAAAATCCTAGCATCTTTCTTCAAGTTTTCAGCTTCTAAATGCTTGTGAGGGATATATAAGAAACATCCCTCCTCATTTTGATGATCACATCACACGGTATCATATGACATGGAAACCTCAAGTGCAAGTGCAATCTCTTAACTTCTCAACCATTCTAAGGAAATTTTTCAAGAATCCAAGGTATTATTCAAGGCTATCTTCTCCATTTTATCAAGCTTCACTCCCTCATTGAAGGCCAAGAAGAGGACACCTCAATCATGAAGAAGATTATTCTTCCAGGGTAAGTGCACCAAGATGCTGGTAAAAAAGGTGGCCACATGATGAAAAAAAAAATCAATTTTTTACAAAACTCACATGCATTATTCAAAATTTGAAATCCATTGGCTCGGGGAAACCGAGCCAATTAAAAAATACTAAAATTTCTTATTAACCAACACAAGTTATGAAGAACCTTTTTTTAATGGTTTAAATGCACCGTGTCCATAGTTTTACAAAATGCGTACATTCTTTTCTTATGTAAAAATTTTTGGTATTAAATGATCAAGAATGGAGAGAGAGAGAGAGAGAGAGAGAGAGAGATCTATGAAAGAAAGAGATAAAAAGGTGAGAGAATAAAGAGAAGAGAAGGAGAGACTTCATAAAGGGATTGCAGAAAGGAGTAAGGGAGCTATGGTTGGAGAGAGAGGGAGATAATTGGAANTGGGGATATATATATATATATATATGTAGGTGAGATGCCTGAAGGGGTAAAGAGAGGCAAGAAACCTAGATGGAAAGAGAGAGAGGTGAGATAGATATATGGGGGATAAAGAGAGTTGGTTAATGAGACATAGACGTAGAGGTAGATATGTGGAGAAGAAGGGATGAATAAACCTAAAGATAGGATAGAGGGTGGGAGCGAGAGGTGAAAATTTAGAAAATGGAGAGAGAGAGAGAGAGAGAGAGAGAGACTTACTACATTTGAGTTGAATAACTATGATAACAGTATTCCAAGAGTTGAAGTTTCTTTGAAGGCATGTGTGTCTAATGTATCGGTAAGGAAAGGTAACAAAAAAATTCTTGATACCGATCACATGTCAAGTTATGCTAGGGAGCTTTAAGCTAACTTGGAAGAAGAAAGGAAACAATGAGAGTTTGAAGCTCTACTAGCTAAGAGATTGCCTAAAGGGACTGGTAAGTACAAAGGTAAATTTCCACTAAAATATTCCTCTTTTAATAATATTGGACATATTTTTGATATATTTCCTAATGGTGAACAAAATGACAAGTTCATAAAGTTTAAGGGAAAAGAGAAGAAACAATTCTTTGTTGCAATGGATGAAGGAGTTATCGATGAAGAATCAAGAGATAATGAGGAAGAAGAGTGATGTTTGTTGCGGGCAAAGAATATCCATCTAAAGGAAAAAAAGGCATTGGTTTTCATATAAGATAGAATGATGAATATATTATAGATAGTGGGTGCTCACATAACATGACCGATGATAAGAGTAGTTTTATTAAACTTGATGAGTTTGATGGTGGTGTGGTAAGTTTTGGTAATATTACACCTTGTTTGGCTAAAGGTAAAGGCACTATTTCTTTGAATGGAAAGAGTAATACAGATGATGTCTATTATGTGGATGGTCTAACACATAATCTGTTGAGTGTGAGTCAGTTGAAAGATAAAGGTTATAGATTAGAATTAAAAGGAGTATGCACAATTACTGGAAGCTTCGGTGATGAGATTGCAACTGGTAGGAAGACTAGAGGTAATTTATTCCATCTGACTACTACTTTGGATAGTTGTTTGGTTACAAAATTTGAAGATAGATGGTTATGGCATAGAAGGATTTTCTATATAAACTTTGATAGTTTGATAAAAGTGAGTAAGACTAATACAGCTAGAGGATTGTCTCAATTAGTCAAACTAGACAACATGATGTGTAAAGAATGTAAGATGGGAAGTTAACTAGTACTACTTTCAAGAGAAAGTCTTTTTCATCTGAAAGGATACTTGATTTGGTGCATACTGATCTTTTTTGGCCTATGAGACAAAATATTTATCAAGGTAAAAGATACTTCATACTATTTACTGATGACTATTCTAGAACTATGTGGGTGACTCTCTTGAAGGAGAATTCTAATGCATTTCATAAATTCAAAGCATTCAAAGCATTGGTTGAGAAGGAATCAGGTAAGAGTTTGAAATTTTTAAGATCTGATAGAGGTGGTGAGTTTAGTTCTATAAAAAAATTTAAGTACTATGAAGATAATGGAATTAAGAGAAAAATGTTTGAACCAAGGACTCCACAATAGAATGGTGTTGAAGAGAGAAGGAACATAACCATAGTGGATGTTGCAAGTACTATGTTGATTCAAGGAGATGTACTGGAGAGAAGCAATCATTACTATTATTTATATGTTGAACCGAGTGTAAGTAAAGAAAGGAACATATAAGACACCCTATGTGCTATGGTATGGTCACTCACCTAGCATAAGTATTTCAAAGTCTTTGGTAGTAGATGCTACATTAAGAGAGATGGTGACAATAGAAAGTTTGATCCTAAAAGTGATGAAGGTATCTTTTTGGGTTATTCTACTAAGAGTAAAGCATACAAGTGTTTCAATAAAAGAACTAACAAGATGATTTAAATTGAAAATGTAAAGGTAGATGAATACCCTGATAAATCTGGTGACTCAAGAAATCAAGTAACAGAGGATGATTGAGAGATTATGTATATTGAATTGGACGTGCATGTACCAATAGATCAAAACAATGAGAGAGAAGTGATTCAATCGGCAGAAGAAGAAGCTCCTAGAAATGAACCGATGATACCTAGGTATGTAAAGATGAATCATTCAATTGATCATATTATAGGTGATAAGAATGTCGGTGTTCAAACAAGAAGTCTTAAAGATATTACTTTTTTAATTTCCAGGTATGAGCCGAAGAGAGTGAAGGAAGCAATCAAGGATGAAGATTGGGTAAAAACTATAGAAGAAGATCTTGATCATATTGAGAAGAATGATACATGGGAGCTTGTTCCTAGACCTAAAGACAAAAATGTGATTGGTGCCAAATGGGTTTTCAGGAAAAAAATGAATGAAGATGGAGATGTAATCAGAAACAAGGCAAGGCTTGTGTGTAAGGGCTATACACAAGAAGAAGGAATAGTCTATGGAGAGAATTTTTCTCTAGTGGAAAGACTAGAATGGGCAAGAATATTAATTTCTTATGTTTCTTACAATAATTTCAAATTATTTCAAATGGATGTCAAGTCATCTTTCTTGAATGGAATTCTTGAGGAAGAATTTTACATAGATCAACCAGACGGTTTTGCATTGACAAAAGAGAAGGACATGGTTTGCAAGCTAAAAAGGCACTGTATAGATTAAAAAATGCTCCAAGAGCATGGTATGAAAGGATACACTCCTATCTTATTCAAATTGGTTTTGATAGAACAAGCGATTATAGTAATGTATATCTTAAAGTTTTTTTTTTTGATAAAAATGGAAGTGCCATTATATTTTATTAATAAAACTCCTTTGGAGAGGCTCCAGGGGGAAAGAAGCAGAAATAAAACCCCCCATCTTAGCTAAAAAACATAATACAAATAAAAATAGCTATTCATGTATACAACCATACAAAGCTTCTCTACTAGAGAGAGAGACCCACCAAAACCCAGAAAATATACAGCCTAATCCCACCCTGAACGTATCCAAAAACCTAAAAACAAGCTAGGGTGGCTAAGGATATGTATTCCAAAAAGGTCACAGATTCAAATAATTTAATTCAAACCAGCTATCCAAAATCACTTGGGCTTGATCTTCCCACCATAGTGGCATGGACACTGGCATCTTGGGTGAAATTTGCCTAAGGAGCTGGCTGAGTGCGTAGACACCTCTGTCTATGGAGAAGTAAAGGACCCCATAATACCCTTGGCCCTAGCGAACTGCACCAAGGTGTACATACTATCAAAAATTGAATAAGCCTCCACAACCACCGGACCTGGCACTATGGTTTCTAATTTAGCTATCTCCCTTCTGAAGAAGCTAGGATCCTTCTTTCCATCATGAGTTTGAAGACATCGAACATTTTGACATACTCCATTTTATTATCCAGCAATTCCAAGGAGAATAAACATCTCACCCAGGCCGTTGATGAGCGTAGACTATAACCTTTAATTTCTCTGTGTATGTCTTTGGAGGAAGAAAATTCCTCCTTAATCAACTTACCCACAATCCCCATGAATGGAATATAGTCTTGTAGCATGTCGAAAGAATTCAATAAGAAAATCAAAACCACATGTGAATGATAGAGACATCTCAATGTCATGGGGAGCACAACATTGTCACCAATAACATGATGGACAACATCCTTGACTTCATCTGGTAGTGGATGAAATTTCATGCACATATGGCACCTAAGATACATACTCACAATCAGGCATTCCCACTCTTTAGCCTCCAACTTGATCCTAAAATTAAGTTGTTTGTACTCCATGGAAGAACCGTCTTAAACCTTAAAAACTAGAGCAAACGGCACAAGCAAGATTACAGCACAGTGAAAATCATGAGTAAGATCGAGTGGGCAAAGAGAAAGATTTAAATTTGAACCAAACCCACGCAATGAATGCAGGAATAAAGGGTGTCCTTCATCCCAATGACCTTGCATGCCCGAGGATATTGCAATCTTATCCTTGGGCGTATCATATCCAAGTGAACAAACTACAAGGGTGAAGACAGCATCATCCATGGTACTTGGATGACATAATTCAGAGAGGCCACACTGATCCAATGCTTATAAAATACGTTTACATCCCTCGAGGAGACCCCAAGTACTATGAACGTACAGATTATCATAAAGGTTGTATGTGTGAGGGATTTGAGATCAATATTGGGAGAAGTAAAGCTATAGAGTACAGGCCAAAAATGTTTTATATTATGCCACAAAGGCATAGCCAAGAAACAAATCTGTCACCACTTGTAAACACTACGAAATAAGCGATGTTATTGTACCCAAAACCTGCCGATAATAGTAAATAAAAGTGCAGATGATAATCCCTAGGAACCATGTGTGGGATAAATTTTTTACTTAGTATAGCCATGACGAGCCATGACCAAATTCTCTTATTAATAGAGAGTTCTAAGTATAAGGAATAAAGATCTCCCTCACCATCTAGGCTGAGCCTTTATCCACCAACAATGTTTGAATTAATGATTCTCTATCCTAGTATACCGAGCCTCTCTCCAAGTCCACACCTTTGTTAGCCAACCAATCAGCCAAGCCATTTGGTTCCCTAAAACAATGAGAGATTTTATATTCATCAAAATGGTTAAGTAGAAACCATACCTGATTTAAGATATATTGGATCTCCCAGCTAGTTGCACATCTTAACGTGAGGGCTAAAGTAATAATCTGAGAGTCCCCTTCAATATGGATTTTGTTGATTTCATAGGATAATACAAGAGTAATTCCTAAATGTAAGGCTTGAGTCTCTTCTATGTTATTTGATCCCAAGGGGACCCTGGAGAAATCTTCTATGGTAATAATAGAGTTTGAATCCCTCAAAAAACATCCAGTCCCTGAGACCCCTGGGTTACCCTTTGAATCCCCATAAAAATTGAGTTTAACCAATTGCTCATCAGGGGGCTCCCACTTGATGTCCTTCCTACACTCCTTTTTGGATTGTTTTCCAATTAGAGTTCCCTTAAAAGGAATAAGAATGAGGGGCCAGGAGTTCATAACCTTTGAGTCATGAGAGGAGAATAATGAGGATAAGGATTTGGAGCGAGTTGTAAATGGATGAACCATTTCATAAACTAATTTTTCGACCACCACACAAACTTGGTCCATAGGGCATGATTCTTTTCTAAAAATTCTCTTATTTTTGTCCCACCATATGCAACACATGACAGCTGCTGGGATCACTCTCCAAATCTACGTGAAGAAGGAGTCTTTATAGAGGAGAGGTCATTGATGAAGAAGGCTTATTAAGTCTGCTGGTAAAGGACCATACCAATCTCTAGCTTCCCTAAGATCCAATACCAGATATCTTGAGAAAAGGAGCAAGAGACAAGAATATGGTTAGAATATTTGGAGTGTAAGCCACACATGACACACTAAAAACTATTTGCAATGCCCAATCTAAGGAGATGGTCACTAGTGAGGATCCTCTCAAGAATTTCCAACCATAAGAAAGATCCAGATTTTGGCAGGACTGCTGAATGCCAGAAAAATTGAAACAGATGCTTACTCAGGGGCCATCTCTGAGTAGTTAAAGTCAGATATCCCAACTTCATTGAGTATATTCCATATGGAGCTATAGACTAGATCAACCTGTCACCTTCAGTAGTTAGGTGGAGGGGTATTTGATCAAACATACAATCTAGTAAATCTATCTGATCTTGGGGGAGATCCAATGGAGATAGGTCTTTCCATTCTACCTTAGTACCCTCATCTGTCTTAGACATAATAATAAAATCCTACACTTTATCCCTCCATTATTGCTAAAGCATGTCCATGGTTAAAGGTAGAAGCCCAAGAAAAAAGGAAAACAGAGGTAGATCGTTCCATGAGTCATCCAAAAAATTAGCCTTGTCCCCTGAATTCACAACCCAAGATTTCTTTGGAAGAACCACTTGGCAACATTTGATAACAAAGTTCCACACTGCAGAACCCATCAGGGATTATTGATTTTAAATATCCCAAGAAGGATCATTGCAATCAAAATATTTAATCCTGATGATTCTAGCCCAAAGTGAACCTGGATTTTCATAAAGTTTTCAAGATAATTTAGCTCCAAGGCTAATGTTTCTCTCATACATACTATGAATCCCCACCCCCCTACAGTCCTTGGGTAGGCAAATCTTGTCCCATGCAATAAGAGGGACTTTTTCTGCACCATCCATGTTCCCTTTCTAGATGAAGTCTTTGAGGAATTTGTGAATCTTTTCCAATACTGCCCTAGGCGCCAAAAGAACTGTCATATTGTAGTTTGGGATAGAGGATGGAACTGTCCTACCAAGGAGAATTATTTTGGCCAAAGAGAGCCATCTAGCCTTCCACTAATCAATCCTATCTCTGATGGAATGAAATATTTTGTCCCAATATGAAGCTCTGCTCAAGCCCTTAAAAAGGGAATACCCAAATATGTACTTGGAGTTTCATCAACTTCAAAGCCAAGAAGGGTTTTAATGGCTAATTGAGAAGACTTAGGCAAATTGAAGAAAAAGATTTTGGATTTAGAGTTATTAAGTTTCTGACCCGAGAAACTACAGTACTCTTTCAAAGTTTGCTTAATCACTCTGGCTTTGTAAATGGAACCCATACCATATAATAAGGAATCATCTGCAAATAATTTGTGTTACCGATAACTGAGATTAATGAAGGGTAATACCTTCCTAGATTCCCTGAGAGTTTTTATAGGAAATTAACCTGCTCAGACCTTCTGCCATAATGATGAATAGGAAAGGGGACAAGGAGTCCCCCTATGTGACCCCTTGTGAAGAAGAAAAAAAACCACAAGGAGAACCATTAATCAAGACTAAAAAATTATCCCCTATAACACATGCCAAGATCCACTTTTTACCAAAAAAAATCTTATGCATTACCTTCTTTAAGAAAGACCAATTAACTATGTCATACACTTTCATCATATCTAATTTAAGGATCATTGACTTAAGACCCTAAATCTCAATTGAATGAAGAACCTCATGGGCAATAAGGGAACCTTCCACTGTGTCCTTTCCTGGGACAAAACCTCCATGTTGGTCAGAGATAAGTTTAGGAATAATCTTACCAAGCTGATGTGAAATGGACTTAGTGATGATCTTGTATATGGTGTTTCATAAACAAATAGGTCTGATATATACAAATTTTGAGGGGATGGGGAACTTGGGAATCAAGGTGATGAAGGTATTATTGAATGGTTTGAACATGCAAGCATTCCGCCTTAATTCCTCCACAGCCTAAGAAATGTCCACCTCCATGAAGTCCCAACATTTTTGAAAAAATAAGGGAGTAGGGCCATTCAGTCCAGGAGCCCTATCAACCTCTATTGTAAACACAAAAGCCTTCACCTCGTCGATGGTGAAAGGTTGCATCATAAAACTATTATCCACTTTTGAAACCAATGTAGGAATATAGTTCAGAGAATCTGGAGAAGAAAATGGGGCATCCAAAGCTACTACATTAAAAAGAAGATCCTGGAAAAAATGAACTGCTTCAAGTTGGATGTTCTTCTCACTATTGAGAAGGACATCATTAGCATCTTTAATTTGAAAGATAGCTTTCTTTTGTCTCTTTACCTTTGTTGATGCATGGAAGAAACTGGTGTTTCAATGCCCTTCTTTAAGCCAGAGTTCTCTAGATCGATGCCTCCAATAAGTTTCTTCCCTAATCAACACTTCATCTAATCTTTCTTGTAGATCCTTCTAAATATCATAAACCTATTGATTTAATCCATTGTAGAGAACATGTTCATTCCAGGTCTCTAGTTCTTTTTGGAGTGACAACTTGTCAGCAAAATGTTCCCAAAACAATGTTGGTTCCAATCCTTAATCTTAGCCTTCATACATACCAATTTCCTATATAGCTAAAACATCATGTAGCCATCTACAATAGGACACTGAGACCACCACTGGAAAAGTAGCACTATAAATTTTTGATCTCTGAACCACATGCGTTTAATCTTGAAGTACGACTTCAGCTTAAAGGTGTTAGCTCCCAAGTCCATCTCTAGACTTACCATGTAATGATCATAGTCGAGTAGGTTGAGGATATTGGAGGTAAAACAACCATGGTCCAAAATCCAATGTGAGTTGAGTATAAATCTATCCATCCTTACTCCAACAAAATGACTTCCCTTTCTCCTATTTGACCATGTCACCTTACCATTAAGTGGAATACTATCACAAAGAGCATTACCCTCAACAAAATTTCTAAAATCTTGGGTTATCCTGTAAGATGGATTTGCACTTCCCACCTTATCCATATCCTCCATTGTAGTGTTAAAATAACCCCCTAATATAACCTTTGAAACACCAAGGTTTAAGATGGCTTGAGATAATACCTCCCAAATTCTTTGTTTTCTAACCATGAAAACTGGACCATAGACATTTGTTAGGTAAAAAGAGACTAAAAAAGCCAACACCTTAGCTAGAATCCAATTAGTATTTGAGGGAACCAACTCAAGTTTACATTTATGAGGTTTCCACAAAATAGATAAGCCTCTAGAGTCCCCTGTGGATGAATCATGTACATAGGCCCAACCCTTCCATGAACCAAAAAGTCTATCTCCTTTTTTTTGGGAAAGTTTAGTTTCCTGAATCAATAAGATATAAAACTTGCTTACCAAGAGTTGATCCTTAATAAGTCAGACCTTGTTAGAGGCATTAATGGCTCTAACATTCCATGAGATGATCTTCATTATTGCCTCGAAGAGCCTGTTACTCTACTTCCTTGCTTCATCTGTTTGGCTATTGAAGCTACAGCCTCGGCTTTGGACTTCCTAGGGAGTTTGGAAAAGGGAAGAATTGATTGGATCCTCACAGTGATCTCCTTGTCTTTTGTCTTCCCCTTATTGGGTCATCCCCTAGGCTTCTTAGCTGAAGAACATACTAATATTTTTGAAGTATCTATAGCCGACTATAGAATGGAACATGAGTTCAGTATAGGAGAATGATCTCCTTTAATATTGTCTCTATGTAAGCCCATAGTTAAGTCCTTCCTTGATTCCACCTCTCGTGCCTCTTCATCAAACTTTTTATCTGCCACTCCTAGCATTATTCTATCAATGAAGCAATCTAGATCTTCCTCTGAAATTTTTATTAAAACATGATGTTGAGATCCTCCCACATTCTCCTTATTGTCAAAAATCCTAGAGTGGTAGATGAGGGTGATTGGATTTCATCTATACCCTATTGAGATTTCCCATCTAGTTGGTTTGAATGTAATTATTGTAAAACTTTATGTTGGAGATTCCTCCTAACTGATGGAAGAGAAGAAACCCCATCTAGCCCCATCATAGGCGAGGGAGAATCATGATCTTGAGCATCATCAGCCAACCAATTTGGCTCATAATCTAAATCCAAACGTGTAATCTCTAAGTTCCTACAGGGTAATACCCTTCCCAGGTCAGGAGAAACTTTAGACTTGTGTGAGTGACCATGATGACCCTCACCCAGGTCTATACTAGGTACAGGTGAGGGAGTGTTTGCAAAGTTAAGGTCCTCCATCCTGTTTGGTATACAATGGAGATTATTGATCCCCTGTACCCCTGATCAACAATCTGTTGCATGTCTGGCAATAATTCAACCTGAGAAGCATCACATATTGGACCCTCTTAAAGCATGTCCCCACCATGAATAGGATGTTGGATTTCTTCACAAATTTCATCTTGTGCATCCTCAAAATGAGATGGAAACTTAGACCGAAGGGTATCCCCTTGTGTATTTTTCAGAGCAACAGGATCTAAAAATCCATCAACAACAATTTTGTGGGTAAAAAGTAAAGAGTCCATAAAAAAACCAATCCCTGTGGGGATAGTAGCATAAATTGACTTATGTGAATTTTAAATAAAAAAAGAAACTGAGGACCTGGGGTTATTTTGATCCTTCAGAGCCAGAGCCTAACATTTGGATGGTGAGGAACAGGGATCCAAACAAACTTTATTAAACTTAGGGTCACTATTCTGGCATTGGGAAAATAGGTAACTGAGTGAATCCATATTATTGATAACAGTATGAGAGCTATCCACATGAACGGGTTGATGAAAAGGTCCAAACTTAGATTCAAGACATAATGTTATGGGCCACTTCTTGTAGACATCCCTAAGGAGGCAGATCCTAGAGGGGAGCTTGTAGTTATCCAATGAAATCCAGTCATGATGGAGGAAGATGCCCAATTTATTTGCCATTTTCTCTGAGATTTCTAGCTGTCTGAGCTCTAACGATAGAGCTAGAAAGGAAACCCAGAAAGGATAAAACCTGATTCAGAAAATATCTGGTTGGAAATTAGGGAGCTAGAGTTGATTATGGATTCCCCATCCTTTCAAAAACCAACCCTTGAAATGGTGAATCTTATCTGTAATTTCCTTATGCATTAAAATGGCTATAAATAAACCACAACCATTATCTATCATAAATGCCTCCTTTACTCCTACCCAATTCTGAAAAACCCAATCTAAAATTTCATCATTTTTAGGAGTATAGTTCCAGATCTTACCAATAATAGCCCAAGCCCTCAAATCCTTGACCCCGTGAGAGCACATGTTTTCTATAATGACAAATCTCTGAGCATCTCAGTTTAGTCCACCACCTAGATCATCATGTGACCTATGGTGGGTCAGAATCACAGGTTTGTACTTAGAAATCAGGATGAGAGGAACTCCTTTTGAATTACTTATAGATTGGCTTCCCACTGGAAGTGTCTTTCCTGATTCCTAATAGTCAGATCATTAACCGGTTCTCTCAAGAACGTTAGGGAAATACTGCCATGGATATTAAAAACTCCTCGTTTCTCTAGAATCCTCCTATGCTTGTTTTTAAAGGAACCACCAGCCGATCTATATCGCCTACCCTTGTGTCCAAAGGTGAAAAATGGGGCATTAGAGAGACTCCCCCCTTGATTCTTCCACACTTTATTTACCCAAATCCTTGACTGAAAGACCCATTAGGGTCCATTCTCAGAGCTAATAGGAACTGATTCATCTACCCATTGACCAAAGAAAAAAACCAATTGTGGGGTGTGAGTTGTTTTTGGCGGAAAACCATTTGAATTTTTTTCCCTTAACTCATGGATGGGAAAAAATCGGTCCACCTCTTTACCCCACTACTCTCTCCTTAGTGGCTTCACCCATGTGCCTTTCCATCAGTCACCATGATCTCTAATGACTGTTGTTATCGCTACGTGGTCTCTGCCCACTGCATTCACTACCTGGTCTCAAGTTCCCACTCTGTATGCGTACGCCATTTTTCCTTCTAGCATATCTTAAAGTTGTAAGAGGTAAATTGTTGTTAGCTAAAGTTTTTGTTGATGACATAATCTTTGGAGGTAATGATGAGATGAGTCTTGATTTTGCTGAAGAGATGAAGAAGGAATTTGAGATGTCAATGATTAGGGAGATAAAATTCTTTATAGGATTGAAATTTTCACAACTTAAGAATGGCATATTGTTACGAGTGTGGTTGTCGTTGCACCAAAAAATCAACCTGTTAATGCTTGATACAACCACTAGACTTATAGAATCCACAGGAGGTGGTTAAACCATGTTACGAATCCTAAGGGGAGTGTTGACCATTTTACAACAATCTCCCCCTCGGCGTATTAGAGTGACTATTGATGACCCTATTACTATTCATTATGACATTTAGAGTGCTATCAATATTTTAAATAACCATGTGTTGTATTCAAAGACAAAGCATATTTCAATTAAATATCATTTCTTGAGAGACAAGGTCAGTGAGAAAGAAGTCATATTGGAGTATGTATCTACAAAAGAGCATATTGTAGATATTTTTATGAAGCTCTTGCCAAAGGATAATTTTTATTATCTTTGAGGTAAGCTTGGGGTAATTTCCCCTCCTTACAAGAGCTAGAGATGCATTAACTTGCATCAATCCAGTATGCATATAGATTATCATTAATCTGGATTTATGTTTTTGGGGGCTGCTCCTTAAGGGGAGTAGTGGTTAGTGGTTGAGATGTTTTGTTCAAATTTTTGGCATCTATGACTTAGTGCATAGATGTGACTTTTTCATTGATTTCAAAGGGGTAGAGATTCATGTGAAATTAAGTATGAGACTAAGGGAGAGATAATTTTAGGGATACTTTGAAAGATATTGTGGAGATTGTTGGTAGTATTGTTGATATTGTTTCTTTGTGCATTGATTTAATTTTTCACATCATATGTTTCCATCAATACCAAAGGGGGATATTGTTGAGGTATTATTCAAATTGTGATATATGTGTTGGAATTAATGTTTTTTCATTGATGTCAACATATTCCTATTGTTAGTGATAGTGTTCCTGTGTGTGTTCCTGTGTGTGTTCCTGAGATGTTTAGTAACATTATTTATGCGGTATGGCTACTATATTTAATATCATATGCTAAAAAGATAGAAATATGTTTAGGGATGTTTGTACTTGATATTTTTCATGTGGTAGAGGTTCAAATTATGATTTGAGTGAACTATGAAGGATTTATCAGAGTGTGGTACTTTTGTTCTTCAGTCTGAGATAGCATTTTAGTTATTGCATCAGTGTGGATCGGTTATGCAATATTATTTGTTGCTAACCTGGTGATGAGATCAAGACATGGATGTGTGTCATCAGCTCGAGTGGTTCATGATTTGGATGTTGGCAAGCTAATTTTATTTTATGATAGTGGTTGTTGTTTAAGTGTTATTGATGAACAGTACAGAGATGAGTATGATTTATGAGGAGAGAGTTGTTACTATTGATGTCATGGTATTTCATTTTGCTTTCTGATGTTTATTGATCATTTCCTATTCATTTTTCTAGTTCACATTGGATTATGTGATCAAAATTAAATATTTTCATGTGGCGTATTGATGTACTTAGTTGTTCTTGGTTGACTTGGTGGTGTAGCATGTTGCAAAGGATCATGGAACAATTTATCAATCTGGAGCATGTTCGAGGATTTTTTATGGATCATTGTTATGTCTTAGTGGACATTCAATGGATCACATTGACTATTGAGTTGTATTAAATTAATATTTTGTAATTAGGTCCCTAGCTAACCTAGTTGAGATAAATTGATGTAATATATATAAAGATGTGATCATTTTTTATTGTGTATGGATAAGAGAGTGTAGAAGAGTGTGTGTGATGCTAAGAGAAGAGGGATGAGTGGACTCTTCAATTGAGGCAAAGAATAGCTATACTTCATTGGAATATTTGGCATATCATAGATTTTGTTTGACAGCTCATGAGCTTAGATAGCATGTTCTTAATGATTTGAGATTAGAGATTATTGTAAGGAAGTGAACCTTCCTTTGGGTTAAAGCCCTTTTTTTCTTTGAGTAGTGAGATCTAGGTAGTGTGCCTAAATGAATATGCATTCCCCTTTGTAATAATTTTTAGTTAACATATTTGTCACTTTGATTCATTGCTCATTTGCTCAGAAAAGTAACAAATCCAACCAATAGTTGAGTCACTTTCAATGGTATTTTCAAGTGCTCTCTACATTTTTTAGAAGGAATAGCTACCTTCAAAAGATGTGCAATGAATAAAAGGGGGGCGTGCTTTTAACCTGAAAGTAGAAAAGGTACTAACTTCTACCCATAACCATCAAAGTAGATGCGAAAACTGATTTAAAATGAAGTCAATGAAGATAAATAAAGAAAATTTTAATTACCCACATCCAGGAATAATGCCCACATGAAATAAATAGGAAAATGATAGCAATCCTTTTCAAATGGTGTAAGCATTCAAGATTCAAAGTTCATTAAATACCCACACTCATAATCTATTATATCAGATCAATTTATCCAAGAATGACTGGAACTAACTTCTGAAAATAACATTCACAAATAGAAATAAATAAACACAAAGTCTTAGAAACTCCTTATTTTTGGATAAAATTATAGAATTCAAAGTGTTTGTTTCTGTATAATAAATCAAGACTGAAAACACAAAACTATCTATTCCCCTTGCCAAAAAGAAAAAATAGAAAAGTTTTCTTTTTTCATTTTCTCCTCCTCCCTATTTCTTATATATATATATATATATATATATATATATATAAGAAAGTGTTTTTTGCCAAGAATTAAATGTTTTTCAACAATAATCGTTACAAGAAAGTAACCAAAAAGAAAATTCTTTATAATGTATTACCCTTTCCATGACCTTCCATAAGAAAATATATTTCTTTATTGAAAATTAGAACACTAGAGCTCCATAAATTCAAATCATACTTAGCAAGTCTTGCATTTCATCAAGAAACTCTTCGGGCACTGCTCTATCTTCTGCCATCTGAAGTTCCAGAAATATATTGTATAACTCTACCTTGTCTCGATCTCTTTCTAGTTCATAAACATCACTCTCGTAGCTAGCATACATTGATTTAATATCCCATGTGATCGTCAAGAGGCTAGAAATAATGTCAAATTGTTCTATTTCTTTCTCTGTCAAGTCGGGTTGGCAGATTGGCTGAGGATTTTCATTCTAGAAATCATCATTTGCAGGGAGTACCATTCTAAAGACAAAAGAAAAGGTTGGTCATGGTACACAAAGAATGAACTCCTTCATCTAAGAGTCAAAAATATTTAATTTGGCAGCCATCAATTATGACTTAATTCTTATCAACACTCATGTTGTCACCCCACAAACTAACTTAATCATGTTGTCTATTTAATGATTTGTACTATCCTTTAGATTCAAATAGATTATATTCTCGAAGAAAGTTTCATATCCTATCATTGCCAAATTGGTTGTGTAGCTTGTCCCTAAAGATTTTATCCTTCATAAGTTATCGGGTGACAAAGCCAAAGTTGGAGAGCTGACTTTTTCCATGATCGACGGTTATGAAATTTTAAAAATCAGTGACAAGGTGACAATGAGGAATATTGGGGAATTGGATAAAATAAGAACTTGGAAAGTTGGTTTACTTACTTTGGTGTTTTTGAAGAATATTGATCTTCCCGACTTTGGTATGAAATTTGTAGTCCTTAAGCTTATTTTTATAATATTACATTTGGTCTATAGGTAAATGTATTAATGTAGGTTTGTATATGAAGACTTATTTGTTCATGAGGACCATGTGAATGAGGCATGGGTAAAGCTAAAAAAATTTAAAAATTAGTTGATTTAAAAACTATGATAACAACAGGCTCTGAGGGGGGACAAGGACTACAAGGATGAAGAGAATTGGAAATATCTCTAGTAGAGACTAGTGCTTTATCTATTGGGTTGTAAAGTCACTATGAACACCAATCAAGATAGAGGGCAGGGAGCTACTTGCAGAAGGTTGGAGGGGAATAGGGTACAAACCCAAAAATGGACAAACCAAAACTTCCTAAATCCTACAACACAATAAAAATGTATTTACAAATATATACAAGACAAGAAGTCTCTTACCTCAGGAAATGCACCAAGTTGCTCAAGTGAAACCATTAACTCGGTGGAAAAAATACTTGTGAGTGCAAAAAAGTGGGAAAAAGGCATCATTCTCAACTACCAACTAGTGACTATTGTAAGAAGGGTTCCAACAATAATGTCTTGTGAAATATTTTCAAAAATATTGGAACCAAAAAGTCACTTTGTCTCATAAAAATCTACAATCAACACATTATGTTGTGTCGGTTGCTCTGAACCTACATTGAGAATTCTAGTGTCCTTTGTATGATTCTTTGATTAATAAAGAAGATCCCTGATGAGGCATCCATCAAAAAGGATATGGGGATGATTTGCAAGAATATTTTTATCCAAGATCAAAATTGAACCCTCTAAATGCTCACTCCCAAAGAATGCATCATCAAATTCATCTTCCAAATAGAAGGATTCCAACATGACCTGACTTCTAACTTTTTCTAAGCATGGCTTGTCTTCACAAATCTCATCAATAAAATTGAATGATTCAAAATTCAGATAGATGTGGAAGATTTCATTATTGATGGATGATTTATTACTCTCTCTCTCTCTCTCTCTCTCTCTATATATATA
>MU225903.1:2325829-2342777 GCA_018584345.1 Thuja plicata | reverse complement strand
GTATTCTTGGTCCCACTGAGAGGGGGCTGAATCAAACAAATCTAACTTAAACTCTTAAAATTGAACTCATTGATTCACTCGGTAAGTACTGAATACAGTAAATAACCAATTCATCGAATATCATAAGCAGAAATCAATCATTCAAACTTACCAACATTAGATTAACTCAATGACACATGATATAAATCATTTTAAACATTATTTAACAAGGAAACCCAATTTGGGAAAACCCTCTATGGGATTTGTAACCCACAATAAAATGTATCCTTCTAAAGTACGCTCGGTTAAGAACTTATCCTATTATAGATTACAAACATATTTTCTAAATGTGACCCTATTAGGGGATTTACCTCAGATCTATTAAGATCTTCACCCTGTTAGGAGTGGCCTTGTTAGAGGTCTTCAAACACTTTTTTCAAATGTCTCCTAAGTCTAGGTTTTACAAATAGGACGGTTAAATCCATTCGGTTAAAAGATTTCTCTGTTACAAATATTAATAAGAAACAGTACACTTTGATTTGTAAAAACTAGAAACTCACTATGCTTGGATCAGATCCTTTATGCTCAATTGAATACTGGCATCACATACTCCATTAATCTCTTTCTAAGACTGTAGATTATTTGTGTTAGAATAACTGAGAGGGGGGGTGAATCAGCGGCCTCAAAAATATTACAATAAATCAACCCAAAAACTTAGTACGACAATATTAAGCCTCTAGTTATCTTCATTCCTACAAGATGAATACCTTCAAACAATCTTAACAAATAACTACTGCTCAAAGTTCACTGTTAAACCTTATTCTTACTGTTTACCGATTAGCAGTCTTTCATTTACCAAAAATTAGTAAATTGCTTAGTGTATAGCGATCAATCCAAAATTAGTTATGTGTAATGCAAAACACTAAAGTAATGACTCATAAACACATTGAAACATGGATTATTAACATGGAAACCTTGTTAAGGGAAAAACCACTTGGGATTGGTAACCCAAAATTTTCACTCTTCTGAAGTGAGCTTGGTAAAGATCCAACCCTATTAAAGGTTACAAACACACTGTTAGGTGTGACCCTGTTAGAGGATTTAAATAGAATAGTTTGTCACTTGATATCAGGCATCTCTATGCTACCTTCTATGACCAAACCTGGTGTAGTTTGTCAAATGGTATCTAGCATCTCATGCTATCTTCGTGATCAAACTTTTTTATACTCCTTGGGATGTATCTCAATATAGAAAGGATTGTTAAGTCCTTCTCAGTTAAGAGACTTTTTGAATCAATGGTTAAAATGAAACAGTAAATGATCTGTTCACAAATACAACTTATACTTGCAGATTTTCAAATCTATTGTAATCTCATAATACCTTTTTGATCAATGTATCTTTTCAATACCTTTTCTCCACTTCTTTCTTCTTGATGATGTTGTGCTTCTCTATTGCTTGGTGTCTGTAGAATTCTTTAGCTCTTTCCTCAGCTTGATTGATCAGGACTGTATGAAGTTGTTCTTCATCAGTTTCTCTCCAGCATCCTCTTTTTCTATTCACTCCCCTAATTCATAATGAATTATATTGTCTCTTTATAGACATGATATCACCATTTCTCACTTCTTGATTTTCTTGTTCTTGGCATGATCCACAATTTTATCCAATCTTGCTTTAAAGCTTCACTTTAGTTTTATCCCGTAGATTTCTCCTTGACAACTGGATAAAACAAATTTAAATCTTTTACTTATCTCTGGCTTTACCTTGTCAATTAAAACAATGTTAACAACTAATTAACTCTATCTTTATCTCTTTCAGCTAAGTATTTTGTCATTTATGAACTTTAGTTAATTTCGGTGTTTAACTCTTTGATAGCTTCGGTCAACACTTTAGTTCTCCTCAGGCTTCTCCATTGGGGTTGTCTGTCTGTCAGGCATCACTGTGAAGTTCTTCTTGTTGGTAATGCTTTTAATTTTGGTCATCGGTAATTCTTTTCGGGTTTCTTGTTTGGGAAACATTGTGACTTTACTCTTGGGTTTCTTTTTCTGTCGGGTTCCACTAACCGTCAGTGTTTGTAGTTACTTAGTGAATGTTGATCTTTTATGCATTACTAAAAGCATAATATTTATCTCTATGATTCTCTGAAGTCTTTAACACTTTTAATATAACCGGTTAGATTATATCAAGTTGACATCAATGACAATACAATCCATTAACTGATTTAATGTCTTGCATTATCTTTATGCATTTTGGTGATTAAATTGACATCTTCAAACATTCAATCAGTTATGGTTCATCAATCTCTCCCTTTGGCATTGATGGAAACACACTACATTATCATACTATATTATTAATAATACAATATGAAATATATCAATTTGTAGCTCATCAAACTCTCCCAAATATTTTTCTTCTATAACCAATACAAATGTCTAGTTCTTGGTAAGCTCAAATAGCTTAGATTTGTTTCTTGCAGAGTGTGTTCTTCGACCTTTAATCCCCCTTTACTGAATAGATGTAACAAATTCTGATTTTGTTTCTGATATGTATTCTGCCTTGACTATTTATCTCCTTGATCATCTCTTTTTCCTTTGACATAAATCTCTCCCTTAGTATGTATTCTCTCCCTTATGCTACTTCTCTCCCTTTGATGGATATTCATATGTAATCTCTCCCTTTGGATAATGATATAATCTCTCCCTGATAATGAGATAATCTCTCCCTTTGACAACAATGCCAAAGTAAACTTTTATCATGCCAAAGGTATATCCTTTCACCTTTTTATAATATACTCCTTGAATTTCCCTATCCATTAGCAATATAGTCACTCTGGTGTTTGGTTCAATTTGTACCTTGTTGTGTACAAATGTATCTTTGCAGTCTATTTCTCTTGCTTGCATCAACATGAATGATCTTCTGATTTGTGTGTAGGCTGATGCAACCTCCTAGTCAGCGTACTGACCAATAAACAAGGGATGGAACCCTAGTCTCTGTCTCAAGTACTCAAATGTATCTTTTGGCAATGGCTTGGTAAATATGTCAGGTAATTGTTCCTTGGATTGAACATATTATAGTATCACTTCTTTTTCTTGCACTTGTTCTCTTAAGTAGTGATACTTGATAGCAATATTCTTAGTCTTAGCATGCATGGATGGATTCTTTGATATGTTTATTGCACTGGTATTATCACAATAGATAATCACTGGTTCAAGAATCTTCATATTCATACCTTCCAGTAATTGTTTGATCCATGCAATATTAGAGCAATTTGTATCAGAAGCCACATATTCTTCTTCTGTAGTAGACTGTGAGATGCATCATTGCTTCTTGTTGATCCATGTGACAAGTCTGTCACCCATGAAGAATTCTCCTCTAGTTGTGCTCTTCCCATCATCTATGTTTCCATCCCAATCAGCATCTGTATAGACTTGAAGCTCAAATTTTCCTTCTCTTTTATACCATAAGCCATAGTCCTCAGTGTTCTTTATATATCTCAGAATTATCTTGATAGTAGTCATGTGTGATTCTTTGGGATTAGAAGAGAATCTTGAAACTATTCCAACTGCATGTGCTATATCTGATCTGGTATGAACAATATACATTATTTTTCCATTCATTGATCTATACAAGGTCTGATTTACCTCATTTGATCTGTCTTCTTTTGTCATCTTACATTCGATTTCCATAGGTGTTCCAACTAGCTTGGAATCTTCCATCTTGAATATCTTTAGCACTTCCTTGATGTATTTGGACTGAGTGATATATATGTCTGCATCTTGTTGAAGAATTTGTAGACCAAGAAAGAATTTGATCTCCCCAAACATAGACATTTCAAACTCTTTGCTCATTTCATTAGCAAAGGATTTACATAACATTTCATTACCCCCAAATATGATATCATCAACAAATATTTCAGCAATCAGAATATTACCATCGGTATCTTCTTTTAAGTACAGATTGCTATTTTCACTTGTTCTTACAAATTCAATGCTTATGAGATAGGAGTGAAGTCTTTCATACCAGGATCTAAGTGCTTGTTTCAATCCATAAAAGGCTTTATGTAGTCTACATACCATGTTTCTCTTGTCTGGATCAACAAACCCTTCTGGTTGTTCAATGTATACCTCATCTTCCAGTATTCCATTTAGGAATGCAGATTTGACATCCATCTAGTATACCTTGAATCCTTTGCATGTAGCATAAGAAAGTAAGATTCTTACTCCTTCTAGTCTAGAAATGGGTGTAAAGGTTTCACCATAATCAATACCTTCTTCTTGTGCATACCCCTTGCATACTAATCTTTCTTTGTTTCTTGTGACTTCTCCACTCTCATTCATCTTGTTTCTGAATATCCATTTGGTACCAATGACATTCTTGTCATCTGGTCTCAGTACTAGTGTCCATGTATTTTTCTTCTCAATCTATTTTATCTCTTCATTCATAGCACTGAAACATTTTTCATTTTCAAGTGCAGTATTAACAAATTTAGGCTTAAAATCATAAAGTAAACATCTAGTGTTTAGTGACTTACTTCTTGTTCTCATTCCATCATTCTTGTCTCTTATGATCTAATTTTGTGGATGATTTCTTCTGACATACTTGGCAAGTTTAGGTTCAGCTCTATGTCCATCATTCTGATCATCTTCTTGACCTTCATTCTAATCTCCACCACTCGGAACATCATCTTGAGTATTTTCCTGATTTTTTATAATTGCAGCCTAATGCTCGGGTGCAATGTTCTGTTGCTCGGGAGTAATATACTATTGCCTAGGTAGAGTGTCAGGTTCTTCAGTGTAAACAAACCTATTGTAGTCTTCTGGTTCTTTTCTTCTTTCCTTATCATTCTTCTCTACAAATTCATTTATCGTTACATTTGCACTTTCAATGATCTTGTTAGAGGACTTGTTAAGACATTTATAAGCCTTGCTTTTGGTGGAATAACCTAGAAAGATACCTTCATCACTTTTGGAGTCAATCTTTCCATTTCTATCATCTTTCAAAATATAACATTGACTACCAAAAATTCTGAAGTAACTTACATTGGGTGTGTAACCATACCAAAGATCATAGGGTGTCTTCTTTGTGTCCTTCTTCAATTGTACTATGTTCAATATGTAGATAGCAGTACTGTCAGCATCCCTCCAGAAGGTTTGAGTGATGTTTTTCTCAATCATCAGTGTTCTTGCACAATCAACAATTGATCTATTTCTCCTTTTAGCAATCTCATTTTGCTATGGTGTTCTTGGTGCAGAAACCTGTCTTTTAATTTCATGCTCATTACAATAGTTATTGAATTCTTCTAAAATAAATTCTCCTCCTCTATCTGATCTTAAGCATTTCAATTCCTTACCACTTTGTTTTTCTACCATAGCCTTATACCATTTAAACATCTTGAATGCTTCTGATTTATCTTTTAAGAACATAACTGTCATCATTCTAGAATAATCATCTACAAAGAGAATGAAATACCTATCTCCAGAGTAACTCTTTGTCCTCATGGGTCCACGTAAATCAGTATGGACTAATTCTAGAATAGCATCATATGTATGGGCTTTACTCTTGAAACTAGACTTTGTCATTTTACCTTTTTGACAATTCTTGCACATGATATGCTCGGGCTTTGACATGCTCAATAAGCCTCTTACTTTTCTTTTATTGCTTATTTTTATCATGGCATCAAAATTCACATTGCATAGTCTTTTATGCCACAACCACATGTCTTTGTTTCTAGCCATTAAACAAGTGGTGTTAATGTCATCAAGATAGAAAAGGTTACCTTTTGTCTATTCACGAGTTCCGATCAACCTTCCTAATTTGTTTGCCTTCTTATTCTCAAATGCTACTCAGTGACATATATTGCTTAGTTGTGAAACACTCAATAGATTATAATTCAGTCCTTTTACCTAGTAATCATTTTCACATTTGATCGGGTTATTAAACATTATGGTTCCTTTACCTTCAACTGGATAAGGTGTGTCATTACCCATTCTTACTGATTCACCATTATAGTACTCTAAAGTTTCAAAATTTTTTTTATCACCATTCATGTGGTGAGTGTAGCCACTATCTATAATCCAGACATCATTCTTACTAACCTTAGATATGAGTGCAGTCTCTACATACCTTTCTTGTTCTTTGTCTGAATCATCCTTCATGGCTACAAATACCATCTCAATTTCTTCACCAAATTCGGTGTTAGTATCATCAGCTCTGTTCTCAGCTAGGAAACAAGATTTATTCCCTTTGTCCTTGTAGTCTTGGGTATCTCTTTTGTCAAATTGTTGGTTTCTTCTGTAATCTCTATTATCACCTCGGTCAAACTTCTTTTCATATGTTCTTTCATTACTTCTGTCGTCTTTTCTTCTGTTAGGACATCTTGCAGCAAAGTTTCCAACCTCTTTACAATTAAAACATACAAGTGGTAATTTAACTTTGTATTTACCTTTGCCTCCCTACAATCTTCTTTCCATTAGTGCTTCAATCTCATCAATTCCTTGGTCATCACTATCACTTTCACTATCATTTCTAATAGTGTGTCTATGACTTGACTTACTTATTTTCAAAGAAGATTTGAATGCAGGTTCTATAGATGGTAAGACACTATTATCAAAGTTATTCATCTCATATGAAATTAGTCTACCAATCAGACTATCTAGAGTAACATTATTGTTTACAACTGCTCTCATTTATTGTATAGTAGATACTCTAATAGCATATACAGACAGTAAGGTTCTTAAGATTTTACTTACCAGTGTCTCTTCTTCAAGTACACCTCCAACTCCTTGGATAACATTGACTACCTCTTTGATTTTGCAGCTATACTTAGTGATATTTTCTCCTTCTCTCATTCTTAGGTCATCAAACCTCCCTCTTAGGATTTCTACCTTGGCTCTTAGTACATTATCATCTCCTCCATGTACCAGATTTAATTTATCCCACATTTGCTTTGCAGAGGTGCAGGTTTTGACATCTTCAAACTTAGCATCAGAGAGTGAGGAAGAAAGTTCTATCATGATGCAATTATGCTCATGTTTTTCTCTCAATTGTTCAAGTGTGTCAGGTCCTATAGGCAACACATATTCAGTATCTAAGTGTTGAGTAACATCATTACCAATACCTGATAGGTGGAGACTTATTCTTCTTTGCCATGATGCAAAGTTGTCTTTATTCAACTTGGGCACATCTCGTTTGTTCATCTTGTGATCTTTTGCTTGAGCTGTTAAACTCCCTTTCTAAGCACACAAGCTCTGATACCAATTGTTAGAATAACTGAGGGGGGGTGAATCAATGGCCTAAAAAATATTCCAATAAATCAACCCAAAAACTTAGTACCACAATATTAAGCCTCTAGTTAACTTCAGTCCTACAAGATGAATGCCCTCAAACAATATTAACAAATAACTACTGCTCAGAGTTCACTGTTAAACCTTATTCTTACTATTTACCGATTAGCAGTCTTTCATTTACCAAAAAATAGTATATTGCTTAGCATATAACAATCAATCCAGAATTATTTATGTGTAATGAAAAAAACTAAAGTAATGAATCATAAACACATTGACACATGGATTTTTAATGTGGAAACCTTGTTAAGGGAAAAATCACTTAGGACCGATAACCCAAAATTTTCATGCTTTTGAAGTGATCTTGGTGAAGAGCCAACCCTATTAAAGGTTACAAACACACTGTTAGGTGTGACCTTGTTAGAGGATTTAAATAGAATAGTTTGTCACTTGATATCGGGCATCTCTGTGCTACCTTCTATGACAAAACCCAGTGTAGTTTGTCAAATGGTATCTGTCATCTCATGTTATCTTCGTGATCAAAATTTTTGATACTCCTTGGGATGTATCTCAATATAGAAAGGATTGTTAAGTCCTACTTGGTTAAGAGACTTTCTTAATCAATGGTTAAACTGAAACAGTAAATGATTTGTTCACACATACAACTTATACTTGCATAATTTCTGATCTATTGTAAGCTCATAATACCTTTCTGATCAATGTATGTTTTCAATGCCTTTGCTCCACATTTTTCTACTTGGTGATGTTGTGCTTCTCTGTTGCTCGGTGTCCGCGTAATTCTTTAGCTCTATCCTCAACTTGATTGATCAGGACTGTATGAAGTTGTTCTTCATCAGTTTCTCTCCAGCATCCTATTTTTCTAATCACTCCCCTAATTCATAATAAATTAGATTGTCTCTTTATAGACATGATATCACGGTTTCTCACTTCTTGTTTTTCTTGTTCTTGGCGTGATCCACAATTTTAGCCAATATTTATTTAAAGCTTCACTTTAGTTTTATCCTATAGATTTCTCCTTGACAACTGGATAAAACAACTTTAAATCTTTTACTTATCTCTAGATTAAACTTGTCGATGAAAACAATGTTAACAATCAGTTAACTCTATCTTTAGCTCTTGCTAGCTAAGTATTTTGTCATTTCTGAACTTCAGTTTATTTTGGTGTTTAACTCTTTGATAGCTTCAGTGAACACTTCAATTCTACTTGGGTTTCTCCATCGAGATTGTCTATTCGTCAGGGTTATCTATCCCTCGGGCATCACTGTGAATTTCTGCTCGTCGGTAATGCTTTTGATTCTTCTCATCGGTAATGCTTGTCGGGTTTCTTGTTTGGGCAACAGTGTGACTTTAATCTCAGGTTTCTCTGTCCATTGGGTTCCACTAACCGTCAATTTTTGTAGTCACTTAGTGAATGCTGATCTTTTATGCATTACTGAAAGCATAATCTTCATCTGTTTGATTCTCTAAGGTCTTTGTCACTTTTAATATAAATGGTCATATTATATCAAGTTGACATCAATGAAAATACAATACATTAACTAATTTAATGTCTTGCATTATCTTTCTGCAATTTGGTGATCAACTTAACATCTTCAAACATTCAATCAGTTATGGTTCATCACTTTGATCTATCTTTCTCTGTTCTGCTCGGTAAATGTTGTTCTTCAACTTCTTTCCTTCTCTATTCAAATTTTCCAATAGCCTCACTCTGTGTAATTCTCATTCCTCTTATAGACATACTTTTGCCTCTTAATCTCCTTAATTTTATTTTCCTTCCATTGTGCTTAGTCATTCGATCATCTTCTTCATATTTCTCAACTCTGTAAACCAAATCACTTTTACCTCAGAACTTGTAACTTTTCTTGGAACTTTCACTTGTTTGTTTAACCACTTGATTTTCACCTTAGATATTCACATTGAATTTCCCATTTATAGATCTTGTAACAAACTTCATTTAATTCAATTCCTCATCTAGCTCATCATCACTTCACATTAAATTGTATTCATCATCATTTAATATCAGTATACTTTACTGGGTAAAACTTTCTTTCCAACCTGGTAATTGACTTCTTCACTTCTCGGTGTCTAACTCATTCTTAGTGCTTGGGAACTATAACCGACCCACATAACATTCTACCGACTGGCTCAGTCTAGCTCAGTATAGTATCTCTTTCAGTCATAAATTAATTCATTGTAGTTCCCGACTTGATCAATCAAATGTACCAATTTGATAACATCAAATATATAGTAGAAAAAAACTATAACATCATTACTTCATCATTGTATGATCTGTATTTTTCACCCATTTAACTTCTCCTCTTAATATATGGTAACACAATAAAATTCAATTAATCAATTTTATTAACATCAATGACAAAACAACAACTAATCTAACAATTTCTACAATCATGATACTCGATATCATTCAGTCTTCATCGTCTCCATCATATATTCATTAGTTAATCAACAATCTCCCTCTTTGGCATTGATGTCAACCACTATAACACTATTATAGAAATTGATGATGGCAGCTCTCAAATACATTACTGTACTCCCTCTAAGTTGATATATTTGTTTCCACTTTGATCTCTCTGATCTAAATCTCCCTCTTGGATAAATATTCTATTTCTGTGACTGTAACATGCATTCCAAATCTCCTTCATGAGTAAATATTAGCAGTTCATTCTTCTCTCTCAATATCTCTCTGTAGATAAATGTCATCAATTCATTCTTCTCCCTCTTTGAAAACAATGCCAAAAAGTCATACTCCTAAAAACTTGTTTCAGTAGTGGATTATACTTGACCTGTACTCATAAAACATTACATACAAAAATCTTTTCACAACTCTAGGAATCACCTAAAATGTGTCATACTAACAAAAATTCAGAAATAGATATTCTAATGAAATATAGAATTGATGCAGCATGTCTCATGCTCCTTAGTGAACATTGGATAGGGGAAGAACCCCTAATTTACCTCTTAGATACTCAAAACCATGCCTAGGTAGTGGCTTTGTAAAGATATCATCTAGTTGTTCCTTTAAATTCACATTTTCCAATTTCACATTTTTCTCTTAAACTTGCCCTCTCAAGTAGTGATACTTGATAGAAATGTGCTTGGTCTTTGAATGCATAACGTGGTTCTTTGATATGTTAATAGCACTTGTATTATCACAAAAAATAGTAACTGGATCTATGATCTCTTCTTGCATACCTTCAAGTAATTGCTTAATCCATACTATATTTGCACAATTCATAGTAGCAACAACATTTTCAGCCTCGGTAGTAGACTGTGAAATACAACTTTGTTTATTGCTCAGACATGTAACCAATCTTTCACCTAGAAAGAATGAGCCTCCACTAGTACTTTTTTTTTCATCAACATTTCCAGCCCAATCTGCATCAATGTGTACTTGCAGATCAAAAGTACCTCCTTTCTTGTATAGTAAACCAAACTCTTATGTGCCTTTCAAGTATCTCAAAATTCTTTTTACCGCAAACATATGTGTTTCCTTCGGATTAGAAGAAAATCTTGCAAAAATTACAACAACATATTCTATATCAGGTTAGTTGTGAACAACATACTACAATTTACCAATCATGGATGGGTAAAGAGTATTATCCACCTCTTGTGTTTCATCCTCTTTGGATAATTTACTTCTAGTAACCATCGGTGTTCCAACAGGTTTGGAATCTTCCATACCAAAAGTTATAAGAATCTATTTAATATACTTGGCTTGTGTAAAATAGATTCCTCCGGTAACTTATTGTATCTTTAGACGTAGAAAAAACTTAATCTCTCCAATCATTGACATCTCAAACTCTTTTCTCATTTCATTAAAAAATCCTTTACATAAAGTGTCATTGCCTCCAAATATAATATCATCAACAAAATTTTTAGCAATCAAAACTTTATTATCACTATCACATTTCAAGTAAACATTAATGTTATCACTTGTTCTTTCAAATCCTATTTTGATTAGATAAGAGTGAAGTCTCTCATACCATGCTTGGGGTTCTTGTTTCAATCCATATAAAGCTTTATGTAACTTACATACATTATTCTCATTTGTGTTCTCAATGAATCCCTCAGGTTGCTCAATGTATACTTCCTCCTTGAGTATCCCATTAAGAAATGCAGACTTAACATCCATCTACTATACCTTGATTCCTTTATAAGCAGCATATGCTAGAAGTATTCTAACTCCTTCGATTCTAGAAATAGATGCAAAAGTCTTTCCATAGTCAATTCATTCTTCTTGTGCATAACCTTTGCAATCCAATCTAGCTTTATTTATGATAACTACTCCATGCTCATTCTGTTTGTTTCTGAAAATCCATTTAGTACCAATCACATTTTTTTCTTTAGGCCTGGGTACTAAAGTCCATGTCTTGTTCTTCTCAATTTGATCATACTCTTCTTTCTTAGCTTTCATCCAATCTTCATTATCCAGTGCTTCCATAACTTTCTTTGGGTCAAATGAAGATATCAAACATGTATTGTCTTTGGCCTTGCTCCTTGTCATCACTCCAGCTTCCTTATTTCCAATAATATTGCTCGAGGAATATTTTCTTCTCACATAATTTTCCAAAACACACTTGGTAGCTCTTGGTTCATCAATATCAACATTCGGCTGTGAAAGTTCTTGTTCATCTTCCTCCTCGATAGGTGCTCTCAGTTAATTTTTAGGTGCATCATGTTGTACATATACAAACTTCTCATAATCATCAGGTTCCTTCTTACTGTCTTCTTCATTCCTTTCTGCAAATTCATCAATTCTCACATTTTCACTTTCCAGCATTTTGTTAGTAACCTTGTTCAAGCATTTGTATGCTTTACTCTTTGTAGAATATCCCTTCATCTCCTTTTGAATCAAACTTTCCTTCTCTAGAATCTTTCAGAATATAAAATTTGCTCCCAAAGATTTTAAAGTAGCTAAGATTAGGTTTGTAATCATACTAGATTTCATAAGGTGTCTTGTTGGTACCTTTCTTCATTTGTACTCGGTTCAATGTATAAACATCAGTACTCATAGCTTCCCTCCAGAAGTTCTATGAAACTCCTTTTTCAATCATGAGTGTCCTAGCACAATAAAAAATGGATCAGTTTCTTCTCTCAGCAATACCATTTTGTTGTGGTGTCCTTGGTGCTGACAACTGTCTCTTGATTCCATTCTTATTACAAAACAATGCAAACTCATTAGAAGTAAACTCACCTCCTCTGTCAGATCTCAGACATTTCAACTTTCTTCCAGTTTCTTTTTCAACTTGGGCCTTATACCACTTAAACATTTGAAATGCATCAAATTTTTCTTTTAAAAACATTAGAGACATCATTCTAGAATAATCATCCACAAATAAAATAAAATATTTGTCTCCATAATAACTTTGAGTTCTCATCGGTCCACATAAACCAGTATCAACTAAATCTGAAATTCCTTGTGTAACACAAGTCTTACTTGCAAAACTAGATTTAGTCATCTTACCCATCTGACATTCTCTACAAATAGCATTCTCTAGTTTTTCAAGTCTTGATAGTCCTCTTACTCTATTCTTCTTACTCATTTTGATTAAGTTGTCAAAATTAACATGACAAAGCCTTTTGTGCCATAACCAAACATATTCAACTTTAGAAAATAGGAAATTCTTCATAGTGTAACCACCCTAATTTGGTCTGCTATGACCATAGACCCTATTTTCCCTAAGTGTGATCATACCCCTAATTATCTCAAGACAATTCTTCAATTTATTGGCATAATTCATTTAAATCAAATTTAATCTCCTAAGTGATCTAATCACTAAATTAAATTAATTGCCTTAGCCAATTAAATCAAATCAATTCAATTCAATCAAAGAAAATCAAAAACATGGCTAAAGTAACTAATTAAAAGTAATTAAATAAATCCTAATTACATCTCCATTTGCAAAAAGGGAAAGTCAAATCCCTAACCAATGGGAGTTAAATCACTTGGATCACCAAAGGTTCAATCTCCACCTCTCTTCCACTTTCAATCGTAACCTCTCATTCACCGAATTCTTCTATAAATAGAATGAATTTTAAGCTCAATGGGCCCCTAATACTAGAAGCATCCTTATTTCTCCCCTAGTTCTTAATTATTAATTGCAAACTTATGTTGCTCTTATTTTCATAGATATTCATGCATTTTAGCTCTCCTTTTCATTGCATTGTTATACTCTTTCATTTTGGAGCTTAAAATGAATATTTCTTGAGCATTTAAGACTAAATTCATTTGAATCTTCCATTCTAAGTTGTATATGTTACTGATTAATTATTCACACTCTTCTTAGATAGGAAGCAATAGGTCAATTTTAGTGATTGATTTGCTTGATTACTCTTTCTTTTCACTAATATAATGACTTATTGAAGTATTGTGTTGCAGACAACAGGTACACAAATAACACACATTTATGGCGCCCACCATGGGGCTGAATCTTAGATTTTACCTCACATTTCTATTCATTTTTTACTAATTTGTCTTCTCTATTTTCAGGTATAGAGTCTCCTTTAGTCATCAAGGCTCGCATCCAGAAAATTGGATCGCATCCAGAAAATTGGATCGCATCCCTGATTTCAGACATCACATCTAGGAAATCCTGCATCATTTTCAGAAAAGGCTCGCACCTGCTATATCTTGTATTACCTTTTGTGTAGTTGGTCGCATCTAGGAAATTGGGTCACATCCAGGGTTTCTCAGATCATTTTTGGTAAAAAAATTTCGCATACTGTCATTTGATTTGGAAATAAAATTGTCTAACCACTAATCTTTTGATCTGGTTTTCTTCTGTATATTGAGCATCATAATTTTTTATTGCAGATTGTTGTCAAGATCCTTTTTTCTCAAAAATATGGAAAGGAAATTTGTAACTTGTGATTTGCAGGTGTTTGGATAGTCTAACTTGATTTACTTGTTCAAAGTTTTGAAACTTAATAACATTTTCTTATCATTTACTAAATCAATCAGAGGATTATGGGTGGTCCAACAATAGTGTGTCCCACTTTTTTGAACATCTTGATTTTTGTTGAAATTGCACATTTTTAAGAAAATATGATGATTTAAGCCTTGAGAGGTCCCATTTGAAGGAGTAAGTTCAAAATGGCTAGATAAAAGCCTCTTGGGTCAAAATCCCTTTGGTATAATCCCTCTACTCCTCACTCACACCTATAATCGAGTCTCCTTTGAACCCATCAAAATACTGACAAAAAATCACTTTGACATTAACTTTTTGTGGGATCAAATAAATTTATTTGAAAAAACCCAAATATAGGATGATAGTACCTCGAGAGAGCTTTCCAATGATTATGAGTTTTATATATATTGAGTTTATTAAGACTTTTCTTTTTAAGTTTTACTAAACATAGGTTGTCTGACCATTTAGCGACTTCTCTGTTCGACGCTTCTGGAAAAATAGTAAATTAGGGAAAAAAATTATGAAAAATATCTAGGAGATAGGCATTTATGTTACCTTTCTATCAAAAAAATAATAAATGAATTTTGATATATAGAGATAGAGTTAGAGTGATCAAAGTGAACATATGTCCAAATTATAATTAATGTCACTTCATAACTCAATAAACTATTAAATATTCAAAAAAAATTTAGAAGAGAAACATGGGAGAGGATTCGAGCAGGAGAGGAGGGGTTTTGAGTGGGAAAGATGGAGATTCAAACTACAAGTAGGATTCTGGCAGAATGGTTACTGGTGCTGGTTCGAGCAGTAGTCCTGACCATGTACCTTTGGTTCTGGGGACATTTTCTATCTCAGAACTGGACAGGGTATCAGTCACTTCGGTGGTGGAATAAGTTTGTCCTTCTCTAGATAGGGTTATCATAGGTACTCCCTCGAAGGCAGCGTTAAATGGGGCTCAGACTGTTAGTGAGGATACTTTAGGAGAAGGGCCCAGTCTGTCTCCTAAAGTGATGAATAATGAGGATATTCCTTCTCAGGACCCACTAGTGGGATCAAAAAGTATTCCAGAGGCTAGAGAAGGCAAATTCAACCTTCAAAGTCCAAAAAAGTGGTCAGACCTTGTGGGAGCAAGAAAGGAGGTTGATTCATTTTCCTCTAAAGAACCGGTTAAAGCTTTTCTTCAGGAGGGAGAAGTTGTCATTTTTGTCCCGGACACAATGGTTGATCGATCTATTTCTACCATGGAATTTATGCTGGTTGGTAAGTTTCTTGGCCCTAGACCTAATATTGAAGCAGTCAGAACTTTTGTTACAAGGAAATGGGCATTGAAAGGTCATGTGGACATTGCGGCCCTGCCTAAAGGTTTTCTTTCTTTTTCCTTTACTAATAAGGAAGACCAGGATTATGTTTTATGTAGTAGTCCTTGGATGTTTGGTCAGATGGCTGTTTCTTTTCGTAAATGGTCTCCTAACTGGAATTACTCTGAATATTTTTTTAAGGCTATTCCTGTCTGGGTTAGGTTTCCTGGCTTGCCTCTGGAATACTAGAATGAGGGAGTCTTTAAAGGATTAGCCTCATCTTTTGGGGGGGAACTCAATTCGGTTGACCCCATGACGACGGCCAAGTCCAGACTTGTTTTTGCTAGAATCTGTGTCAATCTTACCCAGTTTGAAAACCTACCTTCAACTATTAATATTAACTCTAAACTGGGGCAGTGCAAACAGGAGGTGTTCTATGAATCACTTCTGTTTTCTTGTTTTGTTTGTCACAAAATGGGGCACTGGGCTAAACATTGCCCAAAAAAACTCCTAAGGTCTCTCTGCCAGCTATGGCGGAACCAAAAAGACAAGTCTGGAAAGAGGTTAAAGGTGATAATAGTAGTAACAATGAAGCATCAAAGGAGAAAATGGAGTCTAACGTGACTCCTATTTTGGAGGAAGGGGAAATTACTGAACCGGTGTCACATGTGTCGGCCTCTGCTGAAGTTTTAGAAATGGCGGTTGATCTTAATGAAAAAATCCAGAAGACCCTTGTTCCCTCAGAGAACCCTGAAAACTTGGTTGGATTGGGTGTTTCTGATGAGGAATCAACTCAAATGGTGGTGATGGTCCCTTTTCAAGAAGAGGTTTCTAGTTTGAGAAAACCAGAGGATAAAGTTACTGTTGAAAATCTTAAATCTGAGGAAGATGACTCATCCTCTATTCCTTATACTCTGTCAGGGTCCAGTGATGAAGAAATAAATGAAAGTGAAGAACCTATGGATGGGACAGGACCCTAGACTGTTCAAAAAGGGAAGAAGCAAAATAGGAGAGAGAAGAATAAGGATTTTTCCACTCCAGGATCAAATGGAGTCACTACTCAAAGTAAAGCTAATGGAGGACACAAGCTAAAAGCGGATGTTGGATCCCACAAAAAGACCCAAGGCAGACATTCCAACAGAGAAGTCAGAGATAGAGAAAGCAAAAAGGATGTAGCGGATGGTAAGCAACTTACCATTCAGGGTATCTGTACTCTGGTTAAAAAATGAAGTACATATCATGGAATATAAGAGGGATGAATGCCCCTCATAAATAAGACATTCTCAGGAATTTAGCTAGAGATCACAAACCTGATATAATTTTTGTGCAAGAAACTAAAATGAGTAAAGAAAAGGTTGAAAAAATTAGAATTTTTAAAAATAATGGGGTGGCTGGTTTTAGCTCTGAAGGAGCCTCGGGGGGGGGGGGGGGGGGGGGGGGG
>MU225903.1:2276832-2319303 GCA_018584345.1 Thuja plicata | reverse complement strand
TACATCATCTTCAAATTCTTAATGGTTTAATGACAATAGATGTTCGAAAGTGAAGTTTTTTTTCAGAATGTTCATTTCAGTGTCAAAGTTGGCCAAAAAGTGGGACACAGTTTTGTGGGATCACCCTTATGCTCTTTTCCTTCAAGGAAAATCAGAAACTCAAAAGTTGATTTAGGACTTGTGAAGAATTTGGGGATAAATGAACAAGGCAAACATCATTGTATAATTCTTTTTGGAAAGTAATTGAACAAACACAAATCATTTAATCTTGTGTTTAATTGAACAAGCTTCATTGTATAATTCCTTTTGGAGAGAAATTGAACAACACAAATCATCTAAAATTGTGGAAAAAAGAACATTCATTGTCTAATTTTGGAGATAGTAATTTAACAAACAAATCACTTAAACTTGGGGAAATTGAAAAATCAAAATTTTCTTTTCAAGTACTTTGTGTTTTCATAAGCTAGGAATTTTTAAATCAAATTTAAGCTTATTTCTTGATCTCACTAGAGGATTTTCTCTTCCTTCCAAGTGGAGGAATCAAAAACTCATCATGGGAGATTGAGTTCTGAGTAAATTTGTTTGAGGGAAATAAATTGATTGAAGTTTTTGTGGGAGAAAATTGCATGGAATAGGAGAGTATGCTCTTCTTCTTTTGAAGAATTAGAAATATAGAACTCCTAAGCTTGCCAATCCTTTGTATGCTTTCAAAAACATTAGAGGGCCTGTCGGTTGAGAAACAAATCTCCCCAGATGACCCAAGTGAGGAAAGGTTTACGCCAACCCTTCCAACTCACTATAAATAATTTCTTCCTTATAGGCTAAAGCCTTGGAAGACGTAATCGGTTTTGTTCTTGGAATTTCTACATCATTCCTTGAACATGCTTGGGTGTGTGTAGAGCGGAGCTGCTTGAATCTTGCTTGTGATACTACACACATTTGCGTACTCATAGGGCTATACGCCTCAATTTTTACTTGTGTAATTCTATGGGAGATTGTTGTGAATGGATTGACCCCTCATAATAAACACTTGTAGTCAAAACTACCTGATTCACCTCCGAAAGGGTGATAATCTTTGTGTAAGGCAAATAGTAATTGCCCCAAGATACTCGTCATTTTGTGCCCTCACTTACATTTGGAGTTGGATAATATGGAATCATAATTAGATCCATTGCATGTTAGGTGATGGCCATATTATGGTTAGCATTTGAGTGTGTACCTGAGTCTACGGGCCAAGATTTTCATCCTATGCTTAGAAACTAGGGATTAAGGATGTGTTTCTTCACCCCTAACAATGCAACATTGCTTGATGTGCTTAAAAACTTATTAAAAAGATAAATCCTTCAAACAAGCAACAAATTTCAATCCTTAGACTACATTTTGTGTTTTTCACTCACTGGAAAGTCTCAGAAAATAATCTGCAATCAGACAAATTTCACGCATTCTGAGACAAATTTGAAAAACTTGACAAAAATTGACAAAACATCAGAGGCTCGCATCTAGTTGCATTAGGTCGCATTTACGATCCTAACTTGCTTTTGGTCATTTATGCATCACATCTAGGGAGAAAGATCATATGTTGTATATCAAAGCTTGCATCTTGCATATCAAAGCTCGCATCTGGTTAAGTAAAACATCACATTCAGTGTGTCGCATTTAGGATAGTGGGCACTTGCATAGTTGTCTCTTAGAGAAATTCAGTATATTTGGGTACTTTTTTGGCTCCTTAGTCTCATCATGTTGCTTTTTCTGATCTGCTAGTCATTGTTTCAAAACTTTTTCAGAATTTTACCTTGCATGACCTTTTGGGTTCTCACAATTAGTCTCAAAATGTGTGGTCTATTCACTTTTCAAAACAACTTGATTGCCATCTCACTATCAGGGCATTCTAGCCCTTTGACGCTAGAGTCATTTACTTCCACCAAACACAAAAAATCCTTTACAACATGGACACACTTACTTGGACAATTTGAGACTTCACTTGACACTATTGGGAAAAATTTTACATAGTTGAGATTCAACTTCATGGTTAACACAAGATGCAACAAGTATCTTGTTGATGAATCGGAAGTACCTCCTAGATTTCTACAATTTTAACAAGGAGAAACATATCACAATCCCTTATTTGACACAGAATCACCCGCAATGGAAGCTCCTAGAAATGAATGGAGTACAAGCTTTGAAGAATACAACAATGACAAGAACCAAAGACAAGAAGACAGTAGTAGTGAGGAATAAATTCACATTACTCATCCTTTGTTTGACTCAGATAGTGATGGAGACGTACCCGAGGAAGAGTATAATAGACAAATAAAGTAGAAAATTCCAAAGAACATTGGAAAAGATCATTAGTGAAGACAAAGAAAAATACTTTCTACATCTAGCATCCATTGGAGTTAAACTACCTAAAGATTATGATGTTGAGAGACTAAAGGAAAAAGAGATACCAACCCCTATCTCTATTCTCACCAAGGAATTGACCTTGATGCAAGCCGAACTTGCAACACTCAAAAGGTCAAACCAGTGAAGAAATACTCTTTGGAATATATTTGTCCATTTCCTTTTGACAAGAGTATTAACATGATTCTGTTTCCTCCCAACATGGAAAGGCCTAAGTATGACAAGTATAAGGGAGAAACTGATCCGCATGACCATGTGAGAGAGTTTTTTTCTCTAAGAATTGAGTACATGCACAAACCTACATACCTAATGAGGCTATTTTTGGGAAGTCTGGGCGGAAATGCTATGGAGTAGTTCTCCAAAATCACACCTAAGGTGAAATATTTTGAGGAGTTAATACAACATTTTGTCCAAAATTACTCCTACAATATACAACATGATGTAACCATGATGGACTTATGTAACAAAAAACAAAGAACTGGTGAATCCTTTACACACTTTTTACAAAGGTGGAGGAAAATCTTTGCAAGGTATTCAAGAGCTATTCCTGAATCAGAAAAGATGGAATCTTCATTAACAACTTGATACCTGAATTAAACTATGTTTTGCAAATGCAAGATTCACCTAGCTTTGATAGGATGATAAAAAATGACATCCATATTGAAGAGGTCCTGGTTAAGAAAGGAGAAATCACACTTCAAAGTGATAATAAATATACCAACTACAACAAAAATCCTAGATGGTGGATACAAAACAAGAATGTTATTAATGATGGAGTGGTAGATGCATCTAATGCTAATCCTAAACTTGCAGTGTTTAATTTGATGAACAACATGCAAGAAAACAAAGAGGCCAAGGTAAAAACCATAATACCTAAAGAAAAGAATGAGAACAACAAGAGTAGACCATGGACTTCTAGACCTCAACGAACATTCACTCCTTTGGGAGAACCTCTTGAGACAGTTTTGAAGACATTCTTGGACAACAAAGTTCTTACGATTCCCGATTCAAAACCATGAGAACCAGAGGTCAAACCAAAGTGGTGGGATGATAATTATTATTGTGTCTTTCACAAGAAAAAAGGGACATAAGAATAATATCTGTGTAAAGCTTAAACATGTTATACAATACCTTATTGAAGGATGAAAAATCAAAGTGGAAGTACACACCACTAATGAAGACCATATGACATATACCAAACCATTCCCTAACTACGAGAAAGGGGAAGCTTCTAAAAGAAAAGGAAGTGAAGTAAATTACACCTACTCCAATAATGATAATGTGATCAATATGTTGGACATTAAATATGAATCGATCAATGTGATCACTATTAAAGGTGCTAAAGACACATCCATACAATCAAATGTAGTGACTCGAAGTCAAGCAAAAGTCACAATCAAAGGACCTAGTTCCTCATAAAAATAAACAACATCATCCAAAGTACCCATTGTCACTATTCCCAAACCAGTAGCAACAAGACAAATAGTTACCATTCCTATAGCAAAATATAACTTGATGGATCAATTGCAAATAACCTCTGCTCAAATTTCTATATTTGAGTTTCTCAAAATCTCCTCGGTGCATAGGGAATTTCTTGAACAAGCCCTACATTCTGCAAATGTTCCAAAAGACATTGATGTAGATAGGTTCCAAGCAATGGTTAATCATATCTCAACAACACACTATCTTTCTTTTTCAGAAGAAGATGACAAATCATTGACACATCCGCATAACCAACCCCTACACATTGAATTCCTAATTCACAAATCTTGTGTCAAACATGTTTTGATAGATGGAGGTGCAGAGTTGAACATTTCTACTCTCAATCTAATAAAGAAGTTGGGTCTTTAAGAACAAACCATTGATTCAAGAAGTAAGATAACTATTAAATCTTACAATGAAGAAGAAAGATCATCTAAAGGCCTCATTTTTCTACCAATCAGAATAGGACCAGTTGAAATAAATGTGATTTGTCAAGTTCTAGATCTACCCTTGGCTTACAAAATACTATTAGGGAGACCTTGGATTCATGAAATGCAAGCAGTGCCATCTACTTACCACCAATGTATCAAATTCCCACATAATGGGGTGGAAGTAACACTTCTTGCATATGCTAGTTATACTTACAACAATGTTAAAGCAGATAGTATGGTTCCTCCTAACAAGGAAGTTCCAAAAGAAAATGTACCTGAAAATACTAAGGAATGGTTATGAGAAGCTTTGGAAAGACATTAAAACTTGAAGAAACTGGTATGGGAGAATACAAGTTAGACATGACCCCATCATTAAATAACTTCCAATATCTCCAAGATCTTATGGGAAACCTTCCTCATCTTTCACACTTACTACATCTAAAGAACCAGAGATTCACAAAGTAACTGGTATGGTTAGAGCCTCTACTTCTCAAGAGGATGAAAAAGAAGAAAATACAGTCTTGGCTTGGCTTTATAAAGGAGAACCAAAAGAAAATGAGGTAAAACATGTGGAGATATCCCCAGAAAAGTATGGTAAAGGATATGGCCTTCTCAAACAAATGGGATATAAAGGGAAGGGACCTTTAGGAGATAAAGGAAAAGGACTTGTTGAACCTATACACATGGAATTTAGAAATACCAAAGACAAAATAGGACTAGGTTTCAATAACAAATCTAAAAACCCTACTTCAAGATATGGTCCAATCTTTGATGAAGGAAGTGATGATGAAGAGGAAGAAACAGAACTTGAACAATGGACCTATGAGAGATTATTTCATATTGGTAGAGAGTATCCTGAATATCAAGGAGAAAGATATGTACCTACTTTTGTAACACAACAAGACACTCATGTTCCTTTATTGACACAAACTACTATTCAAGAAATAGAGGAAACAACAGAAGACTCTTCATAAGTCCCAATGATAGAGGAAACTCCTGAAGAAATACCCCAAAAACAAGATTTACATCCTAACTAGGGGCAGTTGGTCACAATTTCACATGTCCTAGATTTACCTCACTTTGATCTACAAGTGGCTAATAGGGTACATCAGGTATCTATTGTTGAGTTTATAAACAAATCAGATGATAAAATAACAAATTCACATGACTATGAATGAGATCACTTGTCTAATGCTACTATGGACATTTAATTAGATGTGATTCATAAATTTGCAACTCTATTTGAAAGAGGAGAGAGTTCTAACACTTCCCCTAACACTGTTGTTGTTCCAGAATCAGATGAGATGCCACTACCTAGAATTTTTGATGAGGAAACTGGTGTTTTACTAGGTCTAGAGGACATTCTAAGACTATAAGCAATAAGTTCCATTTTTCTAAGAGAAGAAGAGGAAACTAATGAGTCACTAGAGTTAGGTCTGCATATTACTAACAATGACCCTATTAATGAAAATTTAGCTCTTGATGATCTAAACATTGTAGAAGTTGACTTAACATAACATGTCTTGTTATTTAATAGTTTTGACGCTGACGCAATGTTGTCCTTACCAAAATCTGATTCATTATCCTTGATAAACCCTGACCTAATTGATTGGATGAATTCATATCCTAATTTTATCATGAAATTCCCTAATTACTACACTTTGGCCTGTAACCTAAATGCTTGTGAACCTTATCCTTATTCTACCAATGCAAGGAGCATGAACATGTCAGAGGAGGATATCAAGTTTCCTAGTCAAAAATTGAAAAATAAAAAGAAGAAAAGAACTGATGGTGAAAACCACGTTGTGGCAGTGTCAGATTCTAAAAAATTAAAAATAAAAGACATATCTGATGGTGAAAACATCTTAGAGGTGCCAAAAGATGAGATTCTTGATATACTCCCTGAGAAATTTCAAGAAAGATCTTCAGTTTTGATAGAACCAACACAACTGGTTAACTTGGGAACAACTAAAGTTCCTCAAATTTTTCACCTAGCACAATCCTTATCATAAGAGGAGAAGACATAGTTCATTGAGTTCCTGAAAGAGAAAAAGATCAACTTTGCATGGTCTTACACAGATATGCCTAGACTCGATCCTGAATTAATAATTCACCATTTATCTATAGCTCTTGGGATCAAACCCATGAAAAAGAAATTAAGAAAGATACATCCGCATGTTGCATTACTAGTTGGAATCATAAGAGTCCTCGCTTACACAGGATGGATTTCTAATGTAGTACCAGTATCTAAAATAGATAAATCTATCAAGATCTGCACAGACTTTAGAGACTTAAACAATGCATGTCCTAAAGATGATTTTCTATTGCCAAACATTGATATGATCATAGATCTTACAATAGGCTATCAAATGTATTCACTAATGGATGGTTTCTCGGGCTATAACTAGATTAAGATTTCTCCTGAAGACCAAGAGAAGACAATATTCACATGCACATGGGGAATTTTTTGCTAGAACATTATGCCATTTGGATTAAAGAATGCTAGTGCTACATACCAAAGAGCTATGACAACCATATTCCATGATATGATACACAAAAACATGGAGGACTACATGGATGATTCCTTAGCCAAGTCAAAAACAAGAAATACTCATATTGAAGAATTGCGGAAGATATTAGATCACATGGAGCAATTTCAACTCAGGCTTAATCCAAAGAAGTGTGCCTTTGGAGTTCAATCAAGAAAGCTACTAGGTTTTATTGTATCAACAAAAGGAATTGAGGTGGACCCTGCAAAAGTCAAATCTATACTATAAATGTCACCTCCATGCAACATTAGTCAAATGAGGATGTTACAAGGAAGACTCCAGTCAATAAGGAGATTTATGTCACAACTTGCAGACAGAGCACAATCTTTTACTAAACTGATAAATAAGGTTGTTACCTTTAAATGGGATTAACATTGTGAAAACAACTTCAAAGAATTAAAGGAGTACTTGGCTACTCCTCCTATTCTCATGGAGCCCATTCATGGAAAGCCATTACTCCTATATATCTCAGCTACGGCTACATAGTTGGGAGTATTTCTGGCTCAACAAGATGAAACTAAAAAGGAAAGAGAAATCTAATATATCAGCAGAACACTAGTATCTTATGAACTCAATTATAGTATAATTGAAAAATATTGCTTAGCAGTTGTCTTTGCATCACAGAAAGTAAGACATTATATGTTTTCACATACAATAAAAATTATTGCAAAGATAGATCCTTTAAAATACCTCTTAAGCAAGACAACATTAACAGGAGGGCTAGTAAAGTGGGTACTGATTTTGAGCGAATTTGATATTGAGTATATGGATAGAAGGGATATTAAATGACAAGTCCTCATAGATTAATTAGCTAATTCATACTTGCAAGATGACACACCTCTGCTAATTGAGTTTCCTGATGAAATGATTATGCATTTAACTGAACATCCATGGAAGATGTACTTTGATGGTTCTTTCACACAACAAGGCTCTAGAGTAGGGGTTATCTTTATCACTCCTCAAGGATACAAGATTCCCAAGGCATACAAATTAATGTTTCTATGCACGAATAACATTTTTGAATATGAAGCGTTAGTGAATGGTCTTAAATTGGTTATGGAATGGAAGATCATAGAGTTACATGTGTATGGTGATTCTTAGCTTATTATTAATCAAGTAAATGGAGACTATCAGACTAAAGATGAGAATCTCATGCCTTATAAACAACTAGTTGAAGACTTGAAAAAGCACTTTGTCTTCGTCACATTCCAGCAAATACCAAGAACATAAAACAAAGTTGCAGATGCTATGGCTACATTGGCATCCATGTTACAACTAGAAGAACATCAGTTCCTCTATGACTTCTTGGTGGAAGAAATATCCTATCAAGATTTTGATATCCCTGAGTACCAAATAATTTGTGCTTTAAATGTCCAAGACCAATCCCGGTATGCCAAACTCATTACCTATCTTACTGACCAAACTCTACCCGATGGTTTATCAAGGAATGAAAAATGAGCCTTAATTAGGATAGCATCACGTTATGTCCTCATTACTAATAATTTATATAGATGAGGTCTTGACAGTACACTTCTTAGGTGTTTACAACAAAAAGAGCCGGATCACGCATTAAAATAAGTTCACGCATGTGTATGTGGATCACACTCAAATGGCTTTTTGTTAGCTAAAAATCTACTAAGAGTTGGCTATTACTGGCCCATGATGGAAAAAGATGTTGTTCTATTTTCAAAAACATGTCATAAATGCCAAACACATGGAAATCTCATCCATGCTCCTGCTAGAGAAATCATACCATTTATAACACATTGGCCATTTCAACAATGGGACTTTGATTTGGTTGTACAAATATATCCTAATTCTTTAAGTGGACACAAATACATCATTACAACCACTGAGTATTTCACTAAGTGGGTTGAATCTATGTTACTGATCAACACCACTGGAAAATAGGTGGCTATGTTTATCTTGAACTACATTATTTGTAGGTATAGGATACCCTCTCCAATTGTAACAAACAATGGGGCCCAATTTAAAAACCAAGACATTGAAGACCTTTGCACACAGTTTCACATTACTAAGCATTATTCTTAAATCTATTATCCTTAAGGTAATGGACAAGGTGAGGCATATAACAAAAAATTTCTTAAGATCTTACACAGAACTGTGAGTAAGTCTTGCAGAGACTGGCATTTGCAACTAAATCCTACACTTTGGGCCTACAGAACAAGTATTAGAACACCAACTGGAGCCACACCATTTGCTTTAGTCTATGGCACTAAGGAAGTATTACCTATTGAGGTTGAAATTCCATCTTTGCGGGTATCTCTACAAGGTCATGTTACTAATAAACAATACTACATGGATAGGGTGAATTCATTAGAGTTACTTGATGAGTGCAGGCAACAAGCGTTCGATCATCTGATATTGTACCAAAAATGCATGTCAAAAGGGTACAATAAAAAGGTCAAACCATGAAAATTTCAAGTGGGGGATCTCGTTCTAAAAGAGAATCCTAAGAACCATCCAAACCGAGAACATAAAGGAAAGTTTGAACCCAATTGGCAGGGACCTTATGTCATTACTGCAACTTTTGGGACTAGATCTTATCAGTTAACTACACCTGAGGGAGATGTTCTTCCTGATCCCATTAATACTCTACATTTGAAGTGGTTCTATGCTTGTATTAGGCTAGCAAAGCCTGTGCAGTGAGATTCTTAGAAAATACCAAAAAAATAGAAAATTGATCCTGAAGAAATCCAAAAACAGTGGAAAAATTCCTGAGAAAGGTATCCTTGGTGAAAACCTGGCAAACAGGCGTCTTGGTAGAAAAAATAAAAAAGATTTTTTGAGTGGTGAAAACCTAGCAAATAGGCATCACTTGAACTCTATGCTCTATCTACCAATGCATCGATGATACTAATCCTTCATAATTGCACCTATGCTATTTGGTGACTCTAATTCCTTACAAATATCCTATCCTTGCTTGGATTTGTCTGCATTTGCATCTTAGGAATAGTCATTCTGCACTAGGGGCATCTTTGCTAGCATGGTCAGTTTGCCTCTACTAGGTTGTCCTAGGTTCTTATCCAGGATGGTTTGCCTCTCAAAATAGTACTTCTCAATACTTGCATCAAAACATCACTATCACAAACAAGGGTGTTTCTTCAACACCACCTACCTATAACAGACATCATACTAGTGTTTTTCAACACTTTAATCATGAACTTTAAATGGACTAGTGTTTTTCAACACTTTAATCAAACACTTTCAATGGCTTAGTGTTTCTCAACATTTTAATAAAAATGTACTAGTGTTTCTCAACACTTTAATCAAACACTGTTCCTAAACACTACATTGGATTGTAATTACTGACAAAGTTAATCCCATATATACTCAGACATAAAAAACTATATTGCTTGATTCCAAATTCTGATTGATGAATTTATATTGCACTTGAAAAATGAATCTGTAGTATTTCTCAATACTAATCAAACACATAATCTAATCTTGGTTGGATAAGCGGTTATAAATTTTCTTTGATTGATTCTCAATTGATGATTGTTATGTCTTTCAAGTTACTCCATGATGTCTATTCAAAGACAAAGAGTCGCAAGGACATGGGGCATAACATTTTCTTGGTTTTCTGCGTATGGTGATTGTTTAAAATGATCCTATAAATTTCACCTAATTTGGATGTTTATGGTAAGGGCTGCCAACATGAGTGGATAGCTGCATATATCTCGATCCTGGTTATGTGTAAACTACAGTGAGTTTGAAACAATTTCCTTTTCTGTTTTCTAAATCAGATTTGCACTAATGTGTACGCTACATGATGTACCCAAGGATATTAATTTTCAAGGTCATTGTGGGTCATATATCTTACATTACACTTGAACAGAACCTGATTCTTAATAGTAAAAGGAGATAACTAACCTGTCATCTCGGCTTCTATGCCTTGATGCTTAATTTTATTTCTGACATTGCATCCAATACACATAATATTCATACTTTCATGATGCCAATGGTTATTAGTGACAATTATACTATCAGGTGATGTCCATTACAAAAATGACCAATGATGATAAAATGCTACAATGTATACAAATCAGTGACAGTCCTAAGAGTTTGCATATAGATTTATTTAGAGATTGCATGATTCATTTTGAAAGAACAACATAAAAGACTTGAGCTTAAAATGATTTCTTGATTCATTCAAAATCCAAGTTACTTACAATACATCTATATTACTAATATTAATGTCATTGCATATCCATGACATACATTCTGCATACATAAATGAGAAAGAGAAAATACAAAAACAAAGAATTCAAGCATTGCATTTATTTCTACATCCTCAGTGCATCCATACATTTATTTGCATAAGAAAATCTCAAAAACATACATTTGCATATTCACTTAGCATCATTTGAAACACATTTATATATCAGTAATAAATCAAAGAACATGAAAGATGTCATCACATAATCTAATCTAACTCATCATGAGATCAAGATCATAATCACATGTGCATCAATATAAACATCTATCAAAGCAAGAGAACCCATGAACATATCAAGATCAAGAACAACTATCTCAAATATATCAGATATGGAACAGATCAAAAATGTGGAACTGTCTACAAAAGAGTATCATAGTATCAAGTGTGAATTAGATATACATATATAAAATTCATGGTACAATAAATGATCTCAGAAGGATCCAGATATACAATATGATTTCAAAATATATCAAAAATACAAAATCAAGACTGGTTGCCACCCTCTCCCTGATCTGGAGGAGGAGGAGGAGGTGGTACAAATGGAGTTGGTGGAGGCATGGCCCCCTCAGACCGCTGAGTGATCCATGAATAGGAAGATTCTCTCTGACCCTTTGGAACCGCAACATGATATAAGCTGAAGTAATAAGTTGCTCTCTGTCCCTGGTGAGTAGCTACCCGAGCCTGGGTATCTCTCTCTGCCCTGAGAATATCACCTTGTCTATCCCTCTCTGCTCTAAGACACTCAATTTGTGCATTCATGTCTGCAAGTAAGGCCTCTAATGTAGTGATCCTCACTCTAAAATGAAAATGAATGGGTAAAAAGTGAATTTTGAGATATATATTTGACTTTTTGAGCTATTTAGGAGCTTTGAAACTCCTCCCAGACTAAAAAAACTCAAATTTGTTCTCTTTTTGATCAATCAAGAATGAAATTGAATGCATAGACGATGTTCTAAATAGGTGAGTAAAACTTTTACGACAGTTACCAAAAATACAGAATTGCTCCATATGTTCTGAAAATGATTCGTAGGCTTTACACAATCATTTTTCCGAGTTCTATATCATCAAATTGCACAACATCTTGGTCTAACATCCTTTTATCAGAATTAATACCTCACATTTTAACGTGATTAACTTGGTAAAATTGTGTTTTCTCTTAACACACCATCATTTCTCCATTTCTTCTAATTGATTCTTTCTCAATTCAATCGATCAGTTCAAGCGATATATCATTCTATAGAGGGATTTATTATTTTTCCTTTGATTGTGTTCCTGAGGGGGCATGATCACAATTAAATCAATTAAAATTATTTCTCAAAATAGCATTAAAATGACTTCGTCATCAAAAGACTAAAGGCATGATAGTTCCTTGACTAAGTCAGGACTGTTGGATTGAAGGCTTCAGTTCTCACAAGCTGGATACCTTATGTCTACTTTTATCAAATCCTTATTAAGCTCCTAGTATCTTTGTACTAACCTTCATTTGATCAAGTTTGTAGTTGGTATTATCAATCCTTGGACGAAAACCAAGTTCAAAATTGGTATCTTTAAGATCTTTGTTTATTTACCTTTGTTTGATCAAGTTCAAAGTCAATTCTATCAGTCTTTGTTTAATCAAGTGCGAGACTAATCTTATCAAACATTTCATTCAATCAAGTGCAAAATTCTCAAACTTTCTAAAGTCAACATCAAAATTTTCTTTGAATGAATATGCTTCTCGCACATCAATTCAAAGAGGGGAAAATGTAACCACCCTAATTTGGTATAATCTGATCGTAGACCCTATTTTTGCTAAGTGTGATCATACCCCTAATTATGTCAAGACAATTCTTCAATTTATTGGCATAATTCATTTAAATCAAATTTAATCTCCTAAGTGATTTAATCATTAAATTAAGTTAATTACCTTAGCCAATTAAATCAAATCAATTCAATTCAATAAAAACAAATAAAAAACATGGCTAAAGTAATTAATTAAAAGGAATTAAATAAATCCTAATTACATCTCCATTTGCAAAAAGGGAAATTCAAATCCCTAACCAATGGGAGTTAAATCACTTGAATCACCTCACATGGATCACCAAAGATTCAATCTCCACCTCTCTTCCACTTTCAATCCTAACCTCTCATTCACCAAATTCTTCTATAAATAGAATGAATTTTAAGCTCAATGGGCCCCTAATCTTAGAAGCATCCTTATGCTGCCCCTAATTCTTAACTGTTAATTGCAAACTTATGTTGCTCTTATTTTCATAGATATTCATGCATTTTAGCTCTCCTTTTCATTGCATTGTTATAATATTTCATTTTGGAGCTTAAAATGAACATTTTTTGAGCATTTAAGAGTAAATTCATTTGAATCTTCCATTGTAAGTTGTATATGTCACCGATTAATACATAATCTCAGGGAAATTATAGCATTCTTCACACTCTTCTTAGATAGGAAGCAATAGGTTGATTTTAGTGATTGATTTGCTTGCTTAATCTTTCTTTTCACTAATATAATGACTTATTGAAGTGTTGTTTTGCAAACAACAAGTACACAAATAACACACACACATAGAACTATCAAGATAAAATAGATTACCTTTAGATTGTTCTCTAGTAGCAATTATATTACTCCTCTCATCAAACACTTTCACTCTTCCATATGGAAATTTCATTCGGTGACCTATCTTATTTAGTTGTGCAACACTCAATAGATTATACTTTAAGCCTTCAACCCAGTAAACACCATCACATATTGTGTTATTCAGTATAATTATAGATCATTTTCCTTTCACAGGATATGGAGCATCAATACCAAATCTAACATAACCTCATCATGCTTTTCCAAGGAAATAAACTTAAGTGTGTCACCAATCATGTGATTTGAACAACCACTATCTATAATCCACATTTCATTCTTACTTGTGATTTTAGGGCTCTAGGCTCTTCTTCATCAAAATCATCTTTTATAGAAACATACACAACTTATTTTTCCTCATTGCTCTCAATAGAAACATCATCACTTTTTCCATCATTAGAAATATAGCAAGATTTATTACCTTTGTTTTTGTAGTCTCTGTATCTCCTAAATCTGTTTTCTCTCTTGTCCTTATCTTTCTTTTCCTCCTTATCATTCTCTAGAAATTTAGATGCAAAGTGACCAATTTTAATCATAATTAAAACATTTCAAGGGTAACTTACCTCAGTATTTTTCTTTGCCTCTTTGTAGCCTTCTAGCCAACACAGCTTCAAATTCTCTTTCATTCTCATCACATTCAGTAAATAGCTCTTCAAGTCCTTCAGTGCAGCTATAGAATTTCTCACTAGCACTGCTCAAATAACCACCTCTAGTAGCAGCTTCCCTAACCTTTCCAATATTTAAAGTAGACTTAAATGCATATTCAAACTTATAAATAGCATGCACACTATTGTCAAAATCATTTAACTCAAATGCAATTAACTTACCAATAATGGCATCCAGTGAAACATTCATCTAGGGTATAGATCTCAGCTCTTGTATAGCAGATAAACAAATAGCATAACTTGGTAGCAGAGTTCTCAACACATTTCTTGTAACATATTCCTCTTTTATGATACCACCAGCTCCTCTAATATAATCAACAATCTCCTTAAGTCTTGTACTATAGTGTATTATGTTCTCTCCTTCCTTCATCTTCATAGAGTCAAATTTTCCTCTCAAAATTTCTGCTTTAGCCTTCTGAACATGTTGATCTCCACCATAGGTCAAAGAAATCTTATCCCACATATGTTTCACAATAGTACAACCATCAATCTCATCATATTCTTGGTCGGTAAGTGTAGAAGTAATCTCAATCATAACTTGTGTGTGTTCATGTTTCTGTCTTTACTCACTGATCGTCAAATTTGCACTAGTCAGTGGTACAAATTCATTCTCAAGATAGTAAAGTGCATAGTCTCCTACTCTAGAAACATGAAACCTCATTCTACTTTTCTATGTAGAGAAATGATCCCTATTCAGCTTTGGTGCTTCCCTCTTAAACATCTTTAGATCTTAACTCAAGTCCTTTAAACTTATCACTTCAGAATAACAAGGCTCTGATACCAATTGTTGGCCCCACTGAGAGGGGAGGTGAATCAAACAAATCAAAATTAAACTTTTAAAACTAAGCTCATTGATTCACTCGGTAATATTGAATATAGTAAATAACCAATTCAACAAATAACATAAGCAAAAATCAAACATTCAAACTTGGAAACATCAGATTAACTCATTAACACATGATATACATTATTTTACACATGATTTAATGAGGAAACCCAAATTGGAAAAAACCTTTGTGGGAATTGTAACCCACAATGAAAATGTACCCTTTTATAGTACGCTCAGTTAAGAACTTATCATGTTAAAGATTACAAACACATTTTCTAAATGTGACCCTGTTAGGGGATTTACCTCAAATCTGTTAAGATCTTCACCCTTTTAGGAGTGGCCTTGTTAGAGGTCTTAAAAAACTCTTTTGTAATGTCACCTAAGTCTAGGTTTTACAAATAGGATGGTTAAATCCACCCGGTTAAGAGATTTCTATGTTAAAAATATTAATAATCAACAGTATACTTTGATCTGTAAAAATTAGCAACTCACTATGCTTGGATCAGATCCTTTATGCTCAATTGAATACTGGCATCTCATACTCCATTGATCTCTTTCTCAAACTGTAGATTCTTTGATCTTTCTTTCTCTGTTCTGCTCGATAAATGTTGTTCTTCAGCTTCTTTCCTTCTCTATTCAAATTTGCCAATATCCTTTCACTCCATGTAATTCTCATTCCTTATGTAGACATACTTTTGCCTCTTAATCTCCTTAATTTGATTTCCCTTCCTTTGTGCTCAGTCATTCGATCATATTTTTCATATTTCTTAGCTTGGTAAACCAAATCACTTTTACGTCGAAACTTGTAACTTTTCTGTCTAAATGCTTGATCTTCGCCTTTGATCTTCACATTGAATTTTCCCATTCATAGTGGTGGAACCCATATTTGCAAATTGATTTGTGTTCATAATAAATTACGGAAGTAATATTTTATTCACTTATTTATTTATCTTCTATTGCCTTTTGATTTATATATTACAATTTTTACTAATTTATTTTGGTTTATACTCCTTTTTTAAATGCATAAAACAATCCCTAACCATGTCTACCACTAATTTTCCTTACTTCCCCTTTTATGTAGATCTAAATTTAAAGAATAAAAGTCAGATTGTAGTTTTCACAACCGCCTGGTCATAAAAATTGTTAATATGAATTTAGCATAACTGAGAGGGGGGGGGTGAATTAGTTATCCTCAGGTCTAGATGTGCCCATATAAAACTTTAAATCAACTTCAACAACTCAGATCTGCTCGAAAGTAATAAACAATAAAAGTGTGCAGTTTACTATACTAATGAAATAAGCTTGCAGAAACTTAATAGTAAAACACAACAATAATATTCACACACTTTGACACCATGATTTGACGTGGAAACCCAATATGGGAAAAACCACCAGTAACATGCTACCAAAATTTTACTCTTCTGAAGTAGTGCCTTGTGAGGAGCCAACCCTGTCAAAGGTTACAAAACACACTGTCAAATGTGACCTAGTTAAAGGATTTAATCACCCTGTTAGGAGTGGTCTTGTTAGAGGACTTAGAACATTACAATCTGAATGTCACCTTGTTCAAAGGATTTATACAATTACTGTTAAGTCAACCTGGTTAAAGGATTTGAACTGATACAATGGTTAGAAATTAATCAGCAAGTGTGATCTGATTCATACAACTTACTTTGAAAATCCAGATCCAGTTTCATCTCTAATGCTAATTCACTGAGTGGCGTCCATTCTCATCTCAAACTTCAGATTTTCTTGGAAATCTATCAAGCAATCTCTTTCTACTTCTTTGTTCATCCTTCTCTACTTAGGTCTTGCCAATCAGTCAATTAACCATGCAACACTTTGCATTTCACTTCAATATCTAACAATAACCATAGTAGGTTATATTATACCTCTTCATTTAGTTCAGATAAATATTTTTCTGCTTAACCAAGATCGTAGATCTTAGGTTAGGTCAGATCCAACAGATCTTTCCATCTTTACATTTAATTTACTTCTCCAATACAGTCATTAATTAACAATTGAATCCATGTGCTAATAACGGTTTCCCGTGCATTAAATGAATATGGACCAATCTTAATTAATAATTCATATCCCAATAAAATCAATTATTTCGGCCATAGATCTCAAATCTCATCAATAAACAAAATACTGATGGTCGGCATTTCACTGTCTCCCTCAGCATTTCACTGGCGCTCAGCATCATCTTTGCTTTGTTTGGCATCACCTTTTGCTTTGCTCGGCATTGACTTTGCTTTGCTCATCATTGACCTTCCAGTGAATTGTCAGTGCTAGATAAACAACGTATCACTTTGCCAAAGTGCCAAATGATCAAGTACCCTAGTTTATACTCATAACTCAACCATTTCCTTGGTCTTCTTGTTATCCCATTCTTTTCAAATCTTCATCAATCAATGGATAAGGTACTCAAACATACAGTGATAGTCTCACCAGTTAACATTTGACATTAATGACAAAATAACAATTATCTACATTGTAACAATCTTTCCAACAAAAATTACCTTTTTCTACCTATTGTGTGATGGCACAGTTAAGAAATGAGTGACCTTTCACCCATCATGCAGTGGTGAAGCACACAGGTCTCAACCCCATAGGAATAGACAATCAAAAGGAACTGTCAACATTTGAAAGTTTATGCCCGACGTTCACATAGAATCCTTATTTATCATAGAACCACAAATGATTTCCATGTGTCATATGGGGCCTTTCTTGACTGAGGATAGACTAAATAACATCTGCACCAACCAATATTTGATCCAATGGTTGAGCGCGATGGTGCTATCATAAGCTGCACACTATTTAAACATCACGCGATGGCGAAATAGGTGACAGGTGTCCCAGGCCCACCAAAATCTATGTGTGAAACAATGGGGATACAGGTGTCAGTGTTTGGTTACCAGAGCAAAGTGACTGGACCACATGGAGGCATGTAAAGCATAGTAAAGGATGGGTTACTTAAAAGTTATCTTTTAGCCCTTTTTTTTTTTTAAAATGGCCAGGACTTAATAAAGCAAGTAAATGTGATCAGATAATAACAAATGCATTAAAGGGAGATCTACGACCAAGAGATAGAATATCTATAGTTTAGTGCGACGGTGTGATGGAAAAGTAAATGAGCTTTAGTCGTTGCGCAGTAGCAAAGACTCGACATGTGTCAAAAAAGGGAGAAAGAAAAAAACCTTTGGCGACAATATTAAATTGATTTATTACGTCACTTTAAAATCTTTGATTTTTTTATTATGCTAAAGGTTTTATTTTATTATTTGATTATTGGAATTTTGCATGTAGTTTATAAAGGTGGCGAACACGGTTAATATATCGAATGATCAGATGGTTCAAATTTTTGACATCGTGAGGAACAATCACATGCAGACATGTTGAAGAAGGTTCACTGAGGAATAACTGACACCATAGCTGCAGTTGATAAAGATGAATAACATAATTCTAGAGATCGTGCACCAAAGAATATATTCATTATCATGCACAGAAATGTCTATGTAATCAACATGCTCAAAGCAATGTTATATCGTGGTTTGGATTCATTGATACAGGATGCGGGATATGTTAGAAATGATTTCTATGGTTTTCAAAGTCGATAGTATTAATAATATCATCCTCCTAGATAGAGTTACTTGATATACCAAAAATAATATTTGGTACCATGAGAAGGACTGTGGATAGATATACATGATGCAGGTCCATTATTTAAGTTGTCGACTCAGACATATTATGAAGGACTATTGAGTTACTGCTATGAGATTTAATCAGTTCACATTTGTTATCAAACAAACATTTTATTATTGTAATCATTAATGTTCATTTATTGATCTTAGGATTAGATACTTGTTAGAACCAGTCATGTTGATCTGAAGCTTGTTTGCATCCTTTGGATTTCATATTTATAAGGATACCAAGATCAACAAAAGGGTGATAAGACTCACTGTTATTATAGTTAGATGGGATAGTTGGATCAATAACTGCAAAATTGAACTCAATTGTACCATTTTTTTTCCAGAATCAAATAAAGATAAGTCCTTTTTTCTTTCATATGTGCGGTTGTTTCGTTATCATTTTATAATGAGTCCCTCAGATAAATCAGTAGAACTTCTTCAAAGTGACAGTTTGATGTGCATGTTTCCTGATCTATTTCATAGTCTTTATTATCAGTTGGTTTTCTCATTTTGCATGGTTTAATTTTTTTGATTGAGGCCTCAGTCAATTGGTTTGTCATCTGAGAAGTAATATCCTTTTTAAATATCTCTAAACTTGTTCAAGGTTGCATGTTCATTTCATAACACCTTTGAAGTCATAAGTTTTCTTGTAAAACTATCTTTGGGGTTGAACATAAGATTGGAATGATCTTGACTCTATTGCCCATGGTTGATTAAGGCACTAGTCTTTTTTGCTTACTGTATTATGGTCGTTAGATCATTGTTTATAGTTTTGAGATATTATATCCATCTATTTTATTCAATTCATATTTTGTATCCATCATCATTCCTTCAATATTTACAGCATTGCATTCAACACTTGGTAGTACATTTCTCTTAGTTTAAGGATCTTAGTAGTACTTTTCCATACTCTGAGAGAAACAAGTTTGGAATACATATTATCTACTCTAAAATCCCTTAAGATTTGGAAGATAATTCTAGGGTGTAGGCCTACTAGCCTTGGTTCTACAGAGCCAGAATTGTAGAAGGTTCAGATTTATCTTGTTTGGAACCTTTTCAGTTAGAAAATCACTTGGTTTTCCCATCATTGGATCAGAAAAATCCATAGGAATTCCAATCTATTGATTTGGGCACCAATAGATTGGTGACCCTGCTAGAGAATTATTATTAAGAACAGTTTTTAGAGTTTATGGTAATAGAGATTAGGCTCTACTGGGAGAAAAGAATCCAGAAGATAATAAGTATTTCCTTCTAGGAAGAAGGTGGTGACTCTATAAATTTGAAGTGGTGATAAATTTGGTCACATAATTTTGTTATTAACTATTTCATGTGGGGTAGAAGATCCTTGCATCCAGATCAACTTGAATTAGACCTGCACAAAAGCCAAAGGAAAGGCAGGACTTCAAGTATAAAGATGCCATATGTACCACGCATGATATACCCTGATAAGGATGATCAAGAATTTGATTGTGAACAATTCCCTAATTCAAGCCATCATAGCCACGAGAAAAGTGATGAAAATTGTAATCCTTTTTTCCAAGGTGACAAAGGAGAGCATGAGTCTCGACATGATCCAAATCAGGAAAAGACTAAAAGAGAAAAAATAATTAACAAATGGGATGTTGATTTTCATAAAATGGCCGATGTAGGATCAAAATATGAAGAAATGGTCATGGCTCTTAGGAGGCATCCAGAAGAGATACTAAGGAAAATGAGAATACAGAGAATATGAAATATCTCTAGTAGAGACTAGTGCTTTATCTATTGGGTTGCAGAGTCGCTATGAAAACTAATCAAGATATAGGGTAGGGAGATACTTGCAGAAGGGTGGAGGGGAATAGGGAATAGACACAAAAATGGACAAACCAAAAATTCCTAAAGCCTACAACACAATAAAAATGTATTTACAAATATATACAAGACAAGAATCCCCTTACCTCAGGAAATGCACCAAGTTGCTCAAGTGAAACCATTAATTGGGTGGGAAAAATACTTGTAAGTGCAAATAAGTGGAAAAAAGGCATCATTCTCAACTGCCAACTTGTGACTATTGTAAGAAGAAGGGTTCCAACAATAATGTCTTGTGAAATATTTTCAAAAATATTGGAACCAAAAAGTCACTCTGCCTCATAAAAATATGGAATCAACACATTATGTTGTGTCGGCTAATCTGAACCTAAATTGAGAATTCTAGTGTCCTTTGTATGATTCTTTGAATAATAAAGAAGGTCCTTGATGGGGAAACCATCATAAAGGATATGGGGATGATTTGCAACAATATTTGTATCCAAGCTCAAACTTGGATCCTTTGAATGTTCACTCCCAAAGAATTCATCATCAAATTCATCTTCCAAATAGAAGGATTCCAATATGACCTGACTGCTAACTTCTTCTACGCATGACTTGTCTTCACAAATCTCATCAAAATATCTAAATGCCTCAAAATGTGGTTGTATGTGGAAGATTTCATTATAGATAGATGATTCATTTCTCTCATATGTTTCTCCAACAACTTCATAATTTCCTAAATATTCAGCCTGAAAGAAACTTCCATCATAGTTGCAAGTGAATCCAAAAGATTCATAATCTATCTGCATGTCTGCATAAGAGATATCTTTTGACTGCTCACAACCATACATTTCTTCTTTATGCTAATTTCCCATGTTTTCCAGATTAAAATATGATAGAAATAATACATCATAAGTATCAAATGCGAAAGATTCAAAATTTGAAAGAAAGTAATTTTCTAACAAACTTTTATTCAATTTTGATTATGCATGTGTTAAAAAATGTGTTCAGTAGTTGTTGTAGCTGGGAAAATCACCAACTCTTTCAATTGTGTGACACAATCATCTACACTCCCTGAAGAATCATTTTTATCAACATGAAAATAATAATCTCTTGCAACATTAGAGATTCCATTCTTAATCATGGGAGAGGCCTGAAAATATTTTTTATTAAACACCATTAGTTTTTGACAGGAAGAAGCATGAGCCACTAATTTTTCTCCTCTTGTAATCCGATTCTTTTGCAAAGGATCCTTTTCTGAATAAAAATATTGATTATGTAAAAAAAATTAGATTTTGAGACTTTCAAGACACTTTTACCCATGTATTTCATTCTAGTCATAATCATATCATCCTCTATTTCAATAGCTTCTTTTTGTGCATCTTCTTGTGTTTAAACAGTAACTTAATTTCATATTGTAATGCATCAATAAACACACATGTAGATAATTACTTTCATTTGGTTGATACTCTTGGGGAATATTTTTAAAACAACGATTAAAACTTTCAACAAAATTTCTCATGAGTTCCTCTTCTTTCTTTTGTATTTGAAATAATTTTAGCAATAGTTCATATGTATCAACCACAAATTTAAATCTTTCAAGAAACTTTATGTTCAAATCATCCCAACTGATAATACATTCTTATTCCAAATTTTAAAACCATGTGGCAGCATCTCCAATGAGGCTTTTAACAAACAACTGCACAAACACGTGCTCTTCTTGCACTCCAAGAATTCCACAAGAAACTGTGAATGCTCTGATATGATCTTTAGGATCTTATGCCTTATCTCCAAAAAAGTTTGGAAAATGCTTTCTTGATATTTTGGGTAGGGCAGGGTATTGAGGAAGATCTAATGGTCCAATTTGAGTTCCCCACAGCTGAGCTACTACCTAAGTCATAACATACAATGGACTTCTAACAAGATATTCTTAAACAAAATACAAAGTCACCAACCTCTGTCTTTGGGGAGGTACCTTCAAATTTTTGGGAGAACAAAGCACCAACCTTTCGTTCCCCAGCAGAGTCGCCAAAAATCTATTAGTTAATAGATTTATCACTTTGATTCATTACCCATTTTCCCATAAAAGTAACAAATCTAGAAAATTACTGAGTCGCTTGTGATGGTATTTTCAAGTTCTCTTTGCTTGTTTTACAAGGCGTGACTACCTTCAAAAGATGTGCAATGAATAAAATGGGGTGTTCTTTTAACCTGAAAGTAGAAAAGGTAATAATATCTACCCATAACCATGAAAGTAGATTTGGAAAATTGAATTAAATTATGTGAATGAAGCTAAATAAAACAAAGCTTAATTACCCACATCCTTGAATATTGCCCACATGAAATAAACTGGAAAAGGATAGCAACCCTTTTCAAATGGTGTCAGCATTCAAGATTCAAAGATCAGTAAATACCAAAACTCAAAATCTATTATATCAAATCAAATTATCCAAGAATGACTCAAACTAACATAAGAAAATAATAGTCTCAAAGAGAAATATATAAACACAAAGTCTTAGAAACTCATTATTTCTTGGATAAAATTGCAGAATTCAAAGCTTCTATTTCTCTACAATAACTCAAGGTTGAAAATAGAAAACTATCCATTCCCCTTGCCAAAAAGCCAAAATAGAAAAAAAAAATTAAAAAAAAAAAACATTTTTCTCCTCCTCTCTTTTCTTACAAAAGAGGTACATATATATATCTGAAAGAAAGTGTTTGTTCCCAAGAATTAACAATTTTTCGACCATAACCATTACAAGAAAGTAACCAAAATGATTTTCTTTATAATATATTACCGTTGCCATGACCTTTCAAAAGAAAATATAATGCATTATTGAAAAACATAACACTAGAGATCCATCAACTCTAATCATACTTAGCAAGTCGTGCATTTCATCGAGAAACCCTTCAGTTATTGCTCTATCTTCTTTCATCTAAAGTTCTAGAAATATATTGTGTAGCTCTTCTCGTTCTCGTTCTCCTTCCAGTTCATAAACATCACTCTCATAGCCAGCATAGCTTGATTTAAGATCTCATGTGATCGTGAAGAGGCTTGAAATAATTTCAAATTGTTCCATTTCTTTCTCTGTTAAGTTGGGTTGGTAGATTGGATGAGGATCTTCATTATAGAAATCATCATTTACAGGGAGCCCCATTCCAAAGAAAAAATAAAAGGATGGTGATGGTACACAAAGAATGAATGCCTTCATCCAAGAGTCAAATCTATTTAATTTTCTAGTTATCAATTGTGACTTAATTATTATCAACACTCATGTTGCCACCCCACAAACTAACTTAATAATGTTGGTTATTTAATGATTAGTACTATCCTTTAGATTTGAATAGATTATATCCTCAAGGAAAGTGCTAGTTCTTATCACTGCCAAATTTGGTGTGTAGCTTGTCCCTGAATGTTTTATCCTTCATGAGTTAACAAATGACAAAGCCGAAGTTAGAGAGTCGACATTTTCCATAACTTCTTAACCAGCCTAAAATCACGATGTCACAGCCGTACAAAAAATCATATGCAATTAGGATTTCATGGGGGTGCAACCTTTCACAAGTTGAGAACTACATGATCAAGGTTTATGAACTTTTAAAAATTAGTGAAAAGGCGACAATGAGGAATGTCTGGGAATCGGAGAAAATAAGAACTTGGAAAGCTAGTTTACTTATTTTGGAACTTTTAAAGAATACCGATCTTCCCAAACTTTGGTATGAACTTCATAGTCCTTAAGCCTATTTTTATAATATGTCATCAAGTCTATAGGAGAATGTATCAATGTGGGTTTGTATATGAACACTTATTTGTTCACAAGGACCACGGGAATGAGGCATGGGTAAAGTTGAACAAGTTTAAAAATTGGTTAATTTAAAAACTATGATAACAAGTATGAGATGTGTTTTTCTTAAAAGATGACAAAATTTCTCACATTTTTTTCTCTCCCTCAATTTTGTGTGTGTTTCAATGCAATGGTAAAAATTTCATAATGGTGTTAAGCTCTCTCTTAGCTATCTAATTTTAGCTTCCTAAAATGTTAGCACCCATAATTGGATGCTTAGTTAGGTCCCATTTTGGTAATTTCAAGATTTTATGTATGTTATACTTGATCAAGCTACCTATCCCCCCATGTTTTGACATCTACCCTATCTTCCCAACTCCCCATTTCATTTATGGTAATTTTTCCTAGGTACATAACACCTTGGTCATTATGTTCTTAGGAGAAAAACACCCAAGACATTGTGTACCCCTAGGTTTGAGCCAAAATTTGAATCATGACCCCATTCTAGTGTTTCAATGGGAAATTATATCTCGTGGTTGGCCTAGCTTAATTTTGAATCCTAAAAAATATTTGAGAGGTATATAAATACCCTATCTCTCCTCATTTTGGTATCCATCCTTTATCAAGAAAGTATTTTGCAATCAAGTGAATTCAATATTTGAAGACAAGCGTCTGGGATCTAGCGTTTCTCCAAGAATCTAAGAAATTTCTAAGGTAATATTCTTTATTTTAATAAGCTTCTCTCCCATAATGACCAAGTAGAGGAGTTCAAAATCAAGAAATAAGATTATTTTTCTATCTACATGTATTAATCCTTCATAGAAAGTGTTTAATCAAGCATAACAATGTTGAATATCTGAGAGTGGTATTCATAGGTCCATACATTTGTAGAGGCATCCTTGATTCCTATCTACATTATAAGGTCAACAACTAAAATTCAAGCATCTTCATGAATATGTGTGATCTCAATATCTATTCATCAAGGTATTTACAAGTTAGATCTAATATTTACCTTTACATTTATTTTCCTTTATGCAAATTTATTTCATTTTCAAGGTTTATTCCTGAACTAGGATTTCACCAAGGAAAACCACTTTCCACAACCTTCTCCCCATTTTTCTATGTGTAGGTATAGGTAGCACAATTTTCATAACTAACCCATAAATTACAAGTCCTAATGAGAAGATTGTAACTATTTTTAGGTCAAATCACAGGGTACACACACGCGGGGAATTTCCTTCCCAAGAAAGAAATTCCCTAGGAACTTTCTACCCTACAAATCCACTTCAAATTTAGATTGCAGGTTGGTATTGTTCTCTAGTTTCTATTTCAATTCATTACAGGTTGCTTTGTATTTTCTATCAATTTGTTTTTATTAAATATTATCATTTTTTCTTATTTATTCTCATACAATGCATCATTATATTATTTCCTATAAATATATTTCCTTATTAATCATAATCAAAAAAGGAATTATTGTCCCACTTAGTGCTTGAAACTAACTTTGAGCCTAGTGGGGCATCTTCCTTCCAAATTGTGCATTAAGAAAAGGTGGACAATCTCTTGCATTTCATCCCTCCTCAAACCATATTTTCTTTATGTACATTTTTTATGAGCCTGACACATGACATTTCCATTTTGATTTTCGTGTTATATCCCCTTTATATGCATTGGATCAGGTAACTTTTTTATTTCATAGTTGCATCTACTATTCATAATATTTTCTGTACAAATCCATTTATGTTTCATAAATTCAATGAGTGTTTGTGTACTTCTTTCAAATTATACTTGCATTTGTTAGATCTATCTTTTGTTATGCATGAGTATTAACATTGAGTCCTACCTATAGCATTCGAGTTAGGAGAAGTTGTAGTCTTATGGATTCCTTTGATCCTAAGTCCTCTTTATTTCCTAGGAATCTTTATGAGACACACATGCCTACTAATGACATTCCTACTATGGTTGAGAATAATTATTCCCACTCTTCTCATGTTGAATATGATTCTTTTAGAGTTCTTCCTACCCAAGTATAAAATCTTTCCCATGACTTTGAAAAATTTGAACAATGGTTAAGTCAAGAGAATTATAATATGGAATTTATTTCCTTAGTAGAATGTTTGAGGAAGTTGATTCATAATCATTAACATGGCATAATATTATTACAAACTAGTGTAGGAGCACCTACTCTAGACTCAATAAACAATGACCTTAAGAGTCCTAAACATATCTCGTTTAGCCTAGTTACATCAGTTAGGCAGCTAGACCAAGTTGTAGGGCCTAGTTCCAGGATTGGCACAACTATAAGCCCCTGGCTAACTATGGTCAAAAGTGGTCAAAGGGCCTAAAATCATAGGATTTTAGTCATTTTCATGTTTTTGATGCTTTAGATCCATGTTGGATCACTAGATTAGGTCTAGACCAAGTTTGGTCTCCTAGAAAGCAAAAGTTGCAAAAATGTTGCAAAAGTTGCTTAGCAACTTTGACAACTTTTGCCAAAAGTTGTAATCAAAGCCCCCAACGGTCAAATATTTTGAAGGTTGTAACCAATGGGGGAAACCTTAAATAAGCCCTTTCAGGTGGGTGGAAGGTAAAATATGTATTTTGGCATTTTGAATCAATAAAATAAACCATTTTTCTGCAGATTTCTGACGACAGTGCTCTTGTACTGATAGGTACGAGCGTGAGGGGATGAAATAGTGATTCCAAAAGGTGAAGCCTTGATTCTTCTTCCATTTTCACTTGATATCATGTGTTGATCTATCCTAGTTTGCAATATATCAGGTTTTTAGTAAGACTGCCTGGATTTAAGGCTTAAAACCAGGGTTCACCTAGGGCTTGATTGTTTGGACCAATTCCACCATGGGAAATTCATGCCCCTTGGTGGAATTTCATCCTTTTCCAATTTATTTTTATATTTTGCAGGTTAGGAGTGTGGATTTGCAGATAAATGAGTTTGCCACAAGACCCTAGGTGTACATCTCATGTGTGCACCAATCTGTGACTTAGGACAGTCACTATAGAATTTGGTTGGGGATTCATCAAGGTATAAAATCTTGGATTCTAAGTTTTTTTAAATTTTCACACATGCCTCCATGCTTGGTTTGTTTTTTTTCATAGGAGAAAGAGCACTTGTAGTGCATTTGGAGTCCTAATTAGGCGTATTAGTCCAGTCTAAAACTTGTGACAACAGTGTCTTCTATTTACCACTCCTTGGTGCTTGGATATGTTTAGTAAAGCCTTAAAGGGTATCATAATCCCTACCCAATTCAATACTTCCTTTGGAAACATTTTGACTTATGTTTAAAAAACCCTCTGAAAAAAGGCTACAAGCCAAATCCTTAGGTTGTGAAGCATCTTGATGTTATTGGTTTCTTTTGAATGAAAGAACCATTGGAACTAAAGGAATAGGACCTAAACAAGCTAGTACAGTGATTGTAGGGCACCCCTGGTCTTATAAGTTGCCTCATGGGGTTTTTTTGTCTCTTGGGCTAAGGATAACCTCTTGTTACCTTCTCAATAGTTGGTGTTTGGCACTTGGCTAGCCTAGTGATTAGGTTTCCTTGGGTGTTTGGGTTGTGATAACCATTCCCCTTGTCCTTACCATACTTGTGATAAGTATTTGGGCACTTGGATCCCATTTGGGTGATTGAGATCTTTGAAGGTTGCCATTTGACCCTGTCCTCTTGGGTGTTGGTCTTTGAAACTTACCACTTACTCACTGATTGAAGACTTCTGCTTTCCAATACTGCATCAAGTGGTATCAGAGCTATGTTTGATCCTGAGAATGAGGAGATCCCTACAAGGGTCACAAATAGTGAGTTAGCAAAGATGGTGAGAGAGAAAAAGGCTGCAAATAATGCCTTAACCAAGAGACTTCAAGAACTTGAGAAGAAGCTTGATGACGAGGACAAAGATGGGTCTGAAAATGAAGAAGGGAGTGAAGAAGAGGAGGATGATCCTGATCAACATATCCCTATAGACCAAAGACCTTTCATAGATGCCTTGAAATCCATGGGAAGGAGAACCATGGAGGAGAAGATAGATTTTTCGGTCTTCAATGGCAAGATGAATGTTGATCTAGCCTTGGATTGGATAGAGGCTTTGACAGCATTCTTTGAATGTGAGGATATCCCTGAAAAAAAGAGGGTAAAGGTGGAAAGATCCAAGTTAAAGGGGGCAGCCCTAACTTGGTGGAACTTCATCCAAACAGAGAGGGTGAAGAATGGGAAGAACATCATCAACTCATGGAATAGGATGATAGCATTGATCAAAGAGACATATGTACCTGAGGACTATGGGGTGCAACTCCATAGGAGGAAGTAAAGTCTGAGACAAAAAGATATGGATGTAGGCTCATACACTGAGGAGTTCTTTAAACTATGTATGAAGACCAATATGGCTAAAGATTAGGAAGAAAAGCTAGCAAGGTACATGAATGGCTTGAAAGTATCTATTCAAGAAGAGCTAAGTCTGCACTGCCCTACCACAGTAAATAGGTGCTATCAAATGGCACTTAAGGTGCAGGAAAAATGGAAGAGAAAAAAAGACTTTGGAAAAGGAAAGAGTAATGATAGTGGGAAGAACTTTAGAGGCAAAGGAAACTCTTGGAACAAGGGACAAAGTGGTGGCAGCAGCAGTAGGACCCCTGACCAAGGAGACAAAGAAAATAGTGACTCTAATTCAAGAGGGAACTATAGAGGAAGGAGGCCCTTCAATAGGGGAAGGACAAATTCATGAAGAGGTAATGGACCATTGAAATGTTACTATTGCAACCAAATGGGGCATCATGCAGGAAGATGCCCTGAGAAGAGACACAACAACAACCAAGGTGAGAGGAGAGAACAACTTGTCCAAGAAGATAAACAACAAGACAATGCTGATGCTAGAGACTTGGAACCAGAGGAAGGAGTATGCTTGATGATGAGGCGGGTCTTCCTTCAAGTGCTACAAACCCAAGAACCTCCAAAAAGGAAAAATATCTTCAAAAAAAAAATCAAGTGTCATGGAAAGGTATGCAATCTACTTGTAGATTCTGGTTCAACTAAAAATCTTGTATCTTGTGAAATGGTTCAAAAATTAAACCTCTATAAAATGCCACACCCTTGTCCCTATCATGTTTCATGGTTAACAAGAGGCCAACAAACTCTAGTAACAGAACAAGCATGGATAGAATTCTCAATTACAAATTTTAAGGAAAAAGTTCTTTGTGATGTGGTTGAAATGGATGCCTCACACATCCTTCTAGGTAGACCCTGGAAATCTAATGTAGATGCCATACACCATTGTAGGAAGAATACCTACTCCATCACTAAAGATGGGAAGACCTTTACTATGAAGCCCCTACCGGATAAAAAATCTACAAAAGAACCCACTGTGATCATCATGGGAGAGAAGGAGATGTTAAAAACCTTGAAAGAATCTGATATAGAGCCATTTGTCTTAATCTAAAAGCCCAAAGATAATATCAGGTCTGAACAAAAGGAGCCCATACCAAATGAAGTCTTAAAACTACTACAAAAGTATAAAAATGTCACTATTAGTGACCTTCCCACTAGCCTCCCTCCCATTAGGGACATTATTCATCAAATAGACCTCATACTAGGCTCATCCCTGCCTAATAAGGCACCATACAAAATGACACCATTGCAGCATACAGAGATTGCAAAATAGGTCACTAAATTGTTGGAAAAAGGACTCATTCAAAAGAGTCTTAGCCCATGTGCAGTACCATCAGTCTTGGCCCCTAAAAAGGATGGAAAATGGAGGTTATGCATAGATAGCAGGGCCCTAAACAAGATCACAATAAAATATAGGTTCCCCATGCCAAGGATTGATGACCTATTGGATCAACTTGGAGGTTCTTGCTACTTCACCAAGATAGACTTAAAGTATGGATACCATCAACTCTGAATCAGACCAGGAGATGAATGGAAAACAAAATTCAAGACTACAGAAGGTTTGTTTGAATGGTTAGTAATGCCTTTTGGCTTAAGCAATGCCCCTAGCACTTTTATGAGGCTTATGAATGAGATATTCATTGATTTTATTAGCAAATTTGTTGTTATTTACCTTGATGACATACTAATATTCAGTCATAGCAAGGAAGACCATCTTGATCATGTGGAACAGGTACTAAGAAGACTCCATCAGTACAAATTGGTAATCAACTTGGAAAAATGCATGTTCATGAGGAAGGAACTAGTATTCCTAGGTTTTGTGATTTCACAAGGTACCCTCAAGATGGATCCTAAGAAGGTAGATGCAATCATTAATTGGCCTCCACCAAAGAATCAAGGTGATGTAAGGAGTTTCCATGGGATTGCAACATTTTATAGGAAGTTCATCAAAAATTTTAGTCATGTATGTGCACCAATGCTTGAAACAATCAAAGGTGGAAAGAAGACTAAGTTTGCATGGACAAAGGAAGCCAATGATGCATTCCAATACTTGAAAAATAGAGTTTCCCAATACCCTATCTTGGTCCTCCCTAATTTCAACAAGGTCTTCACTATGGAGACAGATGCAATCAATTTGGCTATAGGGGAAGTCCTAAGCCAAGAAGGCAGGGTAGTTGCTTTCTTCTCAGAGACATTGAATGAAGCCAAAAGAAAGTACTCCACTTATGACCTAGAGCTCTATGCCATGGTCCAAGCCCTCAAGAAATGGAGGCACTATTTGATCCCAAAATATTTTGTAGTCTACACTGACAATCATGCATTAAGCTTCCTCAATTCACAAGAAAAACTTTCAGTCAGGCACCTCAAATGGGTAGAGCAATTGCAGGCCTATACCTTCAACATTAAGCATAAAAAGGGTGTATAAAACATAGTTGTTGATGCCCTTAGTAGAAGGATTGATCTTATTGAATAATTTTAATTACAAAGTGTGGGGATTGAGTCCCTTAAACACTTGTACCCGGATGACCCTAATTTTGTAGAAGTATATTAGATTTGCACAAAAATGGAGGGCAGATATCACACTGATTTCTCTGAATATTTGATTCAGAATGGGCTTCTATTCAAGGGAGCACAACTATGTATACCAAAGTTCTCAATGAGGAAAAACATAGTAAGGGAAAAGCATTGTGGTGGCTTAGGAGGTCACTTTGGCATTGATAAGACAGCAGACATGGTGAAGAGGAGCTATTTTTGGCCTAAGTTGAACAATGATGTTAAGAAGTTTATAGAGACTCGCACAATATACCAGAAAGCTAAAGGAATGACAACAAATTAGGGACTCTACCAACCCTTACCAATCCCTTAAAGACCTTGGGAGTCCATATCAATGGATTTTGTAATGTGACTACCTAAAACCAAGCAAGGCTTTGACAGTGTGTTTGTCATAGTGGATAGGTTCAGCAAAATTGGCCACTTTGTGCCATGCAAGAGCACAAATGATGCATCTCATATAGCCAATCTCTTCTTCAAAGAAGTAGTTAGAATTTATGGCTTACCTCAGACAATTGTATCAGACAGGGATGTAAAGTTCCAAGGCCACTTTTGGAGGACACTCTTTAAGAAGTTGGGTACAAATCTCACCTATAGCTCTGCCTATCACCCACAGAAACATGGGCAGACTGAGGTAGCAAACAGGTCCCTAGGTAATCTTTTAAGATGCCTAACCAAGAAATACTCACGAAGCTGGGATACAATTCTGCGCCAAGCAAAGTTTGCCTTCAATGACTCCATAAATAGGTCAACCGGTAAAACACCATTCCAAGCAGTATATGGTTTGCACCCTAAGGGACCATTGGATCTGATGGAACTCCCCTCTGATTTCAAAATTAGTGCACAAGGCCAAGAACTGGAAAAACTCATCACAAAGGTGCAACAGCAAGTAAAAGAAACATTGCAAAGATCTAGTTTGAAGTATAAAGAAAATGCTAACAAAAGGAGAGAGGTCCACTTCCAAATTACAAATGAAGAAAGTAGGCCCCTGTAGCATACTTAACAAAATAGGTGAGAATGCCTATGAAATCTCCCTTCCTCCAACTTTGCAAATATCTCCCATAGTTAATGTTGTAGACCTTACCATCTACAAAGCTACAGTAGAGGCAATGAATGAACAAGGTGAGGAAACAAACATCAACAATGAAGACTATGTTACTAATCTTCCCCAAAGCCAACCAGTGGAGTTAGAAGAAATTTTGGACACAAAGTTACTAAGGTAGACCAGAACCAAGAAGTACATGCAGTACCTAATCAAATGGAAGGGGCTCCCCAACATAGATGCTACATGGCTGACTGAAGATCAAATCAACCAACATGGGACTTCAGTGGAGAAGTTATCCTCAGGTAGGAACTTGAGTTTTAAAACTCAAGGGAAGTATGGTGTAGGAGCACCTACTCTAGACTCAACAAACAATGACATTAAGAGTCCTAAACATATCTAGTTTAGCCTAGTTACATTAGTTAGGCACCTAGACCAAGTTGTAAAGCCTAGTTCCAGGATTGGCACAACTATAAGCCCCTGGCTAACTATGGTCAAAAGTGGTCAAAGGGCCTAAAATCATAGTATTTTAGTCATTTTCATGTTTTTGATGCTTTAGATCCATGTTGGATCACTAGATTAGGTCTAGACCAAGTTTGGTCTCCTAGAAAGCAAAAGTTGCAAAAATGTTGTAAAAGTTGCTTAGCAACTTTGACAACTTTTGCCAAAAGTTGTAATCAAAGCCCCCAACTATAAAATAGTTTGAAATTTGGTTTTAACCAATGGGGGAAGCCTTCAATAAGCCCTTTCAGGTAGGTGGAAGGTAAGATATGTATTTTGGCATTTTGAATCAATAAAATAAACTATTTTTCTATAGATTTCCAAGGACAATGCTCTTGTACGGACATGTACGGGTGTGAGGGCATGAAACAGTGATTCCAAAAGGTGAATCCTTGAGTTTTATTCCAATTTCACTTGATCTCATGTGTTGATCTTTCCTATTTTGCAAGATATCAGGTTTTTAGTAAGACTGCGTGGATTTAAGGCTTAAAACTAGGGTTCACCTAGGGCTTGATTGTTTGGACCAATTCCACCATGGGAAATTGATACCCCTTGGTGTAATTTCATCCTTTTCCAATGTATTTTCATATTCTACAGGTTAGGAGTGTGGATTTGCAGAGAAATGAGTTTGCCACAAGACCCTAGGTGTACATCTCATGTGTGCACTAATCTGTGACTTAGGACAGTCACTATAGAATTTGTTTGGGGATTCATCAAGGTCTCAAATCCTAGATTCTAAGTTTTTTTAGGTTTCCACACATGCCTCCATACTTGGTTTGTGTTTTGGCATAGGAGAAAGAGCACTTGTAGTGCATTTGGAGCCCTAATTAGGCATATTAGTCTGGTATAAAACTTGTGACAGTAGTGTCTTCTTTTTACCTCCACTCCTTGGTGCTTGGATATGTTTAGTAAATCCTTAAAGGGTATCAGAATCCCTAACCAATTTAATACTTCCTTTCAAAACATTTTGACTTATGTTTAAAAAACCCTCTGAAAAAAGGCTACAAGCCAAATCCTTAGGTTGTGAAGCATCTTGATGTTATGGGTTGCTTTTGAATGAAAGAACCATTGGAACTAAAGGAATAGGACCTAAAAAATCCATTACAATGATTTTAGGGCACCCCTAGTCTTATAAGTTTCCTCATGGGGTTTTGTTATCTTTTGGGCTAAGGATAACCTCTTGGTACCTTCTCAATAGTTGGTGTTTGGCACTTGGCTAGCCTAGTGATTAGGTTGCCTTGGGTGTTTGGGTTGTGATAACCATTCCCCTTGTCCTTACCATACTTGTGATAAGTATTTGGGCACTTGGATCCCATTTGGGTGATTGAGATCTTTGAAGGTTTCCATTCGACCCTGTCCTCTTGGGTGTTGATCTTTGAAACTTACCACTTACTCACTAATTGAAGACTTCCGCTTGTCATTGCTGCATCACAAACTATCTCCCATATTTTTTATAGTAATTTTAAACCTCTTAAGGATTGTGCTCAATATCTAGGTTTAACTCAACCTCCAACTAGTGTTTAAACTTCCCTTCCTATTCATACTTCGTTACCCAGTGTCTCTACTTATGCTCCAACTCTCATGACTAAATATATTTTAGACATCAATCCTATACATGTTAGTCTTGGAATCATTCCTAGTCCTATTATTCCTCCTCCTTCAAGTGTTCTATGTGCTTCATAAGCTTCATCCATGCCTACATACAATAATGTACCATTATTATATTCCAATGTTCCTTCCATTTCTCATAATGGTCCAAACCTTTCCTGCATGTCTCATACAAACCTTTCCACCGAATACACTATCAATATTCTTTGTCAAACCATTTCATCCATGCAACAAAAAATTGCCTCTTTAAATCAATCCAAGTTCAACATTCCCACATTTTACATTTCTATCTCTTTGTCCTTGGACATTATCCATGATGTTATCCCTCAATACATGGAAATAGCTCACTTGGAGACTTACAATGATAAATATGAGTCAAGTACCTTGACTCATGTTAAGACCTTTCAAACATTGTGTAGTAATTTTTCTCATGACCATAGGTTCATAGCTAATTTTTTTACTATAACCTTTCGAGATAAGACCTTGCAATGGTATTTTTCTTTACCTCCTTATTACATTGATTCCTTCCAAAAACTTTCTAATTATTTCATTCAATAGTCTCAAAATAATATTGGTCCTAAAATTTCTTTGAATGATGTGATGCATTGTAAACAAGTTGTTAAAGAAAAATATTTGATTTCATTGGTAGATTTAAGCATTTGCATACTCATATTTCTTATCATGTGCCTGATGTTGATATTAAACATATTTTCATTGATAATTTACAAAAATTCATTAGAAATACAATATTTATTTCTAAATTATCATCTTTTACCCAATTGTGTGCAGTACCTCACAATTATCATATTCAAGTGAGTCAATTTAAGAGCATATCTCCAATATCTGTGGTTGATAAGAGTGATGTTGCATCCTAGCCTTTTTCAGAAGTTTCAAAAACTAAAAGGCTTCATCAACATCAAAAATTCATCAAACAACATTCATGTGCAAGTGGAAGAAACATCCAAAGGTGTGTCTCCTTTGTCATATTATTATAGAAATTCTCATAATTTTACACCTCTTTCTAAATATTTTCATAATGTGATGTTGAATTTTATTAACTCTAATGCCTTAACACTTCCTCTTATTAAGCTAATTAATATTTCCAAATTTGACCCAAATCCTTTAGCCAATACCATCGTCAACCCGATCATGATACTAAAAAGTGTTTCCATTTGAAATCTACTGTTCAATACCTCATTGATTCTAATGTTATATCTGTGTAGGGTGTTAATGACCAAGGAAACAAATTTCTTTCCCTTCCCAACAAAAATGTGCAAATTTATACCAATCCTTTACCTTCTCATTCAACTAATACTATTAATTATAGTTCTTATTTCCCTTCTTCCTCTACCCTTTTTTTGACTCTCCTACCAGTGTGAGCTATGACACTAAGTGTATTGAAGTCAAAAATGTTTTCAACCTTATTGATCAATCTGAACCTAAACCCAAACCTGAACTTTATATTTGCATTGCATTTGATCCTTGGGAGACTATAAGGGAACTTTATGGTCCTCTTTACATAGTATAAAATATTAATGTTCTTCCTTCTCATGGAGTCATTATAGATCCTACTTTCATGGTTAATATTATAACTAAAGAACATCTTTACACTAGAGAGCTCCACCGAGACTTCTATGACAACTTTGATGTGATGATAAAAAATTTCAATAGTTTCACTTATCCTACAATGGGTTCTATTACCTTTCCCATAAAAATTGGTAAGAAAACCTTAGATGTCACCTTTTTTGTCATCCCAACTTCTGATAAGTTTCAAGTTAAACTTGAACTTCCTTACAAAACTTCTATGAAATTTATAGTCGCTCCTATCCATAAGTGTTTGATATTTCCCAATGATGGATAAATCATCATTATTAATCACAGTCTCTATGAACCTTTAGCTACTCAGGAGAAATTTTACCTTAACTTATTTTGGCCTTCCATTTCTCAACCAGTTCAACCTCGCAAAGACAACTATTTCTTATCCCACCAAAAATTCAAAATTAAGAAGACCGGTGAACTTAGTAGTTCCTCTCCTATTGTTCCATCTCCTTGACTTGACCCTGGACTTCTTCCTGTACCTTCCACACCTCCTGGTTATGCTTTAATTCTACCTCTTATATCCTATAAATGCTCCATAGTTTCTATCTCTCAATCTAGTGTGGTATCTTCTATTCTTCCTAATAAAGAAGAAAAGGACCTAATGTTGATTGATCCTAAAGCACCTCAAAACTCAAACAAAGCCAAATGTAACAATTATGCTCATGATTATCACTATAAAAATTATGCTAGAGCCCATGAGTGTGCTTCCCCAAACCTCTCCTCCTCTAAGACACCTACTAATGCTTTAATTCCTTTTTATCATCTTATGCATAGCCTAAGAGAGGAACTTGATCTTAAAAAATGAAATTAAAAAAACATGATGATTCTACTTGGATTAGAGATCCTATATTTATTAAATTGGATGAATAAGATATTCTTGATAAGGAATTCAATGTTTATAATGCAAATGATTTTCATGCTAGTGATTCTGATGATACGTATGAGCTTATTGATATTAATCATGATATACCAACTAGATTTGAAAAACAATTATCTCTTGATCCTAGTGAAAAAAAGTGACTCATCTTTAGAGAATGGTCCTTGTTTGGAACTGGCTATTGTTTCATCTTTCTTTCTTGATGTTTCCCCTCTTTCATGTCACCCACCTTCCCTAAACGACACAGACAAAGATGTGGGGCAGGCGATATGCTTAACCATCTCCTCTTGTATAGTGGATTACTTTGTGCTTTCCTATTGTAATGTTCTTTCCCCGTGATTTGCTAATTATTATATATTTTGTTTATATTTCTTTATATGGCCCTTTTTTCTCCATTTGTGCAAGGTGATAAACGAAATGACCTTTTGTGACATTCTTCTATTTGTATCTCATTTCTTATATATGTCGCATATATGTTATGTTGTGCATGTGCTATTGTTTGTAAATATGCCTTTGTGTTTTCTGAATGGGGATGATTCAAAATGGTAGCTAACATTATTTTTGGTCTCTATAATTCCAACCAAAAAAGACTCTTGTATGTATCTCTTATGTACCCTTCTATTGTTCTTGTAGTTCTGCTACCTTTGGGGGATGGTGAAATTTCATTTTAACATAATTATGATATGCATGAGTTATCATATGATCATGCTTACCCGAAATTTAGTAGATCTATTTTTTTTTTCTCTCTTTTTCATGTGTTCATTTCCCTTGGTTTTTCCTTTCTTCCAGCATATCATAGTGGAAACATCTCTTGTGGGTGCATGTATGCTCTATTAAAGCCATTTCTCCCGTTAAGTCATTTGCAATCTCTTTAACATGGGGGCATACACTCCGCTCCTTGTTTCAAATTTTACACACACACACACAATTTAATCCCTTATGTATATGACTAAGGAGACAATTTATCCTTTTAGTATCATGTAGTGTGCATTATTTGGTGGATCCTAAGACTAATCCTTATTTCATTTGGTCCTTTAACTAGGTTCTTTTTTTCTTGGATCCCTTAATGGAGACAAGCTTTCCTTAAGGATTGATCCACTTTGTTTGAATGATTTGACTAGCATCTCATAGCTTGATAGACTTCCAATTCCATATTTTGTAGCAATTATTTTCCCTTTGTATGATCCATAGTAAGGCAATACCTTACTAGGCTAGTTGGTTATGTCTCCTTGTCTTTTTATTTCTCTCTCTCTCTCTCTTTGAGTTTTGCCTCTTATATATTGGTTTTGGATTTGATGAGGACCTAAGTCACTTGGGGGCTTAGTGTTTCCTTGTCTCCTTGACCTTGATAAAAAAATTCTAATGCATTGATCTACTTTACTATGATCATGAGTTTGTCTCATACTCCTGCTAAAGTGGGGGCTAAATTTAATATCCTAAAAAGTTAGCACCCATAAATAGATGCTCAGTTAGGCACCATTTTGGTGATTTCAAGATTTCATGTCTGTTATGCTTGATCCATCTACCTATATCCCCCTATTCTGACATCTTCCCTATCTTCCTGACTCTCTATTTTATTTTTGGTTCTTTTTCCTAGGTACATAACACATTCGACGTTGTATTCATAGGAACACAATGCCTAATGCATTGTGTTCCCCTGGGTTTGGGCCCAAATTTGAATAATGGCTCCGTTCTAGTGATATAGTTGGAAATTAGATCATGTGGTTGACCTAGCTAAATTGTGAATCTTGAAATCTGTGAGAGGTATATAAACACCCTATCTCTCCGCATTTTGGAATTAATCCATTATCAAGAAAGCATTTTACAATCAAGTGCATTCAATATTTGAAGGCAAGAATCCAATATCTATCATTTCTCCAAGAATCCAAGTAATTTCAAAGGAAATATTCTCAATTGTAGAAATATTCTCTCCCATCATGGCCAAGTAGAGGATTTCATAATCAAGAAAGAAGATTATTTGTCCATACATATGCATTCATCCTTCATAGAAAGTGTTCAATAAAGCATAACAACATTGAATATCTAAGAGTGGAATTAATATATCCATGCATTTTGGAGGCATCCTTCATTCCTTTCGGCATTCCAAGGTCCACAACTACAATTCAAGCAACATTCAAGCATCTTCATGAATGTGTGATCTTAATATATGTTCATGAAGGTATGTAAAAGGTAGATTTAATATTTAGCTTTATATTTAATTTCCTTTATGAAAATTCATTTCATTTTCAAGGTTGATTCCTAAATTGGGGTTAGACCAAGGGAAACCCCTTTCTACAGCCTTTTCCCTATTTTTCTATGTGACAGAATAGGTGGTGCAATCGTCAAAACTAATTTGGAAAGCATAGGATCTGATGGGAAGACTGTAACTATTTTAGGTCAAATCATAGGGAATAAACCAAATGGGTCATTCTATTCCTGGGAATAAAATGTCATGGGAATTTTTCACCCTACAAATCCACAGCATATTCTGATTATAGCTTGGTATAGTTCTTTGGTTTTTGTTTCAAGTCATTATAGGTTGCTTCTTATTTTTTATATGTGTGAATTTATTTAATATTGTCATTTTTTATTATTTATCCTCATATATTGCATCATTAGATTGTCTCCCCTAAATTCATTTCATTATTAATCATAACCATGAAGGAATCATTGTCCCACTTAGCACTTTAAAATTTGAGCCTAGTGGGGCATCTTCCTTCCAAATTGTGCATTAAGAAAATGTGGATAATCTCTTGCATTTCATCCCTCCTCAAATCATTTTTTATTTATGTACACTAACCATATATCATTTTTCACATTTTGATCATGTTAAGGTTTTCTTTTTTTATTTATTTTGTTAGTGAATTTTTTGTTAGAAACAAACATGTGTTATTTTGGGCATAGATTTTTTCTCATTCATCAAATTTTGAAGCAAGTTATATTTTTAGAAACTAGTCTCATTCTACACACATTGCAATAAAAAAAAATTATTAGCTTCAAAAAAATTGGGGGGGACCATGTTCAAAAAAAATTAGGATGTGTCCACTTCAAAACTTCATTAAATTTGGCATAAACTACATGGTATTAGCTAAGTTCTCACTAGAGTGGTTTTTAAAATTCCATAAAAAATTTAACATGTTTGGGGGCCACAACAAGCCCTGTATTTTTTGTTTGAAAAAAAGATGACCATTTTGCGTTAACCCCCTTTTTAAAACCTTTAATATACACCATTTTAAAAAAAAATGGTAGTTTAGAAAGTAAATTCAGAGCACTACAATTCTTGTTCTCAAGTTGAATCTTCAAATTTGGAGTGTAACTATCTTCATTTTCTGATCCAAGTTCAGACTTTATTGATTTAAAAAAAAATAGCACCTAAAGAGCCCTTTTTGGTCCCCTTTCTTGGTGCAAAATACCCATATCTATAAGTATCATTACCAATTCTACAACAATTAAAACATTTAGAAGGTAACTTACCTTTGTATTTTCCAGTGCCTTTCTTCAACATTCTTATAAATTTTGATTCTACATCTCAAACATATCAAGTTGATCATCGTCCTCTACCTTCTTACCAACTATGAATGTAGTCAACCTCTTAGGAGAATCCTTGTCAAGCTATCTTATTTCATATGCAATTAGAGTTCCATTAAGTATTTATCCAAATCAATGCTTTATTCAATGATAGAAACCTTAGAACTATAGCTTTAGGAAGAGATCTGAGAATCTTTTTCACAACCTCATCTTCTTTTATTTCTCCACCAATATCTCTTATGTCATTCACTACTTCATCTACTCAAAGTATGTAGCTTTAAATTTCTTCATCTTCTTTTATCCTTAGAGTTTCAAATATGGTTTTTAAATCTTGCATCTTTATCTTCTATACTTTAGCATCACCTTCATATATGTCATTGAACTTATCCAAAAGTTTATTATCACTACTGCAATGCAACACTTTAACTAGTTCCAGATCTACAATTTCATTCAAGATTACATTCCTTTATTTTCCATTATTCTCATATGCCCTAATATTTTTGTATTTGTAGGGGTGCCAGCAGGAGAAGTATAACCATATATGACAAAGTTCAAAACACCAAACCCTAATGAGGATAAATAAATTTCCATTCTTAGTTTTCAGAGAGTGAATTTTGAACCACCAAAATTAGGATTCATGCACGATCCATATTTTTCCATCACATACCTTCCTTGATCTGTTAAGCTTTATCTAGAGGAACCTTTCTCTGATACCAATTTTTTAGCACACCTAAATATTGGGGGTTGAATCACTCTTAAATAATAATTCATCTTTTCACTCTAATTTTGAAGCATATAGCTTTAGTTAGCAGTAATAAAAGATAAAACAAATAACTACTACCAAGAAGACTACATAGATATGTTCCTTGAACATACAACATCATTATAAAGATCATATTTTATGTATTCACATCAATCCAAGGTGCCACACCCACTCTAACATAGAATACTTCATAATTGGAAGGAAAAAATCAGAATTATGAAGGACGTCACCATAAACACACTTGCAATACACTTTAATTTTTGAAAATTGAACTAAGATATTTAACAAATGTTAGAATCATTCCCTCCAACATGCACCACTCCAAACATCAATATCGATAAATGTGGGGCCTAAAAAGATAGCAGTGAAACATCCACATAACATGCAATATATGTTTCAAACTACAAGTTCATACCATCAAATGAGAAAGAATGTGGAGCATTCTTCCAGACATCCAACCAATTACTTCTCTACAAATACATCCTAAAATATTCTTCAATGGTCAAGACATCTTTGCAGTACCAATTTCTCATCCATCTATAATATAATAGATACTAAACTACCCTATAGAATCTTACAATCATCAGTGCCAATGTCATGCTTCTAATCCTCATCTCAATAATTTTAATCTCAATTTCATGCTTCTAACCCTCTTCTTTATACTTCTTATCTCAATTTCCATGCTTATAATCCTCATATTGGTATGAAATCATCATGATATCATCTTTTTCATAGAGCATGATTCATCTCACCATCTCTTAGTTTTAACTTTGATCTTTGATACACATTATTTCCAACATAGAATATGATTGACATCCATCCTTAAAAAATTAACATCACAATAATTCTAGTTAAAAAAAAAACTAAACAACTTCTCAGAATAGCGATGTCACAAGAAATCAATAGTGCATGAAAGACATCACAACATATCATAGCCACATTACCAAGCACAATATGTAGATATCAACACTAATTAGGTGGACATCCACAAAAGAGGATACCATCAACCACCTACATAAGCTTCAAAGCATCATCACATCCTTCCTTCAACATTTCTCATATTTTGATAGTTACAACACATATTTTAATTACAACACCACAATATATATATATATATAT
>MU225903.1:2221246-2240222 GCA_018584345.1 Thuja plicata | reverse complement strand
AATGAAATTAAATTAATTTAATTGGAAGAATTTAATTAGTAAGTTTTAAATATTTGAATTTAAACTATAGGAAATTGAGTTTAATTAATTAATTAATGGTAATTAATCAATTAAGGTTAATTAATTAAATAAAATTAATTATTTAATTAATTTTGGGAATTTTATTAGATGATTTGGGGAATGAATTTAGAGGAAAATAGATGATTAATTAATGATTAAAAACCATTAATTAATAGATGAAAATTATTATTTTTAATGTAAAGTCGCAACCCTGTCCATTTTCGGGTGTCTACAATAACTTACCAGAAAAGAACACAGTAGGATAGATCAATATTGTGCACCACCATATCATACTATATATTATCCAGAGCACAACATTCCAGACCATAGGTTTTGTCATTAATGACAACAATGCCATACTATTTCAACAAGAGGCAATCCACCTCCACCTCCTTTTCCTCATATCATTTTCTCAATGCCATATTGCAAAATATAAGTCAATTACAACAAAAACTTACTATTTTTTCTAGTGTAACTAATCAAAGTTCTCTTACTTTGTATTATCATCACAGTCTACTTTGCATGCAAGTGTTGAATGCTCCAATATCACGGGGCACTAAATCCCTAGAGTTTGAAAGGTATAGTGGTGATGGGGACACACATCTCTACATCAATTCATTTCTCAAACTATGCAGTGATTACCATACTCTAGACCACATGTTTCTCAATATATTCTCTCATTTCCTCAAAGGAATCATAATGGAATGGTATAGGTCCCTTCCATATTATTCTATCAACAACTTTGATCAATTGATGGATGATTTTCTTGTTCAATTCTAGGATAACATATGCAACAAGGTCATCATTGATGACCTTGTTCATTGTAATAAAAATCCAAATAAAAAGATAACTAACTTTATCTTAAGGTACTATTCCATATCTATAAAGTTCACCTATGTCATCCTTGATGGTTATCTCTAAAGGATTTTCATCTATAACTTATAGCCGACATTAAGGAAAAACTTTCTTTAAACTACTACCCTAACTTCACAAGTATTTGTAATTCTTTGACAAATTATCATAACACCATGACTCAATTCCAAGGTTGTTTTTTGAGTGTTTATGGGGGTATACCTTCCTTGAGTAGGTCGTGAAAGAATAATACTTGGATAGTGTAATTGTACTCCCACAAACTTTGGAGAGGAACTAATTTTCTTTAGAACTTCAATAGAATCATTTTTTTACTAAGTTGACAAACTCTTATGTGAGCATTCTGAAAAATGTTTTGAAGAAAAATTTGTAACTCTCCTTGATATTAGACCTCTCTCCAATAATCATCCATACCCTTTTTTTTATAACATGGATCAATATTTTTTCAGTCCATTGTGTATACTGCCATGACACTATACACTCTGTGTGTCTTTGAAATCTAGTCCAATATTGATTTTAATTAAATAATCAATTCAATTACAATACTAGGTATGTGGAAACCTGTAAGTATTTTTAAGAAAGAATAGATAATATTAGAACCCATGGAGGGTTTGTGCCCAAGAAAATTTATTATTCATTGCTCCAAAATGAGTTTTAAATATAAATTTGGAATCCCAATTGTCCTAAGATTTCAAGCAGCTTCAAATTGAAAAGTTTCTAAGCAATAATTATTTTTTTTAAAAGAAGATTTCAAATATTTTGAAAACTACAAAATTTGGTAGCCCAACTTGGCGAGGCCATAACTTTCCACTCATAGCTCAAAATTTTAAACTTCTTGATTCATTGGAAAGGTATTAAAGAGATCTAAATTTGGTTCCTATGCCTTGGGAAATCATTCCAAGGAGCTAGAAACACTTCCAACGTCCAATTCATCTTTGAAGACCTTCAAAAATGCAATTTAATCAAACATAGAAAATATTGAAAATTTTGATTTATAATTTTTCCCATATTTGTATGCTCTATCATATCTTGATGGATTTGGATTACTCCTGAATGGATTTGGACCATCCCCACACTGTTTTAGCTATTTTTTGTCATGTATTTTATCTTCTCCTATTAGCTCTTGATGGCTCCAAAAACACACTAGATTCACCCCATATTGATCTGAACTATTCTTGATATGATCTAGATTATTACTTCCCTCTTGAGCAGCAATGGGCCCCATTGCATCAACACCCTATAATGAACAAGGAGAACATGTGGTTGTTTATTATTTGATAGACCATTTGTTGCAAGAAGGGAGTCGACTCACATGGAGGGAAGGAGTTTGTTTTTGTGCCATTGCATTCACTTGATTATTGAAAATAGGGACTCTTGCAGTAGTTTGAATTTTTCCAATGATATGAATTATTTCTTGAAAATCTTGCATAGTTTTATGATATGGGTTTCAGAAGAATTTTATAATTGGATGGTTTAGTGTAAATTGTAGTGAATAATGTGTAGGTGACATGAGTACCTTCTCTTGCTTCAAATTGGTTTACTTGTGATTATTTTTTGATATTTTTATACAGATGATTGTACCCCTTATTGGTGAATGGCAATTCCAATATGTATAGCCAATTGCTTGTGAAACATAAATATGGAATTCATAGAGCTTACCTCAGGTATTCGATATTTATTTTTTTCAAATTGATAATAACATTGTGGGGTCTTAACTCATAAATTCCATGATGTTAATACATATAGGGTTATCTCAAAAACACATCAAACACATCTAATGGAGCTACATCATAGTGAACTTCATCTTCGAATGGTTTAATTGAATAAGATAAGTAGCACTATCTACTTACTTTTATGTTTCACCCTTAATTGACCCATCCCATGCAATATGGTTATGGATGAGGTTTGGTCTATAAATTCAATCTCTGAACACTTTCAACAAAAATTAAATTATTTTTACTTCCACTATCAACTATGAAATGTAATGGTTTTCCACTTACACACATTTGTGAATGAAAAATTTGTTCTATATCTTTTGAGGTAAGACTTTAGTAGTAGCCTCCATGGCATGGGGATCTATTTCAATGATTTGTTTGTCTTCCTCTTCCTTATCTGTCATTTGTTCTTCTTCTACCAATGTTGTTGCAGCCTTGTAGTCTCTGGAGCTATGTCGAGTTCTTTTGTTAACATCACACCATATATATGTATCTTTTGGTTCTTGTTTAACAATTAATTTGTTGAATATTGATGATTGGGGCAAATACTCTGCAATGGTCTATTTTTTGGGGTACTTACTAGTGCTTTTTAAATTTTATTTCACCTTATCCTCAATCTTTGTGGCATATTTATAGGTAGTGCCAAGTGATTCAACCTTCAAGAAGGCTAGTTTAGTTTGAAAATATCATTGTAGCCAGCTGCGGTATTTCAGAACCCAGTGTTATTTAGAATCCTAAATGCCCATCTTTGTTGATAAAGTGTGATATATATTGGTGCATTCCTACACCATTTTGTCTCTCATTTTTCATAATAACTTCTACTATGTATATTTTTCTTCATACATGTATTTGGGATAATACTCCTCTTTGATGAATTCTACAAAATCCTCCCATGTAGGATTAGTAGTTTTTCCTCCATTCATTTCTTCATCGTCATCTTCTACAAAATATAATTGTGATGAGTTTTTTCCTTCCCATGCTTTCTTAACATGTGCCTCAACTTTGAGGAGATAAAATTTCATTTTCTTAGCATTGCAAAAGGTATTAAAAAAATATCTAGATCCAATTTTGTTAACCATTCATCTACTGCACTTGCCTTAATTTTTCCTTTAAAATTTGGAATATCAAAACTAACTTGTACCTTGAAAGGGATACAACTATTGAATGGTTTTCCTCTATGCTTGATGGATAAATATTTTGAATAATATAAGTGAATTGTATCATCATTTCTCCCCTATTTTTTGTCAATGCTTCTTAAGACAAGACCTTGTAAGGGTTTGCATCTGCTACTTTTGATTGGTTGCACCTTACAGGAAAATAAATTGATGGGTTTTGGTTGTGTCTCCTATATGATACTTTGCTAAAAAAATTGCATGTAATGTGACATACATGAGCTTACCCACTCTAATATCATTGATATGAATTAAATAGTGAATTTAATTATAATACTAGGTATGCAGAAACCTATAAGTATTGTTAAGAAAATAAAGATATTAGAAGAACTCATAGAATAGTTGTGTGCAAGAAAAGTTATTATTCGTTGCTCCAAAATGAGTTTTAAATATAAATTTGTAATTCTAATAATCCTAGGATTCCAAGCAAATTCAAATTGAATATTTTCTGAGGAATTTAAAAAAAAAAAGATTACAAATATTTTAAAAACTACACAATTTTGGCAAGGCCATAACTTTCCACTCATAACTTGAAATTTTAAACCGCTTTATTTTCAAAAAATGGATGGAAGAGATCTAAATTTAGTTACTTAGACCAATGCCTTCAAAAATTGTTCCAAGGAATTGACAACACTTCTGACCTCTAATTCTACTCTAAAGACCTTCAAAAATGCAATTTACTGAAATGTAGAAAATATTGAAAATTAGATTTAGAATTTTTCCCATATTGCACGCTTTGTCAGAATATATTTGGACCATCCCTAGACTATTATAGGTATCTTTTTGTCATGTTTTTCATTTCCTCTTGAAAGCTTCTAATGGCTCCTAACACACACTAGATTCACCCCATATTGATGAGGACTAATCTCAAAAGAATCTAGATCATTCCTCCACCCTTGAGAGGCAATGGGACCCATTGCATCAACACCCTGTAACAAATGAGGAGAAAGTGTGGTAATTTTTTCTCTAATAGACCATTTTTGCGGGAAGGGATTTGATTCCCTTAGAGATAAGAAATTTTTTGTTGTGCCCTTTCCTTCACCTGCTTAATAGAAACAAGGGGTATTGTAGTAGTTTATATTCTCCCAATAATATTAATTCTATCTTTAAACTCTTACATAGTTTTATGATCTACGTTGTGGAAGAATTTTCTAATTGGATGGTTGAGTGTACATTTTTAGTAAAAAATTCATAGGTGACATGAGTACCTTCTATTGCGTCAACCTTGGTTTCTTGTGATGGCTCTATTGAGATTTTTTTATAGATGATTGCATACTTTATAGTGAATAAAAATTTCAATATGTATTAGCCAATTTCTTATGAAATCAAAATCTAGAATTTATAGAGCTTACCTCAGGTATTCAATATGTATTTCCCCCAACTTGATAGTAACATTGTGTGGTCTTAGCTCATAAATGCCATGATATCAATACATATAGGGATGTCCCAAAATTACATCACACGCATCTAATAGTGCTACATCACATAGAACTTTATCTTTGAATGGTTTAATAGAATAAGTAGGTATACCTACTTAATTGTATGATTTGCCCTTAATTGACCCATCCTATCCAATATGGTTGTGGATGAGGTCTAGTCTGCAAGTTCAATCTCTTAATAGTTTCAACAAAATTAAATTATTTTGATTTCCTCTATCAACTATGAAATGTAATGGTATGTCATTTTTCCATATTTATGAATGAAAAATGTGTTCTATATCTTCCTGAGGTAAGAATTTAGTAGTAGCCATCGTGGAATAGGGATCAGTTTCAATAATTTTTTTGCCTTCCTCTTCCTTATCTATTATTTTTGCTTCTGCTAATAATGTTGTCACAACCCTGCAATCTCTAGTGCTATGCCTGATGACCTATGGAAAGACATGTTGTCAATTAGTGCCAAAACACTTAGTCATCACAGAGTTGACTGAGCCAACAGTGCAACCCAAGCAGTTACATTATAACCCGAGAAGTGACAGTGTCGACCCAGCAGACAGTGGTAATCAATATTACTCGAGTGGTCAATATGACCTGAGTACATAGAGTATCATGAGTGCCAAAGTATACTATTTTTCCCAAGTGCCTGAGTGACAGCATAATGCCTGAGTGCCAGTATATTGCCTGAGTGAATCACTGGAGCCGAGTAACAATTTTGTGCTGACTTAACTTATATTGTTTGATATTAATTTATCTTATGGAAGCCGAATTGCAGAAGTATTTGATTTGGATAAGGTATAAATATAATGTATTTTGTTTATCCAAATATATGTGAAGAAGTGTGTATGTGAATATGAAGTGGCAGATTGTTTAAGAGGCTACAGCAGTATAACGAACAGAAGAGACTCATCCATCACATTCAGGTAATTAGTTTTATATTATTGGGTCTTATTTAGCAAATCAGAGTTGTAAATAAGATCATCTACTGGTTCATCCTAACAGGTGCATCAGCAAAATCCTCTAACAAGGTGGACTTAATAGTCCTTTACGAATCTCCTAATAGAGTTGCATACTTAATTGTATTATACTAAATCCTTTCACAAGTTAGACCTAACAATCCTTATTGCTCCTAATAGGGTAGGCCATCAAAAGTGGTCAATTGTAAGCTTTAACAAGATAAATTTATACTACAATAATAAATCTTGTGGGTACCATCCCCACCCCAGCTTTACTTTCTATTTGGAAGGTTTCTAGGTAACCAAATATTGTGTCAAGTGTTGTGGATGTTTTATTGCTTTTCATTCAATGCATGCAATCAGATTAGATAATCTAATAAAGGATTAAAGAGATTAATTTTTATTGGGTCTTAATTCACCCCCCCCCCTCTCAGTCCCCTAGCCTCAATATATTTCCAATAATTGGTATCAGAGCTAAAATTTCTCTTTACAAAAGTTTAACGGCTTGAGCAAAGATCAGAGGCAATGGAAATATACAAACTGGAGAAATCCATTGAAAATGAAAAGATAGATCTACAAGTGGCCATGGATCATATCAGAAAACTCAAGGAGCAGCTCTCTCTTTCCCTGAAAAGAAGAAAAGATTTAGTAGTGCAGATGAATGATAAAAGTTACATAGAATAAAGAATTGAAGACTTATGCAAATAAAGAAGTTCTGAAGAAGAAGATGCATCAATTGAAGACCTACTTGAAAATAATCTCAATTTACATGAAGAAGTCAGAAATTTGAAAAGAGAACAAGAAATTCATTTAGTCAGAATATGTGAATTCATGGAACAAAAGAATCAAGAAGAAAATGACAAAAAAATGGCACAAGAAGATAAAATATTACTGAGCACAAGATTAGAAGAAAGAATAAAATGAAATCCATCATTTTTCACTTCAGCAAGCAAATATGATAAATCAACTCAATAATATAAATTGATAAGTTATCAATTTGAGGACAGAAAATGAAAGACTGTAGAATGATATTAATACTAAAAAGAAAACAAATGAGAGTATGATGAATTCATAGGTAAGTATGGATCATTTGATAGAGAAAACTCAAATCATACATCATGGATAGACTGGATTAGATTATATTGAACAAGGTGAATCCTCACAGCAAGGAACTCAAAAGAATAACAAACCTACTTGTAATCATTGTTGTAAGTTAGGGCACATAGAAAATAAGTGTTGGAGAAATAGAAAATCAAATTTTAATGGTAAATGATACAAATGCAAAAAACATGGACATAGGGAAAGTGAATGCACTGAGAAACCTAAGTTTGAAGGAAAATGTTTCAATTGTAACAAACAAGGTCACAAATATTCCGAGTGCAGAACTAAGAAATGGAACCCTGCTAAACAACTAGCTAAAGAAATTTTTGGTTGGGATTACAACACATGGAGAATATGTTTTCACTGTTGTGAATATGGGAATATTGGTGCAAATTGTGCAAAGACTCACCTCAGAAAAAGGAATCCCACAAAGAGATGTTATGTGTGTAAACAACTCGGTCATCTAAGCAAGAATTATATGAATAGATAAAAAGGGGATATTGGTTTTGAGAAAGGCAAAGCAAAAATTTCTAAAATCAAAACTTAGATGAGTCAGCAGTGGGTAAGGAAATATCCTAAGAGTTCAAATCAAAACACTAAAAGGATCAAAAGGTGCCCAAAGAAGTGAGTTGGGTGGATCTACCATCTCCAAATAAATATGCAAGGAGACTACTGGAATTGTGCATACAAGTCATCCTACATCAGTTTCATACATGCTAGCAAGTCCAATCAGCATATTGATGCACTAGGACACATTATAGTTTTAACCGAGTCAAGATCTCAATTACATCTGAGTTACACAGGCTTAACCGAGTTAAGTCGGGTTGTATGGTTTTGAGGATGAAAAAGTTATTTTTTTGTCGAGCTTCATTTTGAGCTATGCCAGCTACCATGTATAGAGCATTTAATGAGAACTCAATGGTAAAATATCTTATAAAAGATGAATTGGAAAGGTTATTGTTTACAAAGTTTTCAGTATACAAAGTGATTAAGAGCCTTAAGAGATTCAGAGCAAATTTGTGTTCAAAAGCTTTAAGTTGTGAAGTTTTATCAAACCTCCTAGAATTATGGTGTCTACATCCAACACCAAGGTTAAGAAAGGATCTGAGATGTTGGTTAGAAATTCTATCTATGAACCTCCAAAGTTTAATCTTCATCCAATGATTGTAGAGGAGATAGACCTAATGGGAGATCATTCCCTAATTGCTCCGAGGGTACTGTTAATCAATGACATCTGAGCCTTTTATCATTGCGCAATTCAATAGCTAGGTACATTCAAAATTAATAAAGCATATGAGAAACTCTATGAAGCCAGGAATCTAAAGCCGGAACATAAACACCTAGAAGTCAATGGTTTGACTCATATCATGCATATGCCATAGAATTTTTAGATTAAGTGGATTAGGTTTGTTCTGAGTCGTGTTCACAAAATACATCTATGGCTGGAGCAACCAATGAATATTACCAAGACAATGGTACACCGTGTTATAGGGTATCATATGCTTGACAAGTCTAAAGCTACTAAAACCCTACCCTGGGATGACCTAACTAAGAAGACTCTTGTCAAGTGGGACGGAAGAGGCATGAGATTAAATGGAGTTAAAGACATGGAATTAAAGTTTGGGATTCATTTAATTGTGCACAAAATCTATATTTCTAGCTGACCAAACATCATACCATGTGAGGTTGTGGACTTGCCATACAAGGTGGTCAAGAACAACCTTTCATTCGACATCACCAAGTCATAGCTCATCCAATTGAGCAAGAACATGGAAAGCATTCGGGCATCAAAGACCAATCCATGTAAGTTTGGTTCACTTATGGTCTGCATATTCTTTTATATTTAGAATTTTTTCCCTTCCAAAGGCACATTTTTTTGGAAGAATGACAAACCCATAGTGTATCAGATAAATGATTTCATAGCAGAATTAGGAGACAATTTTGAGAGAATCATGGATGCATATTTTGAGGAATTCAGATAGAATGTGCATAATAGGTATATAATTCCTAAACAATTGGTTGAAGACTACAAAGATGATGTTTGTTTCCTAGTTGACTATGATAAAGTATACATTCAGGCAGTCAAACCTAGCGTTGTATGGGTGAAACCTCTTGCATATGAGGGTAACATAGATGAGACCAAAGACATAATTGAGGCTCTTTTGAATGATCATGTTGACCCTAAATCACCATAATTTGGCACCTATGAAGAATCCAAGAGCAGAATTTCATTGGAAATTGAGATTCTTAAGATTTTGAAAAGAGGAAAGAAGAGGTTAGAAGAGTTTGGAAAGAAATATGGAAAAACTTTAGACTCTCCTCCTTCTATCTCTGAAAGCAAAGAAGATGAAGCTAATATAGAAGATGATGATCCTGAAAAGGAAGAGGAAGAGATAGAAATTGAACCTCCTAAGAAGAAGAAGAAGGTAACCCCCAAGCAGAAATCAAAGATCTCTACCCCTGTCATTACTAAAAGAAGATCTAGAAGGAAAATTATATTGCCTAAGGAAGATGAAGAAGAAGATACAATAATATTCAAGAAACCCCCACCTAGGTTTGAGAAGAAAATTGAAGAACTAAGAGAAGGTAGTGGTATGAGTTCTCTAAAATCACTGAAATATGCTTCCAGAACTAAGGATGAACAGAATAAGATTGAGGAAGCAGTCGTAGAGAAAATGACAATATGGAAGTATGATCCATCTGAATTGAAGAGTCATATGAATGAAGATCTTTTCAAGGAAATATTTTTTCCCTAGAGAAATGCAATCCAAACATAAAAGGATATTAGAGAACAGGCCTTGAGGAAATTCATGACTACTATGACAAATAAAGAGGTAAAAGAGGCCATGACCAAATATGAAAACAATCACACTCCAAGGTTCAGGACCTTTCAGATATTGAACAAGAAGATAGAGGATGTTGTGCAGACTGCAAAAAAGATATGGAAGACAGTCTTTGATATCAAGGAAGAAGATAAGGCAGAGGTACTGAGTATAGACCCCAAGGTAAAGACTCGTGATGTAGAATTACCTGAGGTATAAACTATTGAATAATCCAATGTAGAATAGATTGCAGTAGAAGTAATTGCATCCCTACCCCAATCACCTATACAGATCATCTTATCTCGAAGAAAGGATAAGTCTACTGATCTCCATCTAGACTAGTAGGAATCGAGCATCAGGCTCCACCTACTACTGGGCCAAGCCTAACTGAGTCACAGAAGGTTACTGTGAATGTTTCTTCAGTGAGAATTGATGCTACAGTTGGTGCAACAAATGTCAATGACCTATTCCAACTGAATACTGAGGAGAAAACTAAGGAAGGAAATGATAAGGATGATAGTGGAAAAGGTAAGGAAATTGTTCCTTCACCCAATCCCAAGGATAGTGGAAAAGGGAAGGAAAAAAATACTGATGATATTGATCTTAAAAAAGATATTGTGATTCCAAATTGGGATCTTTCCAACTTGACAGTAGAGAAGATGGATATACTAGGGGAGCTATGGAAGAAAAGATCTACACAACAAAATCTCCAAGAAGAAAAGAAGAGAAATGGAGTGCTAGAAGACATAAAAGGTATATTCCTAGATGCTCTACAAGTAGAAGTAAATGAGAATGATTCTATTATGGATCAACTTGTAGACATAGTCCACAAGTTCAATAAGGATTTAAGTGGTCAAGAGAAACTACTGCAGAAGGCAAAAAAGAAGTTTGAGAACAAAGTTCTAGAGAATGTTGTAAGTAAAATTGCAATTGATCAAGTAAAGCTAAACTCTCTTATTAGCTCTTTAGAAACTAATGTTAATAATTTTGTTTCATTATTTGTAAATTTGAGTGATACTTCAAACTTTACCATGGAAATCAAGACTAAGCTGACAAAGATAGATACATGTTTGAAGGAAAGTGCAAACCAGTTGGCACTTAATCCAAGTTAGAGTTCAGCACACTTTGTGAAGATCAAGTATCTGACTGACATGCAGGCAGAATTACTAAGGGAAGAAGAAAGGACAAGAGAATCTCTTACAGCTATGTAGAGCCATTTCCTTCCACACATGGATGTAATGCAAAAGCATATAGCTCATGCCAAGACACTCATACATGACAACAAATTTTCAGTTGCAGAGCTTATGATGGAGCTATCAGTAGAAGTACAGATTGATTTTCACATCCTGAAGGTGCTGCAATATAATTGGGACAACACTTTGTCTCAGATTTTGAAGGTACATAGTGATTTCCTATCCTACTTTGATATTACCATATAGATATATTTTTGGCATTTGTGTCAAAAACAAGGGGGAAAATTATTTTATATACATATAAGTAAATACATGTACATAAGAGAAGAGAAGAAGAGATATATAATAGAAAATTTACAAAAACAATTTTGAAAAAAAAAATAGAGTCAGTTGTTACTAAGTCACAGAGTTGTTGTCAAAACTCGAGCAAGTACCCAAGCATATGGGAAGGGGGAGTTTTGACTCAGAAGTTTGAGAAGTTTTTTTTAACATGATAATTGTTTTTGGTCACTAATGCCAAAGGGGGAGATTGATGACCTTATGGCAAGACATGTTGTCAATTAGTGCCAAAACACTTAGTCATAATAGAGTTGGCCGAGCCAGCAGTGCAACCCAAGAAGTTACATTTTAACCCGAGCAGTGGCAGTGTCGACCGAGAAGACAGTGGTAATCAGTATTACTCAAGTGGTCAATATGACCCAAGTACACAGAGTAGCCTGAGTTCCAGAGTGTACTATGTTTTTTGAGTGACAACATAATGCCCAAGTGATAGTATATTGCTTGAGTGAATCACTGGACCTGAGTAACAGTTTTGGGCCGACTTAGCTTATATTGTTTGATATTAATTTATCTTGTGGAAGTCGACTTGTAGAAGTATTTGATTTGGATAAGGTATAAATATAAGGTATTTTTTAATCCAAATATATGTGAAGAAGTGTGTATGTGAATATGAAGTGGCGGATTCTTTAAGAGGCTACAACAGTATAAGGAAAAGAAGAGACTCGTCCATCACATTCAGGTGATTAGTTTTATATCATTGGATCTTATTCAGCAAATCAGAGTTGCAAATAAAATCATCTACTAGTTCATACTAACAAGTGCATCAGAAAAATCCTCTAACAAGTTGGACTTAACAGTCCTTTATAAATATCCTAACAGAGTTGCATACTTGATTTTATTGTACTAAATCCTTTCACAAGGTGGACCTAACAGTCCTTATTGCTCCTAACAAGGCAAGCCATCAGAAGTGGTCAATTGTAAGCTTTAACATGCTAAATTTATGCTGCAGTAATAAATATTGTGGGTACCATCCCCACCCCAGTTTTACTTTCTATTTGGAAGGATTCTGGGTAACCAAATATTGTGTCAAGTATTATGGAAGTATTATTGCTTTTCATTCCATGCATGCAATCAGATTAGATAATCTAATAAAGGATTAAAGAGATTAAATTAAGTTTTATTGGTTCCTGATTCACCACCCCCCCTCTCAGTCACCTAGCCTCAATATATTTCCAACAATGCCAAGTGCTCTTGTGAACATCACACCACATATTTTTATCTTTTGGTTATTTTTCAACAATTTTGTTAAATATTGGTGATTGGAGCAAAGACTTTACAATGGTTTATTTTTATGGGTACTTACCAGTGTATTTTCCCTTTTTTCACCTTCTCCTCAATCTTTGTGGCAGTTCCAAGCGATTCCACCTTCAAGGAGGATAGTTCAATTTGAATATATTGTTGCATCCCATAGTGGTATTTCAGAACCCAATATTTTTTTGAATCTTGGATTCCCAAATTTTCTGATAAAGTGCAAAATTCATTAGTGTATTCCTGTACCATTATTTTTCTCCTTTTTCATAACAGTTTCCACTCTATATATTTTTCTTCATGCATGTCTTCAGGATAAATCTCCTCTTTGATGAATTTTAAAAAATCCTCCCATCTAGGATTGACATATTTTCCTCCATTCAATTCTTCATCTTCATCTTCTACAAAAAAAAAAAATTGAGGCAATTTTTCATCCCCATGCTTGCTTCACATGTGCCTCAACTTTGGAGTAAGAAAATGTTATTTTCTCAACGTGGGAAAGATCTTAACAAAAAAAAATCTATCAAAATTTTTTAACCATTCATCTATCGCATCTGCTTCAATTTTTCCTTTGAAATTTGGAATATCAAAACTAACCTGCACCTTGAAAGGGGTGTGGCTACTAAATGGTTTTTCTTTTTTACTTTATGGCTGAATATTTTGAAGAATATGAGAAAATTTTATCATCACTTCTCCCCTCTATTTTATCAATGCTTCTTCTACCAAGACCTTTTAAGGGACCGCATCTACCATCTTTGATTGGTTGCACCTCACAAGAAAATAAATTGATGGGTTTTGAGTGTGTCTTCAATCCCAAATTTTACTAAAACAATTGCATGCAATATGACATACATGAGCATACCTGCTCTAATACCACTGATATGAATTTAATGGTGAATTCAATTACAATACTAGGTATGCGTAAACTTGTAAGTATTGTTAACAAAAAATAGATAATAGAATCTAACTCATAGAAGAGTTGTACACAAGAAAAATTATTATTCATTTCTCCAAAATGAGTTTTAAATACAAATTTAGAATCTCAGGATTCATAGGATTCCAAGCAGCTTCAAACTGGAGAGTTTCTAAGGATTTTTAAAAAGATAACAAATATTTTGAAAATTAGAACATTGGGTAGCCTATATTAGTGGGCCATAACTTTCCACTCATAGCTTGAGATTTTAAACTACTTGATTCACTAGTAAGGTATCAAAGAGATCTAAATTTAGTTCCTTATAATAATGGCTTTGACAATTGTTCCAAGGAATCAACAACACTTCAGACCTCCAATTCTTCTCTGAAGACCTTCAAAAATGGAATTTACTGAAACATAGGAAATATAGAGAAATTAGGTTTAATTTTTTCCCATATTTGTATGCTTTGTCAGATCTTGATGGATTTAGATTACTCCTAAATGGATTTGGAGCATCCCTAGACTGTGCTGGGTATTTTTGGTCATATTTTTCATCTTCTTTTGATAGCTCTTGGTTGCTCCTAACACACACTAGATTCAACCCATATTGTTCTGAGCTATTCCTGATATAATGTGGATTAGTCCTTCCCCTTGAGAGGCAATGGGCCCCATTGTACCACCACCTTGTATCAAATGAGGAGAAAATATGGTCATTTGTTCTGTGATAGACCATTTTCTATAGGAAGGGATTTGATTCACTTCAAGGGAAGGAATTTGTTGTTGTGTCATTTTCTTCACCTGCATATTGGAAATAGGGGGTATTACAGTAGTTTGAATTTTCCTAATAATATTAATTCTATCTTAAAAATCATGCATATTTTTATGATCTGGGTTGTGGAAGACTTTTCTAATAGGATAGTTGAGTGTGCATTGTAGTGAAAACTTCATAGCTAACACTAGTACCTTTTGTTTCTTCAACCTTGGTTTCTTGTGATGGTTCTATTGAGATTTTTTTATAAATTATTGAACCCCTTCATGGTGAATCACAATTCCAATATGTATTAGCTAGTTGCTTATGAAATCAAAATCTATAATTTATAGAGCTTACATCGGGTATTTGATATTTATTTTTCCCTAACTTGATAGTAACATTGTGAGGTCTTTACTCATAAATGACATGATTTTTATACATATAGGGTTATGTTGACATAACTGATGCAATAATGATTTGATTTCATGATGATCATTTATTGTGTTGTCATTGATGTCAAGAATTGACCTAATGGTCCTAGCATGTTGTTGAGTATAAGTATGATGAATAAAGTCATTGCAATGAGTTTTAGTTCTAGCAATCCTTATGAGAGACTTGGAGATTACTTTGAATGTCAAATGTATGACTACTACTATTGATATATATCGGTAAGAAATTTATGATCAGATAAAGGTTGACAATGCAACTGCTAGATCGGTCAGTGCTAGATGATAGGTGATTTGATTGGTTTATCAAATCTATGATGAGGTTGTTATAATAACTAAGAGGGGGGTGAATCAGTGGCCTTAACAATTATTCCAAAAGATCCAACCAAAAAAAAACTTATCACTCAAACATAATACCTTCAGTTGTCTTACAGTCCCAGTTTCATCAAGATGTATGCCATAAATAATCTTAACAAATATAAACAGCTCGGTAAGATATACTTTTTATCTTTTCTAGACTTTACCGAGTAGCAACAAATAAACTTAGTGTTAACCAACCAATCTAGTTTCAATAATGTGTAAAGCAAAATATCAATGCAATGAAACATATACACATTTGACATAGATTTTAATGTGGAAACCCAATATGGGAAAAACCACCTGGGACTGGTAACCCAAAATATTTTCACTCTTCTGAAGTGAGCTCGGTAAATAGCCAACCATGTTAAAGGTTACAATACACGTTGTTAAGTGCAACCTTGTTAGAGGATTTAAAACCAACAATTTTTCTTTTGACCTAGCACTCACTATGTTGTCAACAAGAAAACCTTTTGATACTCTTGAGTATCTCAATACAATAAGGACTGTTAAATCCCACTCGGTTAAGAGATTTTCTGAATCAATGGTTAAACTGATACAATAAATGATCTGTTCAAAATACAACTTTGATTTGAAAATATTCAGATCTATTGTTAGTTCAATAATACCTTTCTGATCAATATATACTTTAGTTTCTTTGCTTTCTTCCTTTATTTTTCTTGGTGAATGCGTTGTCTTGTGTTGCTTGGTGTTTGTAGAATTCCTTGGCTTTTTTCTTCAACCTATATGATCAGATCTTCATGAGGATCTCTATCTTCACACAAAATATACTCAACATTCCTCTCTTGATAATGTATTCCTTGTCTCTTTATATAGACATGATTAGTTGTTCAATCTCCTTGTTTTTTTTGTAGATCTCACCTTGATCTGTAAAAATTGTCATGATTTGTTTTATCCCGTAAATATCTCCTTTAGTTTTATTCTGTAAATCGCTCCTTGATAACTATGAATAAAACTTGTTTTTGATCTCCTTCCTTGCTTTAGCTTAACTGGTCATTGATAATAAAACAATCAATTTGTCAATCCCTAAATTTTAGCTCTGCCAACCAAGCAATTTTTTCATTCTTTAACTCTAGTTATTCTTTGTGATCAACTTTAGTTATGCTCAGTAATTAACTCTAGTTATGCTCGATCATTAACTCTTGTTTGGTTATTGTTGTGCTCGGTATACACTATGAGCTGCTCGGTGTTCACTATCACTTGGTGTATACAAACCTTTTATGTTTTACCAACCACATAAACTTTGTCTCTTCAGATCTTAAAGGTTATGACAATATGTGTATGAACATCAAACCATATAAATTTGACATCAATGACAATACAATACATTAACTAATTTAATGTCTTGTATTCACTTTTGCAGCTCAGTGATCATCAACTTATCATCTTCAAACATTTAATCAGTTAAAGTTCATCAAAGGAATGTGGCATGGATAGGAGAAGGTTGTTGATAGCCTGTATAATCTTGTTAGTAATAACTGAGAAGGGGGGTGAATCAGTGGCCTCAAAATATTCCAATAATCAACCCTTAAAACTTAGTAGCACAAAATTATACCTCTAGTTATCTTCAATCCTATAAGATGAATGCCTCCAAATACTTATATCAAATTAATACTCCTCAGAATGCTTTGTAAAACCTTCTACTGTAGATTTACTGATTAGCAGTCTCTTAATTTACTGAAAGACAGTAAATTATCTAGAGTATACCGATCAATCCAATTAAGTTAAGTGTAATGCAAAATACTAAAGTAATGAATCATAAACACATTAACACATGGATTTTTAACATGGAAACCCTGTTAAGGGAAAAACCACTTGGGACTGGTAACCTAAAATTTTCACTCTTCTAAAGTGAGCTTGGTGAAGAGCCAACCCTGTTAAAGGTTACAAACACACTGTTAGGTGTGACCTTGTTAGAGGATTTAAAAGTTTAATCTGTCACTTGATATCGAGCATCTATGCTACCATCCTTGATCAAACACTCACTTGGCCTATCAATAGGTATCTGGCATCTTATGTTATCTTCATGATCAAACTTTTTGATACTCCATTGGATGTATCTCAATATAGAAAGGATCTTTAAATCCCGCTTAGTTAAGAGACTTTCTAAATCAATGGTTAAAATGAAACAGTATAATCTGTTCACATATACAACTTATACTTGCATATTTTAGATCTATTGTAATCTCACAAAACTATTTTGATCAATATAACTCTATTTATACCTTTTCTCACTTTGATTCTGCTCATTGATGTTGTGATCTGTTGCTCGGGTGTCCACAAAATTCTTTAGCTCTTTCCTCAGCTTGTTGATCAGCACTGTATGAAGTTTCTCTTCGTCAGTTTCTCTTCAGCATCCTCTTGTTCATTCCTTCACCCACACCTATTCATAATGAATTGAGTTGTCTCTTAAATAGACATGATATCACCATTTTTAGGTTCTTTATCTTCTTGATCTTGGCATGATCCACAATTATCACCAATTAGATTTAAAGAAAAACTCATGTTTTATCTCACTGAGATCTTCTTGCCAACTGAACAAATTAGCTTTAAATCAATTACTTATCTATGGCTTATCTTGTCAATGAAAAAAATGATAACTACCGGTTAACTCTATATTTAGATCTCCCAGCTAGATATTTTTCCATTTGTGAACTCAAGTTAATTTCGGGTTAACTCTCTGATAGCGTCAGTCAACACTCCATTTCTCCTCAGGCTTCTCCATCGGTTTACACTATGTATCTGGCCATTGGGTTTTCTTTTGATTCTTCTCATTATTTTTCTTGCTCGGGCATCACTGTGACTTGGTTGTTAATGATCTCTATCCGTCAGGTTCCATTGACCATCAGTGTTTGTAGTCACAATGTGAATGCTTGTCTTTTATGCATTATTGAAAGCATAATCTTTATCTCTCCGATCCTCTGAAGTATTTGACACTTTGATTATAACTGATTAGATTATATCAAGTTGACATTAATGACAATACAATTCATTAACTGATTTAATGTCTTGCGTTATCCTTATGCATTTTGGTAATCAACTTAACATCTTCAAACATTCAATCAGTTACATGTCATCAATCTCTCCCTTTTCCATTGATGGAAACATACTACATTATCATACTATACAGGGATAACTTTAAGAAACCCCCTCCTAGGAAAAAGTGTAAAATCCTGGCGAATCGTACATTAATTTAGGGGAAATTTTTTAATGATGATGGCGAAGTTTTTTTTCAAATTAAGAAAAAAATATAAAGTCGTAGGCGATTTTGTCCCTCTCGAATGAAAATTCCATAAAATNNTGGCGAATTATTGTCTTGTGAAGGTAAAAAAAATATTTGTAGTGGCGAATTATAAATTAATGTGGGTAAAATATGTAATATATGAGGCGAATTATTGTCTTGTGAAGGTAAAAAAAATATTTGTAGTCGCGAATTATAAATTAATGTGGGAAAAATATGTAATATATGAGGCGATTTTTATGTGTAGTTTGAAAATATATTTATTTTATTGGCTAATCTATCGTTAATTATGGGAATAATAAATATTTTGTTTGGCGATTTTCAAAAAATGGGACTCG
>MU225903.1:2160947-2221146 GCA_018584345.1 Thuja plicata | reverse complement strand
TATGCAGTTGCTCTCGCCGCTCAACCGTCTGTAACTATGCTATCCATCAAATGTTTTTATACTATCCTTATTTGGCAAATTCGGCGGGAGGTATTAGGTCAAGATATACAAATTTGGTGAAGCCTGCGTAATTTGAACACGTCTTTTGTTATTTGCGAGGCGATTACGGGTCGCCCAAGACGAAGTATGAATAATAAAGTTGGTGAATTGGGGTCGGTGTGAGACACGCGTCCGCAAAATGCCGGGCGAATTTGGGGCCGCCTATAAATATATTTATAAAACTAGTGGCGAATATAGGCCGTCCATTTGGGGCCGCCTAGAAATTATAGGCRAATTTTTAAATTTTATAGGGACCAAAAATTAGATTCCATTGGCGATAATTTGTAAGAAAAGTATAAAATTAAATATCGCGCGGGGCGATGGGCCCGGGCATTGGACTGAATATTAATAATGGCCAGGCGATACGGTGAAACGAATATATGTAAAACAATCGCCAATTCCCCGCTCGCCGACATGCGACATTCGCCATTTGGCGAATAATCGCCACTAAAGTTATCGCTGATACTATACTATTACTAATACAATATGAAATATACAGTTTCATCAAGATTTCCTAATGTAACTATTACAAATTTTTGGCTCTCGGTAAGCTCAAAAAATAGCTTAGATTTGTTTCATGCAGAGTGGTTGTCTTCAATCTTTAATCCCTTCACTGGATAGATGTATCATCTGATATCTCTATTCTGATATGTGCTCTGCCTTGACTATTCCTCTTCTTGATAATCTCTTTTTCCTTTGACAACATTCTTTCTCTTGTCTGAACTCTCTCCCTTTGTTACTTCTCTCCCTTAGATGGATATTTCATATGTAATCAATTTCTCTCTCTTAGAATATTGATTAACTCTTCCTTTCTGATTCTTAGGAATTTCTCTTCATAGATAATGATATAATCTCTCCTTTTATATATCTCTCCTTTTGATAATGAGATCATCTCTCCCTTTGTATATCTCTCCATTTGTATGATAAAGACCTTTTGTATGATTATGAGATATTTCTCTCCCTTTGAAAACAATACAATACAAAACAAAATAATTCTCCTTATTTATCATCTTCCATCCCTTTGCATAATATATTCCTTGAATTTCCCTATCCATCAGCAATACAATGTTCTAATTTTTGGTGCAGATTTGTACCTTGCAATGTACAGATGTATTTGTTGTTGTCCATTTCAGTGTTTGCATCAACATGATTGATCTTTAGATTTGGTATAGGCTGATGAAACCTCCTAGTCAGATTACTGACCGATAGACAAGGGTTGAACCCCTTGTCTCTATCTAAGATAATCAAAATTATCCTTCGTTAATGGCTTGGTGAATATGTCAGCTAACTATTCCTTTGATTGAACATATTCTAGTGTCACTTCTTTTTCTTGCACTTGTTCTCTCAGATAGTGATACTTGATAGGAATATTCTTAGTCTTAGCATGCATGACTAGATTCTTAGAAATGTTTATTACACTGGTATTATCATAATAGATAATTACTGGTTCAAGGATATTCATATGCATACCTTCTAGTAATTGTTTGATCCATGCAATATTTGAGCAATTTTTAGCAGTAGCCACATACTCTGCTTCTACAATAGACTGAGAGATTCATCCTTTCTTCTTGATTATCCATGTGACAAGTCTGTCACCCATGAAGAATGCTCCTCCAGTTGTGCTCTTTTGTTCATCAATGTTTCCAGCCCAATCAGCATCTGTATAGCCTTGTAGCTCAAATTTTCCTTCTCTCTTGTACCATAAGCCATAGTCCTTGGTGTTCTTCAGATATCTCGAAATTCTTTTGACAACAATCATATGTCATCTTTTGGGATTAGCAGAGAATATTGCAACTATCCCCACTGCATGTGCTATATCTAGTCTAGTGTGAACAAAATACATCAGTTTGCCAATCATATATCTATATAAGGTATGATTTACCTCATTTTTCTTGTCTTCTTTTGTTATCTTGCATCCAATAGCCATAGGTGTTCCAACTGGTTTGGAATGTTCCATCTTAAATATATTTATCACTTCCTTGATGTATTTTGACTGAGTGATGTATATGCCTGCATCTTGTTGAAGAATTTGTAGACCAAGAAAGAATTTGATCTCTCCAAACATAGACATTTCAAATTCCTTACTCATTTCATCAGCAAAGGATTTGCATAACAATTTATTCCCTCCAAAAATGATATCATAAATAAAAATTTCAGCAATCACAATATTACCATTGGTATCTTCTTTTAAGTACAGATTGCTATTTTCACTTATTCTAACAAATTTTATGCTAATGAGATATGAGTAAGTCTTTCATACCAGGCTCTTGGTGCTTGTTTTAATCCATACAAGGCTTTGTGTAGTCTACACACCATGTTTCTCTTTTCTGGATTAACAAACCCTTCTGGTTGTTCAATGTATACCTCTTCTTCTAATATTCCATTTAGAAATGCAGATTTGACATCCATTTGGTATACCTTGAATCCTCTAAATGCAGCATAAGCAAGTAAGATTCTAACTCCTTCTAGTCTAGCAACGGGTGCAAAGGTTTCTCCATAATCAATACCTTCCTCTTGTTCATATCCCTTGCATACTAATCTTGATTTGTTTCTAGTGACTTCTCCATTCTCATTCAGCTTGTTTTTGAATATCCATTTAGTACCGATGACATTCTTGTCATCTGGTCTTGGTACTAGTGTCCATGTATTGTTCTTCTCAATCTGTTCTATCTCTTCATTCATAGCACTGACCCATTCTTCATTCTCAAGTGCATTGTAAACAAATTTAGGATCAAAATCACAAAGTAAACATCTGTTGTTAAGTGACTTACTTCTTGTTCTTGTTTCAGCCTTCTCGTCTCCTATGATTTGATTCTGTGGATGATGAATTCTGACATACTTGGTAAGTTTCATTTCATCTCTGTGTTCATCAATTTGATTATCTTCTTCACCTCCATTTTCATCTCCATTATTCGGAACATCATCTTGAGTATTATCCTGATCGTCGATAATTGCAGCTTGATGCTCAGGTGTAATGATTTGATGCTCGGGAGTGACACACTGTTGCTCAGGTAGAGTGTCAGGTTTTGTATAAACAAACCTGTTGTAGTCCTTTGGTTCCTTTTTTCTTTCCTTATCATTCTTTTCTACAAATTCATCTATTTTCACATTTGCACTTTCAATGATTTTGTTAGATGACTTGTTAAGACATTTATAAGCCTTGCTTTTGGTTGAGTACCCTAGAAAGATACCTTCTTCACTTTTGTATTCAAGTTTTCCATTTCTATCATCCTTCAATATATAACATTGACTACCAAAGATTCAAAAGTAACATACATTGGGTGTGTGACCATACCAAAGCTCATAGGGTGTCTTCTTTGTGTCCTTCTTCAATTGTACTGTGTTTAGTGTGTAGACAACAATACTAACAGCTTCCCTCCAGAATGTTTGAGTGATGTTTTTCTCAATCATCAATGTTCTTGCACAATCAATAATTGATCTATTTCTCCTCTCAACAATTCCATTTTTCTGTGGTGTCCTTGGTGCAGAAACCTATCTTTTAATTCCATGCTCATTGTAATAGTCAGTGAATTCTTCTGATGTAAATTCCCCTCCTCTATCTGACCTTAAGCACTTCAACTTATTTTCACTTTGTTTTTCTACCATTGCTTTGTACCATTTAAACATCTTATATGTTTCTAATTTATCTTTTAAAAACATGATTTTCATCATTCTAGAGTAATCATCAACAAAGAGAATGAAATACCTATCTCCATAGTAGCTCTTTGTCCTCATCGGTCCACGTAGATCTATATGGACTAATTCTAGAATTGCAGTAGACGTATGGGTTTTTCTCTTGAAACTAGACTTTGTCATCTTACCTTTTTGACAATTCTTGCATATGATATGCTCGGGCTTAGTCATCGTTGGTAAGCCTCTGACATTCCTTTTGTTGCTTATCTTTATCATGTTGTCAAAGTTCACATGACACAATCTTTTGTGCCAAAACCATAAGTCTTCATTTCTAGCCATCAAAAAAGTGGTGTTAGTGTCATCAAGATAGAAAAGGTTACATTTTGTCTGCTCACTGGTACCAATCAACCTTCCTGATACGTTGAAGATCTTTGCCTTCTTATTTTCAAATGCTACTATGTGACTTGAATTGTTCAATTAAGAAACACTTAACAAATTTTAATTTAGTCCTTTAACCCAGCAAGCATTTTCACATTTTATCAGGTTATTCAACATTATGGTTCCTTTACCTTCAACTAGACAAGGTGTATCATTTCCCTTTCTCACTGAACCACCATTATAGTATTCAAAAGTCTCAAACTTTTGTTAATCATCGGTCATATGGTGAGTGCAGCCACTATCTATGATCCAGACATCATTTTTACTAACTTTAGATATGAGTGCAGTTTCTACATACCTTTCTTCATATTCATTTGAATCATCCTTCATGGCTACAAATACCATCTCGATGTCCTCTTCTAATTTGGTGTCAATGAGGTAACAAGCTTTCTTCCCTTTGTCCTTGTAGTCTTAGGTATCTCTCTTGTCAGATTGTTGGTTGCTCCGGTATCCTCTATTTTCACCTTTATCATACTTCTTCTCATAAGGTCTATCATTTCCTCTGTCATCTTTTTTTTTGTTTGGACATCTTGCAACAAAGTGTCCAACCTCTTTACAATTGAAACATACAAGTGGTAATTTACCTGTGTATCTTCCTTTGCCTCTCTGCAATCTTCTTGCCATTAGTGCTTCAATTTCATCAAGTCCTTGATCCTCATTATCACTGTCACTATCATTTCTAATAGCATGTCTATGACTTGAGTTACTTATCTTTAGAGAAGATTTGAATCTAGATTCTATGGATGGTAAAACACTATTGTCAAAGTTATTCATCTCAAATGAAATTAGTCTACCAATCAGACTATCTAGAGTAACTGTATTGTTTGCAACTGCTCTCATTTCTTGAATAGAAGAAACTCTAATAGCATAAAATAGGCAATAAGGTTCTTAAGATTTTTCTTACCACTGTCTCCTCTTCAAGTACACCTCCAACTCCTCGAATAGCATTTACTACCTCTTTGATTCTGCAACTATACTGAGTATGTTTTATCCTTCTTACATCCTTAGGTCATCAAACCTCTCTCTTAGGCTTTTTTCCTTTTCTCTGAGTACATTGGCATCTCCTCCATGTACAAGCTTCAACTTATCCCACATTTTCTTTGCAGAGGTGTAGGTTTTGACATCTTCAAACTCAACATCAGAGAGGATGATGCAAGTTCTATCATCATGCAGTTATGCTCATGCTTGACTCTTAATTTCTCAAGAGTATGAGGTCATGTAGGCAACACATATTCAGTATCTAAGTATTGAGCAATATCATTTCCAATACCTGATAGGTGGAGTCTTATTCTGCTTTGCCATGACTTAAAGTTATCTTTATTAAACTTGGGCACATCATGTCTGTTCATCTTGTGAACTTTTGCTTGAGCTGTTAAACTCCTTTTCTAAGCACACAAGCTCTAATACCAATTGTTAGTAATAGTTGAGAGGGGGGTGAATCAGTGGCCTCAAAAAATTCCAATAATCAACCCTTAAAACTTAGTACCACAAAATTATACCTCTAGTTATCTTCAGTCCTATAAGATGAATGCCTCCAAATACTTATATCAAATTACTACTCGAAATGCTTTGTAAAACCTTCTACTGTAGATTTACCGATTAGCAGTCTGTTAATTTACTGAAAGACACTAAATTATCTAGAGTATACTGATCAATCCAATTAAGTTAAGTGCAATGCAAAACACTAAATTAATGACTCATAAACACATTGACACATGTATTTTCAACGTGGAAACCCTGTTAAGGGAAAAACCACTTGGGACTGGTAACCAAAAAATTTCACTCTTCTAAAGTGAGCTTGATGAAGAGCCAACCCTGTTAAAGGTTACAAACACATTGTTAGGTGTGACCTTGTTAGAGGATTTAAAATTTTAGTCTGGCACTTGATATTGGGCATCTTTATGCTACCATCCTTGATCAAACACTCACTTGGATTTTCAATAGGTATCTGGCATCTCATGCTATCTTCATGATCAAACTTTTTGATACTCTATTGGATGTATCTCAATATAGAAAGGATATTTAAATCTCTCTTGGTTAAGAGACTTTCTGAATCAATGGTTAAACTGAAACAGTATGATCTGTTCACTTATACAACTTATACTTGCATATTTACAGATCTATTGTAATCTCACAAAACTATTCTGATCAATATAACTCTACTTATACCTTTGCTCCACTTTGATTATGCTCGATGATGTTGTGCTATGTTTCTTGGTGTCCATAGAATTCTTTAGCTCTTTCCTCAGCTTGTTGATCAACACTGTATGAAGTTGCTCTTCATTAGTTTCTCTTCAGCATCCTCTTGTTCATTCCTTCACCCACACCTATTCGTAATGAATTGAGGTGTCTCTTAAATAGACATGATATCACCATTGTTAGGTTCTTGATCTTCTTGATCTTGGCATGATCCACAATTCTCACCAATTAGATTTAAAGAAAAACTCATGTTTTATCTCATTGAGATCTTCTTGCCAACTGGACAAATCAGCTTTAAATCAATTACTTATCTTTGGCTTATCTTGTGGATGAAAACAATGATAACTACCAGTTAACTCTATATTTAGCTCTGCCAGGTAGATTTTTTGTCATTTGTGAACTCAATTTATTTTAGTTTAATTCTCTGATAGCGTTGGTAAACACTCCAATTCTCCTCAGGCTTCTTTTTCGATTTACACTATGTTTCTGGCCGTCAGGTTTGCTTGTGATTCTGCTCGTCAGTTTTCTTGCTCGGGCATCACTATGACTTGGCTATCGGTAATCTCTATCCATCAGGTTCCACTGACCGTTAGTGTTTGTAGTCACAATGTGAATGCTTGTCTTTTATGCATTATAGAAAGCATAATCTTAATCTCTCTGATCCTCTAAAGTCTTTGACACTTTGATTATAATTGATTAGATTATATCAAGTTGACATCAATGACAATACAATCCATTAACTGATTTAATGGATTACAGGATAGAATAACTTGACCAAAATAACCCTGGACAAAATAACCTGGCCATAATAACCCAAGGAAAAAATAACCCAGGGTCATAATAACCCATTCCAAAATAACCCATAGTCAAAATAACCCATGGACAAAATAACCCCATAAGATTATAGAGAAAGGAAAACAAAATTTATAAATTACAAGTATATTTCTAAACATTAACATCAACTTAACATCTTCAAACATTCAATCAGTAACATGTCATTAAATCTATGGCTATGACCACAACTTATTTGGATGACCAGTGAACAGGTATTGCAGTTACAGAAGGTTTTAGGATAAAGAGCCTATGTTCTTGAGCTATTGATGGTAGATCTTGAATCGGTGTCCAGTATGGAAGCTGCGATGAGTATAGTTTTGTTAGTTAGGATGTGATGACATTTCCTAATGATTAAATTTAATGATCTAGCATTTCAGTGTCTGATGCTAGTGTGTCATGAAGATTCTAGAAGAATGGTTTGTTGGGCCAAAATGTGTTTAACTATTCTTCATGAATTCATAAGTAAATCCAAGTCTGGAATGACGCAGTATAGTAAAATTGTTTTGTGCATCTAGATGTATGTATTGGAGCATTTTGTTGAGAAGGAAGGTTGGAAGTCAAATTTTAATAATTTTAGGGAAAGATTAAGGCGATGGAAGGCTCTAGGGTGTGATGAACAATATATATGTAATAAAGTTGAAATAATTGTGTGTTGATCATGCATAGTCAATGTATGTGTGAAGGTGTGATCAAGTCGAGGAAAATTTGACTCTGAAGAGAAGAGAATGTGTGAATTATAGTGGATCTGATTAGACAGAGGTGTTTCTATTTATAGATCATTCTACACATTGTTCCCTAACAGTTGCAATAGTCAAAATCCCTTAACCGGGTGGATCCTAATAGGTCTTTATTGTCAATCCTTTAACAAGGTGGCACATTATCTTGTGTCTTAAGTCCTCTAACAAGGATAATCCAAATAGGTTAATTCTCCTAATAGAGCTAGAGGTAAATCCCTTAATAGGGTGACACCTAATAGTGTCTTTTTAAACTCCTAACAGGATTAATCTCCTCACAGGGCGTACTTTAGAAGAGTGCAAAATTTTGTGGGTACTAATTCCCACCGTGTTTTTTCCCAAGTTGGATTTCCATGTGAAAAATATTTGTGCCAAGTGTTTCATTTATTTGTGGATGTACTTATGTGTTTGAATTTTTCATTTTCTACTATTAAGTTAATCTTGTGAATGTTATTATAATGTTCAAAATTTATCAATCGGTTGATTATTGATTNTTTTTATTCCCCCCCCCCCCCCCTTCAGTAATTTGATCTCTTAGGACTAAAAATTGGTATTAGAGATCTATTCCTCAGTTATGGTGAATCTTAACAACTTGAGGCAAAGATCCAAATATGATGAGAAAGGAAGGTCCTAATTTCACAAGGGAGAACTATCCAGTATGGTGTGGCAAAATGAAGCTCTATCTGAAAGGTTTGGGAAGTCAATATTGGGATCATGTTATTAGAAAGTGTAATACCCCTATAGGTTCCCTTACTACAGATGATTTGAAGGTACAACAAGAGCATATTGTAACTATGGAAGTCATTTCTAGTACTCTATCTAATGCAGAGTTTATCAATGTTCAAGATCTAGATATTGCTCATGACATGTGGGAGAAATTGAAGACAGTTTATGGAGGATATTAACATGTGCATAAGGATAAGTTGGATAGCTTGAAAGGAAATTTTGATGATATCGGCATGCTATAAAGTGAGAATATTGAACGGTACAGTCAAAGGATCAATGATGTGGTGTTTTCTATTAGAGGTGCTAGTGGAACTCTTGAAGAAGAAGATGTGGTAAGAAAAATGGTAAGAACCTTATTACCTCAATATGTCATTAGGGTTTCTATTATTCAAGAAGTCATATCTTTAGGAAGTGGATCTATTACTATGGATTCTTTGATAGGAAAATTGACAACATTTGAGCTAAGTAATTTTGATAATAGTATACCAAAGGTTGAAGGTGCATTTAAATCATCTATGACTCTTGTACCCACAAGAAAAGGAAAGGAGGTTGCTAATAATTATTCTTCTATGACATTTTATCTAATGATTATAAATCCATTTTATCTGAAGAAAAGGAATAGGAAGAGTTGGAAGCTTTATTTGCTAAGAGGTTGCCTAGAGAAAAAGGTAAGTACAAGGGTAAGTTGCCTCTCAAATGCTTTTCATGCAACAAGATTGGACACATTGATTCTAGATATCTTGAAAATGATAGGAAATAAAATCCAAGGAGATTCAAGGAGAAGATAAAGAAGGCATATTATCTAAATGAAGAAGGAGTTACAGATGAAGAATCTAGTGGCAATGATGAAGAAGAAATTATGTTTATTGTTGTTAAGGAAGAATCCTCTGAATATGGTAGGAAAGCATTAGTTTTGAGTATGAATCACTGTGGAGATTGGATAATTAACAGTGGTTGCACTCAACATATGACCGTTGAAAGAAGCAAGTTCATCAAAGTGGAGGAATGTGATGGAGGATCGGTAATATTTGGTAATCATGCTCCTTGTTTAGTAAAAGGAAAAGGGTCTATTGTACTAACGATAAGACAAATTGTGATGATGTTTATTGGGTTGAAGGTCTAAAGTATAATTTACTGAGTGTTGCACAGTTGAATAACAAAGGTTATTTTTTGGATTTCAATGGAGGTGAGTGCATGATTCATGGTAAATCATGAGATCTTATTGTTATTAGTGAACAAAACAAAGGTAACTTCTTCCATATCAACACTACAATTAAAATTTGTCTAATTGCTAAGGTTGAGGATAGTTGGTTATGACACAAAAGATTTTGTCATGTTAATTTTGATAGCTTGATTAAAGTAAGTAAGAATAAAGCTGTAAGAGGATTTCCATATCTAGTCAAACTAGAAAATATGATGTGTAAGGAATGTCAGTTGGGAAAGTTAACTAGCTCTAGTTTTATTAGTAACTCATATTCTTCTGAAAGTGTTTTGGATCTGGTGCATGCTGATTTGTGTGGTCCTATGAGAACTCAGAGTTACTATGGTGATAAATATGTCATGCTATTAGTTGATGATTCTTCTAGAATGATGTGAACTATGTTTCTAAAGGATAAGTTAGAAGATTTTGATATGTTCAAAATATACAAAGCTTTAGTGGAAAAGGAGACCAGTAAGAACCTAAAGTGCTTGAGATCAAATAGAGGAGGTGAGTTCACTTCACATGAGTTTGTTACATACTATGAGGAATAAGGAATCAAAATGAAAATGCCAGCTCCTAGAACCCCTCAGCAGAATGGTATTGTAGAGAGAAGAAACATATCAATAATTGATTATGCAAAGACACTAATGCTTCAAAAGTGTGTGGCTTGGAGGGAAGATGTGAGAATTATTGTGTATACATTGAACCAAGTACAGGTAAAGAAAGGAACAAACAAGACTCCCAATGCACTATGGTATGTCACTCACTGAATGTGAGTTATTTTAAAGTATTTGGGAGTAGATTTTACATCAAGAGAGATGAAAATATAGGAAGTTTTATCCTAAGAGAGATGAAGCAATGTCCTTAGGATATTCTACAAAAATCAAGGCCTACAAGCATCTAAATAAGAGAAACAACAAGATAGTAGAACGTGCAAAGTTGAGAGTTGATGAATTCTGTGAGAAAAATGATGACTCTAGCAAGAAGGAACCTGAAGAATATCAAGGGTTTGTGTATGTACAACCGGTGGAGAAAGATGTTGAAAATTAGGATAGACAAGTCAGTGAGGAGGTACTAGTACAAGCAATAGAAGAGGCTCCTAGATCTGAACTGACATTACCAAGGTATGCAAAATTGAATCACTTTGTTGATCAAATTATTGGTGATAAGAATGCAGGTGTTCTAAATAGAAGAAAGGCAAGAGAGAGTACGTGTTTTCTTTCAGAACTTGAACCTAAAACTGTGAAAGAAGCATTAAAGGATGATAACTGGATGAAAGCTATGGAAAAAGAGTTGGAGAAAATTGGGAAGAACAAAAAATGGACATTAGTTTCCAGACCAGTGGATTTTCAGGTACAAGATGAACGAGTCAAGTGAAGTTGTGAGAAATAAGGAAAGACTTGTGTGTAAAGGTTATACATAAGAGGAAGTTTTGGACTATGGTGAAACATTTTCACTTGTGGCTAGACTTGAAGGTGTGAGGATTCTACTTGCATATGTTGCTTACGAAAATTTCAAAGTATATCAAATGAATGTCAAGTCAGCCTTCTTGAATGGAATTCTTGAGGAAGAAGTCTACATAGAACAACCTGATGATTTTACATTGACAAAGGAGAAGGAAATGGTATGAAAGCTACAAAAGGCATTGTATGGAGTCAAATAAGCTCCAAGACCATGGTATGAAAGGCTACATTCATATCTTATTAAAATTGATTTTGATAGAACAAGTGATGATAGTAAAGTATATCTTAAAATTGAAGGAGTTTAATTGTTGTTAGTTGAAGTTCTTATTGATGACATAATATTTGGAGGTAATGATGAGATGAGTCTATCCTTTTCTGAGGAGATGAAGAATGAATTTAAGATGTCACTTATTAGAGAAGATATATTCACCAAGCCATTACCTAGGGATACTTTTGAGTACCTTAGAGGTAAGCTAGGGGTCATTCCCCTGCCTAAATTGAACTAGAAGAGATTTTTTTTCATGAGTCCATTGTATTCATTGAATATCTTATTCTTGGATTGATGTTGTGGGTTTACTCATTAGGGGAAGAAGTCAGTATAGTGAAGAGGCAGATGATTTCAGAAACATGTTCAATCAGATTGATTAAAATTATTGGCATTGTTTTCAAAGAGGGAGAGAAATTAAGGTGAAGAGATCAAGAGGAGATAAAGTGAAAGATACTGAAGGATGGTGATGGAAAGAAGTTCAGTGAAAGGAGGAGACGAACATAAGTGGAAACATTTTTTTTCTAAGGAATATAGCTGATTGAGAAGCTATGGAGATGATTTGTTGTGTTTCTATAAATGAAAAAGGGGGAGATTGTTGACATAATTGATACAGTAATGATTTGATTGAATTATGATCAGTTATTGTGTTGTCATTGATGTCAAGCATTGACATAGTGGTCCTAGTATGTTCTTGAGTATAAGTATGATGAATAAAGTGATTGCAATGAGTTTCAGTTGTAGTGATCCTTATGAGAAACTTGGGGATGTCTTTGAATGTCAAATGTATGACCTCTATTGTTGATTTATATCGGTAAGCAAGTTATAATCGGATAAAGGTTAACAGTGCAACTCTTAGATTAGTCATTGATAGGCAATAGGTGATTTGATTGGTTTTTCAAATCTATGATGAGGTATGTGGTGCGGTTATAGGAGAATTGTTTTGATATTTTTTAGAATCTATGGTTGCAAACACAACTTATTTTTATGACCGTTGAACAGGTATTGTAGTTATAGAAGTGGTTTCAGGATAAAGAGCTTATGTTCTTGAGCTACCAATGGTAGATATTGAATCGGTGACCAGTATGGAAGCTCTAGTGAATATAGTTGTGTTAGTCACAATGTGGTGACATGTCCTAATGATTAAAGGTGATGATCTTTAATTTTGTCTTTGAATCTAGGGTGTCATAAAGATTCTAGAAGAAGGGTTTGTTGGGTCAAAACATGTTTGATTGTTCTTCATGAATTCATAAGTAAATCATAGTGTGGAACGACACAGTATAGAAAAAACATTTGGTGCATTGATATGTGTGTATTAGCACATAGTGTTTGAGTGGGAAGGTTGCAATTCAAAATGTAATATGTGTATGGCAAGATTAAGGCGGTGAAAGGCTCTAGGGTTTGATGAAAAGTATATATGTGATAAAGTTGAAAGAGTTATGTGTTGATCATGGATAGTCGATGTGTGTGTGAAGGTGTAATCAATCTAGGGTAAATTTGAGTCTGAAGAGAACACATTGTGTGCATTATAGTGGATCTGAACAGGTAGAGGTATTGCTATTTACAAATCATTCTACATGTTATTCCCTAACAGTTGCAGTAGTCAAAATCCCTTAACTAGTTGGATCCTAATAGGTCTTTATTGTAGATCCTTTAATAGGGTGGCACATTAGCTTGTGTATTAAGTCCTCTAACAAGGCTACTCCTAACAGGGTAAATCTCCTAACAGAGCTAGAGGTAAATCCCTTAACTGGGTGGCACCTAACAGTGTCTTTGTAAACAACTAACATGGTTAAGCTCCTCATAGGGCGTACTTCAGAAGAGTGAAAAATTTGTGGGTACTAATTCCCACCATGTTTTATCCCAAGTTGGGTTTCCACATGAAAAATATATGTGTCAAGTGTTTCATTGCTTTGTGGATGTACTTATGTTTTTGAAGTTTTCATTTGCTTCGATTAAGTTAATATTGTGAATGTTGTTATAAGGTTCAAAATTTGTCAATCAGTTGATTATTGATTCCCCCCCTCTCAGTAATATGATCTCTTAGGACTAACAGGTTATCCAAAAATTACATCACACGCATCTAATGGTGATACATCATAGAGAACTTCATCATTGAATGGTTTAATAGAATAACATAAGTAACACTACTTACTTACTTATTTATTTTTCCCTTGATTGACCCTCCCATGCAATATTATTGTGGATGAGGTATGATCTGGAAGTTCAATTTCTTAAATTAGAAATTAAATTATTTTGACTTCCACTATCAACTATGAAATGTAATGGTTTTCCATTTACCCACATTTATAAATGAAAAAGTTGTTTTTCATCTTCCTGAGGTGAGACTTTAGTAGTAACCACCATGGCATATGGATCTATTTTAATGACTTGTTTGCCTTCCTCATTCTTATCTATTGTTTGTAATTTTCTACTAATTTTTTTGCATCCCTACAATCTCTAGTGATATGTTGAGTGCTTTTCTGAACAAGACACCACATAGTTGTAGCTTGTGGTTCTTGTTCAGTAGTTTTGTTGAAGATTGGTGATTGGAGCAAAGACTCTGCAATGGTCTATTTTTATTGGTACTTATCAATGCTTTTTCCCTTTCATTTCATATTATCCTCTATCTTTCTAGCATACTTGTAGGCAGTGAAAAGTGATTCAAGCTTGAAGAAGGATAGTTTAGTTTGAATATATCGTTGTATCCCCGTGTAGTATTTTAGAAGCTGATATTTTTAGAATATTGGATGTCCAACTTTGTTGATAAACTGTGGAATTTATTGGTGTATTCTCGCACCATTTTGTCTCTCCTTTTTCATAATAGTTTCCACTCCATATATTTTTCTTCATATGTATCTTCAGGATAATTCTCCTCTTTGATGAATTCTCAAAAATCCTCGCATGTAGGATTGGTATCTTTTACTCCATTCAATTATTCATGTTCATCTTCTACAAAAAAAACAATTTTCATGCAATTTTTCCTTTCCATGCTTTCTTCACATATGCCTCAGCTTTGAGGAGAGAATTTTATTTTCTAAACATTGGAAAAGGTATTAAAAGAAAAATTATCTATTCAGATTTTTTAACCATTCATCTATTGCATCTACCTCAATTTTTTCTTTGAAATTTGCAATATCAAAACTAACTTGTACCTTGAAAGGGGTGTGGCTATTGAATGGTTTTCCTTCTATGCTTGACAGTTGAATATTTTGAAGAATATGAAATAAATGTCTAATAATTTCTCCCCTCTATTCTTTCAATGCTTCTTTCACTAAGACCTTGTAAGGGTCTACATCTTCCATCTTTGATTGGCTACACCTCACAGGAAAATTAATTGATGGGTTTTGGGTGTGTCTCCAATCCCAAGCTCTATTAAAAAAATGTATGCGATGTGACCTACATGAGCATAATGTTGGATGATGTTGGAATTGGCTACTATTGATGTTTTTTGCATTCATATTTTGTAACTGATGTCAACATATGTTTCTATGGAGGAAGAACATACTCGATTATGATGACTAACAGAAGTGTATGGATATTATATGGATGAATAAGAACAAGTGAAGATGGGGATATGTAGAAGGATGTATGATGATCTTATTTCTAAGTTATCTTGGCTTAAAATTTCATATTGGATGAGTTACAGATGTTTTGGTGAAGACTGGTTACTGGACTGTGACAGTGATGATTGACAGAGCGAGTCTCTGTTTTTTTAGTATATCTTACAAGAGATGATGATTCAGGTTATGTGAGCTTAAGGGATGACATAAGACATGTTAAGGAATGTTTTTTATGGGTCACAATTTGTATGATTGTTGATGACATCGGTTGTGGTAGGTATTCTGGAGGAGACCTCTTTGGGACGACTTCAGAAATGTAGCATGTATTATGGATTGCAAGCATGGATTACGGATCTTGGATTATATATGATGTATTATAATTGATTTATACTTGTTATAGGTACCATGTGTATCTTATAAAGGGGTTAAATAATTATTTTTATATTGGGAAATCTTAATTGGATGACCTAATCAATTATTGTAATAGGGTATATATGAGATATTATCTTTTGAAAAGATGTGTGTATGAAGAGAAGGTGATTGATAGAGACATAGAAGTGTGGAAGCTTTGAGATTTATTGTCTGCTAGATGTAGATCAGAGGATATTATTATTGTATTTCATTGGATCTAACCAAGAAAAGATAGTTACTATCAGACAGATCACTAGATTGTATATTTTCTATATACACTTGTGTTTTGGACTGTAAGTCCTTGAGGGTGGCATCAACTTTCTTTGGGAAGTGTGCCTGGGAAGTTAGCCCACTATTTTTCTTGACTCCTAACAAGTTTTTTCCTTTAACAGGGACTATTTATTGTAATGTTGTAATAAGATCCTAACAGGGATAAATCTTTTAACAGGGATACTTTACTCTCAGTACATTATTTGTGGGTGTTAATTCCCACTGGGGTTTTACCTTTAACAAGGTTTCCTCAACAAAAAAGTATTTTTTTATTGTGTTGGAATTTACTGTGTTATCATTTGGATTAAAGATTTGGTTTATAAAGTTTAATTTTTAATAATCTATCTCGCAACTGATGCATCCCCCCTCTTAGTTGTGTTGGTGGATTGTTATTCCTAAAAATTGGTACCAGAGCTACTGGTCCTTAGAGAGAAATATTAAAATCTAGAGGTGATCCTAAAGATGAATTACTATAGGAAGGATAGTATGAAGCTTGATCTTGAAAACTTTGATAGTTGGAAGAACAAGATGAGAACACATTTGCTATGTTTGGGAATCGACTACTGGATGATTACTAAAAGAAAGAAACGGATGAAAGATGAAGATGAACTAGATAAAGATACTGAAGATGAAAAGAAGTTATTTTCATGTAATATTATCACAAGGTAAGCATTGATCAGCGCACTTTCTAAAGGTGAATTCATAGAGGTAAAATGTTTAGATTTTGCGCATGAAATTTGGACAAATTGGAAGCACTGTATGAAGGAGATAAGTTTACAAAGCAGGTGAAGTTACAAAATTAGGAGGAAAAGATAGAAACATTGAAAATGAGAAATGATGAAAACATTAGACCATATTCACAGAGAATTATTGAAGTTGTTATTGGCATTAGGAACTCTGGAGGTACTTACAGTGAGGAAGAAGTGATTGCAAAGATTCTCAGATCCCCTGACACTTGTATACAGAACCAAAGTACAAGATATAGAAAAGATTATACCTTTGATACCAAACTTTAATAGAGAGATGTTGATTGGTAAACTAAATACCTTTGAGGCCTCAGAACTGGGAGATTCTCTACCTAAAGTTGAGTCAACATTCAAGGTGACTGTGCATAGAAACAAAAAGACCTTATCAAGAATTGTGAGCACCATAAATAGTGACTTGAGAGAAGAAGTTGGAGAATATGTCGATGAATGGGAATAGATACAAGAAGAAGAAAGAAAGCTAGATGAAGTTGTGGCCCCAATAGTTGGAAGAGAAAAGAGAGGTAAGGGTAAATTTGAAGGAAAGTTACCTTTGAAATGTTTTTCATGCAACAAGATAGGTCATTTTGCATCTCTATTTCCTATGAGGGTTCCAAAGAATAAACTTAAGTTTTAAAAATTGAAGTATTCAAAGGACAAGGAATGTTATTATGGTAGTGAGGTTTTTTCTCATGATGAAGCTATTGACTATGCTGAGATTGGATTTATTGCTATTAAGGATGATGAACCTATACATGAAGAAAGAGCCTTAGTATCTCGTGTTAAAAAGAAATCTGAATGGGTTATAGACAGTGGTTGTTCACATCGTATGACTGGAGATAAAAATAAGTTTGTTAATTTGAAAAGATATGATGGTGGTGTTGTAATATTTGATGAAAATACTCCTAAGATTATCATTGGAGTTGGATCTATTTCTATAGATGGAAAAAATAATACTAAAAATATGTTGCTTTTTGATGGACTTAAGCATAATTTGTTGAGTGTTGGACATCTAGTGGACAAGGGTTATCAATTGAAATTCATTGATGGGAAATGTTCTATCAGAATTAAGTCAAGAGACTTGATCACATTTGGTACTAAATCCAGAGGTAATGTATTTGAAGTGAATACATTTGAGGCTTCTTGTTTTTCTTTGAAGGTTGATGATAGTTGGTTATGGCATAGAATATTTTTTCATGTTAACTTTGACATTATTGTGAAGGAAAGTATGACTAATGTAGTAAGAGATATACCTAAGATTGTGAAACCATCTAACACTATGTGTAGAGAGTGTGTAATGGGGAAGCAGACTAAAACCAGTTTTAAAAGAAAATCTTACTCTATGAAAGGGAAGTTGGATCTGGTACATACAAATCTATGTGGTCCTACAAGAACAAGATCTTACTACGGTAAAAGGTATTTTATACTTTTTATTGATGACTATTCTATGATGATGTGGGTTAAATATCTGAGAGAGAAATATGATGCATTTGAGAAATTCAAGATATTTAAAGCAAAAGTTGAGTATGAATCAGGCTTGAAGATAAAATGTTTTGGATCAGATAGAGGTGGTGAATTTACTTTAGAATTGTTTAATACCTACTTAGAAGAGCACAAAATATACAAACAAACATCTGGTCCTAGGACACTACAAGAGAATGGGATAGCAGAGCAAAGGAACAAAACAATATTAGTGTTAGAAATGGGTTGAGTAACTGAGAGGGGAATGGTGAATCAATTACCACAAAAAAAAATCCAAGTCCCTTAGATGTCTTAAACAAACTTTTCACTGTTACTCAGTTAACAAATATATTCTGATGTTACTCAGTTAACAAAGCAATCTTAAGATATTAACTGTGATTATCCTTTAGTGATTAAATGTAGAAACATAAAGCATAAAGAAAATAACATGTACATAGATGACACCAAGATTTAATGTGGAAACCCAATTTGGGATAAACCACCAATTGTAACTAGTTACTATTTTTCACTCTTCTGAAGTGAGCCCTGTTAGGAGCCAACCATGTTAAAGGATACAAAACACACTGTTAGGTGTGACCCTATTAGAGGATTTAATCACCCTATAAGGAGTGGCCTTATTAGAGGTCTTCAAACACTTCAATGTAGAAATGTCACCTTGTGAGAGGATTTATGAAAGATTGTTAAGTCTGCTCTGTAAACAGATTTGGATCACTGCTACAATTGTTAGAGAGTAACAATGGATTGACCTATTTTAAGAAGCGACTGAATTTGTTGATTCATATCTCTACTTTGTCTTTAAACTAGATCCTCACTGATTAAATATTCTATTGCAACTCTATCTGGATGTTATGTCCTTAATCAGAATCCCATTTGATTTTTCCTTCACTCTTCATATCAAAACTCTGCCATGTATTTATTCACATACATTCAATCCAAACTTGACCTTGTATAAATATGATAAGCCTTGTCAATTCATCTTGAATAACCTTCCAAATAAATAATAAAACTTAAATTTTTCGCCTACATATAACCAATTAAACATAAAGTGTAAACCGTTGTTAGTCGGTTGACACTAAATATCTGACTCAATTAACACTGTAATCCTTCAATGCCTGACCGTTACTGTATTGCCCGATTGAACTTGGTTAGAACTGAAAATCACTTTGGTCTTCTTCAATGCCCAAGAGAGCTTGGCATACACTGACTGTGCTTAGTTTAGGTATATACATTTGTGTAACATCACTACATTTGTGTATACATCAATGACAATACATAATTGAATAAACACAACATGTCATAATACAAAGAATTTTAGAGCAACAGAAACAAGGATAAAATTATATTAATTTCCTTAGCTTCATTATGATTCTCATCCAAAAAACTCCCTCTGTCTTCACAATCTCTGAAATACAGATTTCTCCCTCTTACATCAATCTTTTTTTCTGATAAAATTTCTCCCTCTGTCATCAATAATCTTTCCTTTAATAATTTATTTGGCATGACATCAATAAAATATCCCTCCTTGACATCCAAATGCCAAAGAATCTATCCAATGAATTATAGTGTACCTGATGTACTGATTCACATGAAATAAGCTCTGACAATCTACATCAACTTGTTAGATCTGTGTCGTAGCTCAGTTGATGCATCACTAATATGTCCATTAGTGAGCCTCAGTTAGGGGAATAACCCCTAGCTTTCCTCTAAGATACAAGAATGCATACTTAGGTAAAGGTTTTGTGAATATGTCTGCAATTTTTTCTTTAGTATTCACATATTCCAACCTTACTTCCTTGTCCTTAACCAATTCTCTCAAGAAATGATACTTTATTGCAATATACTTATTCTTAGTATGCATCGTAGGGTTCTTTGAAATGTTAATAGCACTAGTATTGTCACAATAGATAATCACTGGTTCTTTGATTTCCTCCTTCATACCTGAAAACAACTATTTGAACCATATGATATTTGAACAATTTATTTCTACAGCAACATACTCTGCCTATGTTGTAGACTGAGAAGTACAGTTTTGTTTCTTACTTGTCCAAGAGACTAAGCTCTTTCCAAGAAATAACGCTCCACCACTGGTGCTCCTTCTGTCATCAACACTTCCTACCCAATCAGCATCAGTAAAAGTATTCAAATCAAAGTTTCCTCATTTCTTATACCATAATCCGTAATCTTCAGTACCCTTAATATATCTTAGAATCCTTTTGATAGCCATCAAATGATTCTCTCTAGGATTAGCTGAAAACCTTGCAACAATACCAGCTGCTAATGCAATATCAGGTCTAGTGTGAACAACATATTTAATACCAATCATGGATCTGTAGGTATTTTGATTTACCTCCTTTGAGTCATCATCCTTAGACAACTTATGTCTAGTAGACATAGGTGTTCCAACTGGTCTAGAGTATTCCATTCCAAATTTCTTCAATATCTCTTTGATGTATCTAGACTGAGTAATGTAGATACCATCCTTCATCTAACGAACATGTAAACCAACAAATAATTTGATTTATCCAAACATAGACATCTCAAATTCCTTACTCATAGCTTCAAAGAATGCTTTGCATAAATAATCATGTCTAGTGAATAGTATATCATCAAAAAATATCTCTTCTAATAGTATCTTGTTCTGAGGTCCTTCTTTGATATACAAGCTACTATTGTCATTAGTTCTCTGAAATCCAATACTTACTAGGTAACCATGCAGTCTCTCATACCAGGCTCTAGGATCTTGCTTCAGTCCATACAAGGCTTTGTGTTGTTTGCAAACCATATTCCTTTTGTTAGGATCTACATAACCTCCAAGTTGCTCGATATAGACTTCCTCTTCCAGGATTCCATTCAAGAATGTAGATTTTACATCCATTTGGTATACATTGAATCCTTTATGTGCAGCATATTCCAGAAGATTTTTGACTCCTTCAAGTCTTGCAATAGGAGAAAAAATTTCTACATAATCAATACCCTCTTCTTGAGCATATCCTTTACACACTAATCTTCCCTTATTTCTAGAAACTTCACCTTTTTCATTTATCTTGTTTCTGAAAACCCACTTAGTACCAATCACATTCTTATCTTTTGGTCTAGGCACAAGAGTCCAGGTTTTGTTCTTTTCTATCCGTTCAATCTTTTCATTCATGGCTTATATCTAACTTTCATCATTCAACGCATCTTTAATGGATCTAGGTTCGGTTTCACTAAGCAAACATGTACCTTTAAGTTTGTTCCTTGTCATTATACCTTCTGTCTGGTCTCCAATTATTTGCTCGGGTGCATGATGTCTTCTGAAATATTTGGCAATTATAGGTTCCTTCCTCTTTGATTCTGGGCTTTCTCCACTTGGTTCACCATGCTCAAACATTCTTTTATGCTCTTCCAACTGATACTTGGGTTCCACTATCTAAGACTCGGGTGCCTATGTCTGCGACTCAGTTCCCTCTGTCTATGACTCAGTTTCTTCAGTTTGAGACTCATTTCCCTCTGTCTATGACTCAATTTCAATAGTTATCAGCTCGGGTTGCACAGGTTGCAATAAGGTTTGTACTGATGAATTCACTGGTTGACATGGTTGTTTTTCAATCACCATTGCATGTGTCTTAGATATATTATCAAGTTCATAATACACAAAGTTTATGTAGTCCTCAGGCTCTTTACTTCTCTGTTCTTCACTTCTCTATGCAAACTCATCAATCTTTAAATGTATACTTTCTATGACTTTATGAGTAGAAAGATTCAAACATTTATATGCTTTGCTTTTACAGGAGTAGCCTAGGAATATTCCTTCATCACCTTTTACATCAAGTTTTCCATTTCTTGCTTCCTTCAAGATGTAACATTTACTTCCAAATACTTTGAAATAACGAACATGGGTTTATAGCCATACCATAATTCAGAAGGTGTCTACTCAGTACCTTTCTTCAGTTGAACTCTATTCAAGGAGTGAATTACAGTTTTGATGGCTTCCTTCCAGTATTTGGTTGCAACATTCTTTTCAATCATTAAGGTTCTTACACAATCCATAATAGATATGTTTCTTCTTTCTGCTATCCCATTTTTTGTGGTGTACCCGGGGCAGATACTTGTCTCTTGATTCCTCTTTTGTTGCAGAAATCATTGAACTTATTAGAAATGAATTCACCTCCTCTATCAAATCTTAGGAATTTAAATTTATTTCCTATTTCCTTCTCAACTCTGGCAAGGTACCACTTAAACTTCTGAAAAGGCTTTCGATTTTTCTTTGAGAAACATCAGTCATCATTCTAGAATGGTCATCAACAAATAGAATGAAATAATTCTTTCCTATGTAACTTGTAGTTCCAATTGGTCCACACAGATCAATATGTACTAACTCCAAGACTTCTTTTGTATTGTAATTCTTTCTCTTCAAACTAGTTTTGCCCATCTTTCCAAATTGACATTGTTTACATATTGCCAAATCAGGTTTCTTCAAAATAGGAATACCTCTTACTCTTTTGTTCTTTCTTATGTTGATGAGGTTATCAAAATTCACATGACACAATATTTCATGCCATAACCATCTTTCTTCTACATGTGCAATAAAACATGAACTTTTAGTGAGATCAAGATAGAATAGATTACCTTTTGTTTGCCTTCCAGTTCCAACTAGGTTTCCCTTACTGTCCAGGAGCTTGGCCTTACCATTCATGAATTCTACCTTGAAACCAATTTTATTCAGTTGTGCCACACTTAGTAGATTATGCCTTAGTCCTTTAACCCAATAAGCATTATCACATTTGATTCCTTCAGTTAGAGAAATACAACCTTTACCTTTGACATAGAAAGGTTCATCATTCCCAAAACTAACACTCCCACTATCATAGTGCTCAAGATGTTCAAATTTAGTTTTATCACTAGTCATGTGGTGAGAACAACCACTATCAATTACCCAAGTGGAATTCTTTCTACTATGTGAGAAAAGTGCAGTCGTTTCATTTTCTTCATTATCTGTCTCATCCTTAATAGCAATGTAAACCATTTCATCTTCATCTTCATCACTATCAAAATCTTTTGCAATATAACAAGATTTCTTACCTTTGTCCTTGTATCTTTTATAGCTTTTGAAATCTTTCTTACCTTTGTACTTTTTGAACTTTCTCTCACCTTTTTCTTCTTTTTTTGGACACTTAGTAGAAATATGACCAACCTCATCACATGAAAACCAAATCAATGGTATTCTTCCTTTGTACTTTCATTTTCCTTTTGCAGCTCTCTTTGCAAGTAGTGCTTCAATGATTTCCAGATCTTCATCATCAGAATCATCATCACTATCACTGTCAAAATATTTTCCTATTAATTTTATATCCATCTTACCAAGGTTTAATTTATCTTTGAATGTAGACTCCAAATTGCTAGGATTAGGAGAATAATTGTCAAAACTATCCAACTCAAAAATTGTTAGCCTTCCAACCAATGCATCAAGAGTTATATCATTACTGCACCTCATCTATTGAATAACTAAAACTCTAATTGCATAGATAGGAAGTAAATTTCTCAATACCTTACTAACCATTGTTTTGTCTTCAATTGTTCCACTGGTAGTTCTAATAGAACTGACACTTTTCTTGATTCTTTCACTGTATTTTGTAATGTCTTCTCCTTCTTTCATTTTCATCTAATCAAACTAACCTCTGAGAGTTTCTACTTTGGATCTCTTTAAATTTTCATCTCCTCAATGGATATCATGCAGTTTATTCCACATATCATAGGCAGTAGGGCAGTCCTTGACTTCATCAAATTTTGAATAGTTGAGTGAAGAAGCTATATCAATCATCATTAAGTTATGATTCTTCATGTTCACCATCTGATCCATAGACATAGGTCTTGGTGGTTCCACATACTTGTGATCCAATAATTGAAAACCACTATCTCCAATAGTAGATAGGTGTAGCCTCGTCAAATCTTTCCATGCAGCGAAGTTTTCTTTGTTAAGCTTGGGGATCTCCCTTTTGTAAGACATCTCTAATCTTTAGCTTAGGCCTTGAAACCTTCCCTTGAAGCACCAAATGCTTTGATACCAATTGTTGGAACTGGGTTGAGTAACTGAGAGGGGAGGGGTGAATCAGTTACCACAAAAACAAATCCAATTCCTTTATATGTCTTAAACAAACTTTTCAATGTTACTCGGTTAACAAATACATTCTGTTGTTACTCGGTTAACAAAGCAATATTAAGATATTAATTGTGATTATCCTTTAGTGATTAAATGGAGAAACATAAAACATAAATAAAATAATATGTACATAGATGACACCAAGATTTAATGTGGAAACCTAATTTGGGAAAAACCATGAATTGCAACTAGTTACTATTTTTCACTCTTCTAAAGTCAGCCTTGTTAGGAGCCAACCCTGTTAAAGGTTACAAAACACACTGTTAGGTATGACCCTGTTAGAGGATTTAATCACCCTATAAGGACTGACCTTGTTAGAGGTATTCAAACACTTTAATGTAGAAATTTTTGTGAGAGGATTTATGAAAGATTGTTAAGTCTACTCTATAAAGAGATTTGGATCACTGCTACAATTGTTAGAGAGTAACAATGGATTAACCTATTTTAAGAAGCAACTGACTTTGCTGATTTAGATCTTTGCTCTGTCTTTAAAATGGATCCTCACTGATTAAATACTCTATTGTAGCTTTGTCTAGATGTTTTGTCCTTAATTAGAATCTCATCTGATTTTTCCTTCACTCTTCATATCAAAACTCTACCATGTATTTCTTCACACACATTCAATCCAAACTTGACATTGTATAAATATGATATGCCTTGTCAAGTCAGCTTGAATAACCTTCCAAATAAATAATAAAAATTAATTCTATCAGCTGCATATAACCAATTAAACATAAAGTGTAAACTGTTGTTAGTCGGCTGACACTAAGTATCTAACTCGGTTAACACTATAATCCTTCAATGCTCGATTGTTACCGTATTGCCTGAGTGAACTCGGTTAGAAATGAAAATCACTTTGTTCTTCTTCAATTCCTGAGAGAGCTTGGTATACACTGACTATGCTCAGTTTAGGTATAGACATTTGTGTAACATCACTACATTTTTGTATAGATCAATGACAATACCCAATTGAATAATTGTCATAAATAATTAGATGTTGTAAGAACTATGTTTTTGGAAGGAAATGTATCACATGTTCATTGGAGAGAATCTTTTGGTACTACTATGTACACCTTGAACAAGATTCAGATCAGAGAAGGTAAAAGTAAACTCCTTATGAATTATGGTTTAATTACACTCCTCCTATAAAATACTTCAAAATATTTGGAAGTAAATGTTATATCAAAAGAGATGATGAAATAGGGAAGTTTGATTCTAGAAGTGATGAAGGTATCTTCATTTGTTATTATACTAAGATCAAAGCCTATAAATGTTTCAATATGAGATTGAGTAAGTTGATTGAAACTTCTAATCTAAGGATAGCTAAAAGGTTTCATATTCAAGAGAGAATGTATGATTGTGGTCAGATTGTAAAGATTAAGGAGGTCACTGCTAATCCTAAAGAACCTTTGGATATTGATAATGAGACCAGAGTTTTTCAAGATGAATCAAATGAGCTTACTAAAACTCCTAAGACTCTGAGGTATGTTAAGAAGAACCATCTTGAAGATCAAATCATTGGTGATGCAAATAGAGGAATGATGACAAGATCAAAAGTAAGAGATGAAATTTCTTTGATTTCTCAAGTTGAACATGTTGAAGACAATTATTCAATTGTGTATTGTCATTGATGTATACACAAATATAGTGATGTTACACAAAGGTCTATACCTAAGTGAGAACAGTCAGTGTATGCCAATCTCTCTCAAACATTGAAGAAGACTCAATATCAGCAAAGTGATTTTTAGTTCTAACCAAGTTCACTTGGGCATTTCAGTAATGGATGGGCATTGAAGGATTACAGTGTTAACCAAGTTATATATTTAGTGTCAGCAGACTAACAGCAGTTTACACTTTATGTTTAATTGGTTATATACAGCCGACATACTTAAGTTTTATTATTTATTTGGAAGGTTTTTTGGGCCGACTTGACAAGGCTTATCATATATATACAAGGTCAAGTTTGGATTGAATATGGAGAGAAGAAAGAAGAAGTATAAGAGTTCTTTGATATGAAGAGTTAAGGTAAAACAAGATGGAATTTTGATTAAGGACAGAACATCATGACCAAGCTTCAATGGAATATTTGATCAATGAGGATCTAGTTTAAAGACAGAGCAGAGATCTAAATCAGCAAAGACAATTTCTTCTTCAAACAGGTCAATCCATTGTTACTCTCTAACAATTGTAGCAGTGATCCAAATCTCTTTACAGAGTAGACTTAATAGTCTTTCATAAATCCTCTCACAAGGTGGAATTTCTACATTGAAGTGTTTGAAGACCTCTAACAACGCCACTCCTAATAGTGTGATTAAATCCTCTAACAGGGTCACACCTAACAGTATTTTTTCTAACCTTTAACAGGGTTGGCTCCTAACAGGGCTCACTTCAGAAGAGTGAAAAATAGTAACTAGTTGCAACTAGTGGTTTTCCCACATTAGGTTTACATGTTAAATTTTGGTTTCATATGTGTACATGTTATTTGATTTATGATTTTTGTTTCTGCACTTAATCACTAAATGATAATCATAGTTAATATCTTAAGATTTCTTTCTTAACCGAGTAACAACAAAATATCTTTGTTAACTGAGTAACAGTGATAATTTTGATTCAGAGATCTAAGGGACTTGGATTTGTTTTTGTGTTAATTGATTCACCCCTCCCCTCTCAATTACTCAACCCATTTTGAACAATTGGTATCAGAGAATTTGGTGATTTCAGGGAAGGTTTCAAGGCCTAAGCTAAAGATCAGAGATGTCTTACAAAAGGGAGATCCCCAAGCGTAACAAAGACAAATTTGCTGCATGGAAAGATTTGATGAGGCTACATCTATCTACTATTGGAGATACTGGTTTGCAATTCTTGGACCAAAAATATGTGGAACCACCGAGACCAATGTCTGTGGATCAAATGGTGGACATGAAGAATCATAACATAATGGTGTTTGATATATCTTCTTCACTAAGCTATTTAGAATTTGATGAAGTCAAGGACTACCCTACTACCTATGATATGTGGAAGAAACTACATGATATCCATGGAGGAGATGACAATGTTGGTGGAACAATTGAAGACAAAATAGTGGTTAGTAAGGTATTGATAACTTTACTTCCTATCTATGCATTTAGAGTTTCAGCTATTCAAGAGATGAGGTGTGATAATGATATAACTCTAGATGCATTGGTTGGAAGGCTAACAACTTTTGAGTTGCACAATTTTGAAAATTATTCTCCTAATCGTAGCAATTTTGAGTCTGCATTCAAAGCTAAATTAAACCTTGGTATGATGGACTCAAAAGGAAAATAGATTGACAGTGATAGTGATGATGATTTTGATGATAAAGATGTAGAAATCATTGAAGCACTACTTGCAAAGAGAGTTTCCAAAGGAAAATGACAATACAAAGGAAGAATACCATTGATTTTATTTTCATGTGATGAGGTTGGTCACATTGTTGCTAAGTGTCCAAACAAAGAAGACAACGGTGAGAGAAAATTCAAAAAGTACAAAGGCAAGAAATATTTCAAGAGATATAAAAGCTACAAGGACAAAAGTAATAAATCTTGTTATATTTCTAAAGATTATAATAGTGATGAAGATGAAGATGAAATGGTTTACATTGCTATTAAGGATGAATCAGACAATGAAGAAAATGAAAAGAATGTACTTTTCTCTCATATTAGCAAAAATGATACTTGGATAATTGATAATGGTTGTTCTCACCACATGACTGGTGAAAAAACTAAATTTGAACATCTTGAGCACTATGATGGTGGGAGTGTCAGTTTTGGGAATGATGAACCTTTCTATGTGAAAGGTAAAGTTTGTATTTCTCTAACTGAAGGAATCAAATGTGATAATGCTTATTGGGTTGAAGGAATAAGATGTAATCTACTAAGTGTGGCACAACTGAATAACATTGATTTCAAGGTATAATTCATAAATGGTAAGGCCAAGCTCTTGGATGGTAAAGGAAACCTAGTTGGAACTGGCAGGCAAAAAAAAGGTAATCTATTCTATCTTGATCTCACTGAAAGTTCATGTTTTATTGCACAAGTAGAGGAAAGTTGGTTATGGCATAAAAGATTGTGTCATGTGAATTTTGATTACCTGGTCAACATAAGCAAGAACAAAAGAGTAAGAGGTATTCCTATTTTGAAGAAACCTAAATTTGCAATATGCAAACATTGTCAAATTGGGAAGATGGGAAAAACTAGTTTCAAGAGCAAGAATTATAATATTGAATAAGTCTTGGAGTTAGCGCATATTGATATGTGTGGACCAATTGGAACAAAAAGTTACATAGGAGAAAATTATTTCATCCTATTTGTTGATGAACATTCCAGAATGATGACTATTATGTTTCTCAAAGAAAAATCAGAAGCTTTTCAGAAGTTTAAGTGGTACCTTGTCAGAGTTGAGAAGGAAATAGGAAAGAATCTACAGTGCTGAAGATCTTATATAGGAATTGAATTCATTTCTAATGAGTTCAATGAATTATGTAATGAAAGAGGAATCAAGAGAAAAGTATCTTCCCCAAGTACACCATAGAAAAATGGGATAGTAGAAAGAAGAAACAAATCTATTATGGATTGTGCAAGAACCTTAATGATTGAAAAGAATGTTGCAACCAAATACTGGAAGGAAGCTATCAGCACTGCAATACACACTTTATAGTTGGAAAATGGAAGCACTTCCATCATACACTAGTTTAGCCTTCCAAGTAAGTGGTTTGGGGTCATGTCAAGCACCTTGAATGGGTCTCTAACTTGGATCTGGATTTTTCCCCTATTCTGCCCCATTTCCCACTTTTCTCCAGCCTATTTCTGGGACCCTAAACTACAAATTGTGACTTTTGACCTCAAGGTCAAAATCCACCTTTCTAGTTCAAGTTCAACCTCAACCTTGACCTAGTTCAAGGTCAACCTTGACCTTGACCTAGGTTAGAATAGACCTTTTTCTGACCCAAGGTCCAGATTTCAAGTTTTTGGGGTTTCCAGATGTCGGGCTTCGGAAAGAATCAATTCCTACTTCCAGGTCGGCTGTTTCGGTCTTCGGAGAAACAATTATTAAATCATATTTAATATAGGTCCTCTTATAGGGGTATAGGTATAATTGGAATTTAATTCTCCTATGTAGGCCTCTCTACAATATTGTGCCCTAGATTCGTATATAAGGAAGCCTTCTCCTCTCATTTTCTCTAAGACTTGATAACCATGAATCATCAATTATCAAAGACTTAAGAAGTGAAATGTAAGGGTGAAGAAGAAAGATTTGAATCAAGCTAAATATCCATTGAAGCAATAATCTATTCTCAAGTATTCAATCACCTCTCAAGCACTCAATTCATCAAGGAGATCCATTGGTAGCCATTGAAGGATTCAAGCTCTATGGAGCCCTCTTATTGAAGATTTCTCCATCCACATTCCTCCAAGACTCTTCCTATTCAAAGATCCATTCAAGATTGGTGTTGAAAATCTAAATTTAATTGATTTGAGACATCCTAAATTCTACATTCTACATTCATTTGGTGCATACATACTTGTGGATCCATGAATTTGAATCCGCCACAAAGGTTTCCATACAAGCAAGGTGAATTTGTTGATTTACTTTGTTTTACTTATGTAATTTCAATTATACTTTAAGGTTAATTCCAAAACTAGGGTTTGACCAAGGAAAACCCCTCCCCCAAAAAAAAACAAATCATTTTTCTTACAGGGACAGGTTTGGAACAGCGAGTTGGAGTGAAAATTTGGATACCCTTTTCGGAAAACTATCGGGATCTGAAAATAGATTTTATGTCAGAGATTTTAGGTCAGAATCGGAGGTCAATTCTTCCCTAGGTCAGAATCAAAAATTTTGGGTCAAAGGTGACATTGACTTTAGGGTCAAAATCAGAATTGAGTCAGATCGGAAAAAGATTTCTAGGTTTTGTCTGTCTCTGCATTTTTGTTCCAGATCCGATTGTAGATTTTCTAGAAACTTAGTGCAGACCCTCAAAACATAATTCTTTAGATCTATATCATTTCGAGGTTAGTACTTTTCTGCAATTCATTTAAATTAAATTTTTTAATATTCCTAAATCTATTTCACACATTCTTTTCTATAAAATGGAATCTAAGGTCTTCCTCTTTAATCTCATTTCCAATCGATTGATTCATTTATGCATTGATCCTTCCTTTGGAGTTAATCAATTTGGATCCTTCCTTTGTGTATTTTAGGTTAAAAGTAACATCTTATCTTCCTCACACATTTCTTACCTTATATTAGATTTAACCCTTTACATTTCAATAAACATTCTAATTTCAAATGTAACATTTTTATATCTTACATTTTGGTGAACCCACGATAGACAACTCTTTCTTTTTTGGTGTTAGATTTACATTTTTATGTTAGATCTTGTATGCATATTAGATTATATTTCTTTTATGTTCTTACATTTACATTTCAAAAATTAAAGATCAAAATCTTGTGTTTCCTAAATTAGTTCATTTGCATTGCATTGGTGTATGAGCTTTACTACTTCTAGTCCTACTTATAGTATTCTGGTTAGAAGAAGTCGTAGACTTATGGGTTCCTTTGATCTTGAGTCTTCCTCTCCTTTCCTTAGGATACCAAATTAAAATTTGACCACCCATGATTCCAATCCTTCTATGGAGCATAACTCTTCTCACTCATCTCATGATGAGGATGATTCTTTATGAGTTCCTCCTGAACAAGTCCAAAAACTTTCAGAAAAACTTGATAAAATGGGAAATTGACTTATCCAAGAAAACCATAATAAAGATTCCATCCAAGCTATAGAGGCTCTTAAGAAAGTCCTTCATGATAGTGATCAAGGTGTTAATCTCTTGCTTGGTATCACTCATCTTGTTTATTTGAATGTTAAACCTTTAGCTCAAGAGGCTCAAGATCTAGGATTCACTCCTCCTGTCACTAGTGAGGGACCTTCTTCCATTACTTTACCTGTAATTCCTACTTACACTCCTCCTTTAATAACTACATCTCTCCCAATTTCATCTATTCATGCCAGTGTTCCACTGGTATCTCTACCTACCTCACAACCTTCATATCATAGTGTTCCTTTTACTTATTCCAATCCCCTTCCAATTGTCATTCCAAGTGTTCCACCAGTTGTGTACTCCATTCTTGCCGCTTCCTACACTTTTACTAGTGTTCCTAATATTTTTATTCCACCTATTTCTTCTAATGATTCCACAATTATTAGTTTGGCTCAAACTGTGTCATCTTTACAACAACAACTTGCATCTTTAACCCAATCCAAGTTTAGCATTCCTACATGTGACATGGGTATTCCTTTATCCTTAGACATTATTTGTGTTACTATCCTTTAGCAATCTGATATGCCTCATCTTGAGAATTACAATGGTAAAGGAGATCATGTTACTCATGTTAAAACATTTCAAATCCTTTGTAGTGATTATGCTCATGACCATAGGATTTTAGCTAAGTTGTTTGCTAGAAATTTTCATTATAAGGCCTTGCAATGGTATTGTTCTTTACCTCCTTATTCTATCAATTATTTTCCTAAACTTGCTAATACCTTTATCCAACAGTTTCAAAATAACTTTGCTCCGTAAGTTTCCTTAACTGATTTAATGCATTGTAAACAAAATATTAAGGAAAAATTGACTGATTTTATTGGTAGATTTAAGAATTTGTATGCTCAGATTTATTATCCTTTTCCTGATATTGATATTCAGCATATGTTTATTTCAAAATTTACAAAAGGATATTAGAGATAAGATTATGCTTACTGAATTTACCTCTTTTCAACAACTTAGTGCAGCACTTCATCATTATCAATTACAAGTGAGTCAATTTGAGAGCAACACTCCAATGGCTCATGTTCCAGTTGATAAGAGTGGCGCTGCTCCTAATCCTAATATGTTTCAGAAACCTAACAACTATGTCAAGATCAATAAATAGACAAATGCAATCGATGATTAAGTTGTTGTTGGATCCAATAATGCCACTTTTGCATCCACTATTTTCCATATGAATCATACGTTTACTCATCTCTTTGAATATTTACATTATATTATGAGTAGGTTGTTAAGTGCTAATATGATTACCTTGCATCCTATTCGACCTCTTCTCCCTACCATGATGGCATCAAAATCCTTTGATTCTAAATCTTTTTGTCAATACCATCGACATAATGGTCATGATACTGCAAAATATTATTCTCTAAAGCATAAGGTTCAAGATTTAATTGATTTTAACACTTTATCTATTGATAATTTTGATGGTAATGTGAACAAATTTGTCTCTCCTCCTAATCAAAACCTTCAAATCTATACAAATCCTTTACCTACACATGATACTAATACCATCGCTCAACTATCTTCTGTGGATATTGTTTATAATTGAAAGATGGATGATCTCAATCACATTGTTAATCATGTGGAGTGTGGTGTTTCATCTCGACCTACTATTCAAGATCCTTTTCCTCCACTTCAACTTCAAGTTCCACCTAAACCTTAGAAATAAACTAAGGATAAATGGCCTAGGAAACCCTCAATTACCTTTGATAATTCTGAGACTATTAAGGCTCCCAATGGTCCCCTTTATATTTATGCTAGGATTTCTAAGATACCTATGAGTGGTTGTCTTATTGATCCCACATCTTTAATAAATGTCATTACTGAGGAAAACCTACAACATGATTGTTATGATACATCTGATGCATGGATCCAAACTTGTAATGGTTTTCTCTATCCTTCACTTGGTTCTATTAACTTTCTTGTTGAACTTTGTGGTAAAGTTGTAGGTACTACCTTCATTGTCGTTCCTACTTCTGATCAATTTCAAGTCAAATTTGGTTTTCCTTGGATAATTGCTATGCATGCTATTGCTTCTCCTATTCAAAAGTGTATTAATTTCATTCATAATGGAGAAGTGAAAATGAATAATCATAGTTTGTATCAACCTTCTAGGCTTAGAGATTGTGCTACTCTAGATTTATTTTGGCCTTCATTACCTAATTCATGTACTCCTCACCCTGATAACCTTTTTCCTTCGTATCAAACCTATAAACATCACAATATTGTCGAGTTAAGCATGCCTCGGATAGATCTTAACCATGGTCTTTTGCCCACTCCTTCTATACCTCCTTTAACCATTACTAATTTCTCTATTACTCAATCTTCCAATGTCACTTCTCAGCTTATTGAGAGTCCTACTAATCCTCCAGTAGAACCTGTGAAGGAACCAGTTTTTATTCCTCTTAGTTCTCAATATGTGTCAAACAAAGTGAAACGTAACAAATCTACTAATGAAAATTGTAAGAAGCGTAGGGATAATGCTAGGGCTTGTGCCTCTATTCTTAAAAATTCTTTACCTTCTTTTTACTAACCTATGCCTGATGTGTTGGAAGAATTTAATGTTCATAATGATGTTAAGATGAATGATTATGATGATTATATTTGCATCTTAGATCCTATTTTAATTAATCTTGATGAGGAGGATACTCTTGATGATCCTATTGATCCTAGTGATGAATATGAGACCATTGATCTTCATACTAATTTACCTCATATGCTTTCAACTCAATTGATAATTACACCTAGTATCAAACATCATGATTCTCAAGAGGATCCTTGTTTGGAATTGGCTATTATTCCTACTATGTTGGATATAGTCCCTCTTGCAAGTTTCCCACCTTCCCTAAATGATATAAACCGAGATAGGGAGAGTAGGTGATGCACTTGATTGGCTTGTCCTTCACGGTAGCCCTCTTTGTGTTTGTCTGATGTATTGTGCTTCTCCCGTAATGTGTTTGCTAAATTTTTGTTAGATTCTTTTATACGACCCTTGTTACTTTGTTGGTGCAAGGTGATAAAGGAATCAAACTTGTTATACAATTCCTCTATATGTATCTTTACTCTTCTATATGTTGTTTTGATTTTATGTTGTACTTGTGTTATTGTTAGTAAATTTTTTCCTTGTGTATTCCGCTTGGATCTGCGACATGGTAGCACTGATTCTTTTTGGTCTCCATGTTGTGGTCTGAAAAGATTCTTCTTCATAACTCTTGAGTTTTTCTTTCCTCTATGGTGATTGTAGTTCTACTTTCTTTGGGTAATGACGTCAATTCATTTGCAATAATATCATATCTATATATACATGTTATCTTATGATCATACTGACCCCACAGTAGGTAGATCCCTTATGTGTTCTTTGTATGTTTATGTGGTATTTCCCTTGATTTGTCTTTGTTTAGGGGCATCTTGTAGTGGAAACATAATCAGTAGAGTTGTTTATGTTTCCGTCAAAGCCATTGCTCCTGTTAAAGTGTTATCAATGACTTTAACTTGGGGGCATACGCTCTACTCACTTTTTGCACACATGCAAGTTCAAAATATTTTCAAACTTAAAACTTTATCCCTTTATGGATTAAAGACTAATCCTTAAAGCAAGGATTTTTACCTTAGAGGATCTCTTGATCCCTCTAGTTTAAATTTATACAGATCTCTTGATCCCTCTAGTTTCAATTTATAATATTTTGATCCCTTAAGGTTGTAAGGTGTCCTTAAGACCGGATCTCCATGATGGGTTGACTAGTGAGTAACCACATTCACTAGGCGGTTCAACTCCATCTTTCCAATTGCACTATTTCTGTTAGAGTAATTATTTGTTTACACTTATTAATTAGATCACTTTGATTTAATTAATTAAGTTGTTTATTACTCTAGTTTACTTAAGTTATCTCTTAGGTGCATATAATTAATATTTTATATTAATTATTATGTGCAACCTAGTTTTTTACCTTTTTTAGGGTTTTGATCACCTTTATAGGTTGAACCTTGTAGTTCTTTGTTAATTAATTCAGATTACAAGTTAGCTCACACTTCTTGAGCAATTTTTGAGTTCTTCTCTTTCCCTCTTCTTGCGTCTTTCTTGTTATAGGTTTCTTGCATGCAGGTATTCTTCAAGTTCTATGGATTTGTCTCTCAAATCCTACATGGTATCAGAGCTTCCCTACTATTGCCTGGTCTGAAGGTTTTGAATTCATGATTTGAAGAAGAAAACCACAGCTTCTCTAGGTTTTTTTCTTCAATCTTGAGGAGGCACTATTTTTTGGAGCACTTTGAGCCAAAACGCATGCCACCATCGTGCTCAGAAGGCCTGGGAGACTCAAAAATCATATAAATTTTGCAATTTTTGGCCACAGTGACCTCTGGGAAAAAATTTCTCCCTCCTAGTCCGTATGGCATGCAAATCAAGAAAAAAATAAAAAAATAAAAAATAAACCACTTATTTTAGGGTTTTAAGGCATAGCCTGGAGCGACATCACCACATCACCCCAGCGCCACCCTGGCCCGGCCTGCGCCTGGCCCCCACTGGCCCACCGGCCATTGGTGCTGCTCCACCTAGGAGCCACCTGGCCGCCACCTTTGCCAGCCAGTGGCACCTGCCCGCCACCACCCGGAAGTTATAGGTGACATCACCTGTGACGTCACTTTTTGGTAGACTTTTTCGGTGAAAATTCAAATTTTCTGGCAAGTTTTTCATTTTCCGGTGACAGGCCCGTGACATGATGACAGCCGTCAAATTTTTTCCCTGGCACTGTAAAGGTGTCATTTGACCGTCAAATTTTTTGTTGTGTTTGGTTTTTTCTAGAGAGCTATTTTTTGGAGATGCAGTTGGTTTTTTGGCCATAACTTGTGCATACGGTGTCCATTTTTAGAAAACAAAATATCGTCAGAAATGTGTTTTTGAGCTAGACGCGATGGTGTTGGTCTCATTTTCTGATTTGGCTATTTGAGCTCTCATTTTTGGTGTTGAAGTAGAGGCTTCAGTTTCCTCCATCTCTACATCTAGCATCCAGTTTTTCTTCTCATTTTTTGTGCTTTCTATAGTTGTTTATTAGTTGTACGGGGAATAGATTTATACATTGTGGGGAGTGCATTTTCTTTCTGCACTTTAATTCAAAAATGACCGTTCTACTTTCATCTACTTCTTCTCTCAATGTTGGACCCCTCTATGGCCCGGCTGACACCACACAATTATCACACCTGGAAAGCACACATGACCAGGCCACTCATGTCATGTGGCTTATGGTCATGTTTGGATCATAACCAACTTGTTCTGCAGCATCCGTTTGAGGTCCTTCAACATAGAAACAAAATGGATGAAGCCATGGTTTTGATTGCACTGCACATTTTAGACAGCCTCCTATTTTATCTGGATGGTTTGACCACTCCTTGCACTTATTGGGGAAAGTTTGCAGATCTATTTGGCAAAGTGAATGCATTCTAGGCACTTCAGCTTGATGCAAAGCTGACATCCTTGTCTCCTGGTAGTTTTTCCACCATTGAGGACATCTTGATGAATTTCAATGCTCTCCGATCACTTTTACAGGGATGCGAAAAGACCAAATTAGATGATGAGTATATCTTTCTGATACTCTCAAAGCTTCGTGGAGAGTTCTAGATTTTCTCCTCCACTTTCTATTCCACTATGGATGCCTTGGGTCCTAGGCACAATATGCCTTCCTTTGCAGCCTTCTATGATCGGTTGACTTGAGAGAAGTCAAAGATTCAACAGTTGAATGATGCTTCAGGTTGTATGAGTCATGCCTTGGTTTCTCACCCATCTCCATGGAAACCAAAGCAGAAATAGGTATCATCATCCACAGAATCTTGGAAGGATTCTCCTTCTCAACATTCCTCTGGCCCACCTCCTTCACCTAAGGGGAAATTGAAGACAAACAAACCCAAGTGTACTTATTGCAATAAGTTCAATCATGATGAGTCTCAGTGCTTTCAGAAGAAGGTAGATGGATATTCCCAACAGATTTTTGAGTTGACAGCTCTTCTTCACAAGAGAAAGATTGACATTCCTCCCTCCTCTTCTCACTATTCTTCTTCTTCATCTTCTCAGGTAGATGGGTTAGACAATGGAAAGGGTCATGCCTTATGTGCATCTTCTACAACTCCCTCTTCTAGATGGCTGCTTGATTCTGGTGCTTCTCACCATATGGAATCTTCTCAGAGTTCCTTCTCATCTTTTGTAGCCTCTCCTACCCCACATATCTTGATGGGGAATGACACTATTATGCCTGTGTATGGGCATGGTTCTATTGACATTGATGGTGGTGCATTCCATGATGTACTATGTGTTCCATCCTTGACCTCTAACCTGCTCTCCATCTATTAGGTTACTCACAGTGGGACAGGGACAATAATTGAGTTCACTCCAGATTCTGTGCACATCAGAGACAGTGTGATAGGCCACATTATTGCTACAGGCTTAGTTGATCATGCCACCCACTTGTACTCCTCCCGTTTTGGTCCACCAGCTCCATTGTTGGAGAATATTTCTCCTCCTTCATGAGTGCTTAGTGAGAGGAAGTCGGGTCACCTGAACTTCTATGTTGCTACTAAGATCAGTGTTTTGGCTTCTCCACCTCCTCCTCGTGTTGTGTTTGCTTGTGTTCAGCATGATTCCTCTTCAGCAGTTCCTGTTATGGTTGCTCCCTACATCAAGCCTCCTACTCTGATTATTGAGGGCATATCCGAGAACATTCATCTCCTCCCAACTGATAGATTCAGCCCTTCTATTGGCCCACCTTCATTGGGGATTTGTCTACAGGGGTCTCATTCATTCTCCTTTGAGCACCAGTTAGGCCTTCCGATTTCACCTCTCATTCAGGGGTTTCCTTGTTGTTTCGTGCCTTTGTTTCTTCCACATTGGAGTTCCATTGGTTTGCCCATTCCTATAGGGGTTCCTTCATTCTTTGGGGCTTTGGTGTCTCATCCCTCTCTCATGGGGGGTTTCATTGTACTTATGGTTTTGAGAGAGTCTCTTGAGCCATTCTTTTCATTTTTTTTCCATCTCTTTTTGGAGTAGGGTTTTTCCCATGTGGTTTTCTCTATTTCTCCACTTTACAAATATTTGATTGTGCTTGGGTACCTGATCAGGCCTTCTTGTCGGGACCCATTTTTTCCTGCTTTCATAGCTGTGCTAGGTTAACTTACCTCCCGAGATTTGCTTAAGGGGGGTGTTAGAGTAATTATCTGTTTACACTTATTAATTAGATCACTTTGATTTAATTAATTAAGTTGTTTATTACTCTAGTTTACTTAATTTGTCTTTTAGGTGCATATAATTAATATTTTATATTAATTATTATGCACAACCTAGTTTTTTACCTTTTTTAGGGTTTTGTTCACCTTTATAGGTTGAACCTTAATTAATTCAAATTACAATTTAACTCTCACTTCTTGAGCAACTTCTGAGTTCTTCTCTTTCCCTCTTCCTTCTTCTTTCTTGTTACAGGTTTCTTACATGCAGGTGTTCTTTGGGTTCTATGGATTTGTCTCTCAAATCCTACAGTTTCCTTGTGTGGTTCACAATGGGACATAAGTTCTCATTGGGTGAGGTAATCACACCCTCTCTCTCTTTCTCCTTAATAGGAAATGTCTCTCTTATCATGATCTTAGGGTTGATAAAGACTTAAGTCCCTGGGAGCTTGAGGATTCCTTTGTCCCTTTTGATTTCAATAAGATTATTTGTTCTTCATGATCTCCTTTATTAAGAGTTTGCATTGAGTCCATACTCTTTCTAAAGTGGGGGCTAAATGTATAGTCAAAAAATGGAATCACTTCCATTGTAGACTGGTTTAGCCTTCAAAGTAAGTTCTTTGGGGTTATGTCAAGTGCCTTGAATGGGTCTCTGACTTGGATCTAGAATTTTCCCTTGTTCTTCTCTATTTCCTACTTTTCTCCAGCCTGTTTCTGGCACCCTAAACTACAAATTATGACTTTTGACCTCAAGTTCAAAATCAACCTTTCTGGGTCAAGTTTGACCTTGACCTTGACCTAGGTCAAAGTCAACCTTTTTCTAACCCAAGGTCCAGATTTCAATTTTTTGAGGTTTCCAGATGTCGGTCTTCGGAAAGAATTATTTCCTGCTTCCGGATCGGCTGTTTCGGTCTTCGGAGAAACAATTCTTAAATTATATTTAATATAGGTCCTCTTCTATGGGTATAGGTCTAATTGGAATTTAATTCTCCTATGTAGGCCTCTCTAGAAGATTGTACCCTAGATTCATATATAAGGAATCCTTCTCCTCTCATTTTCTCTAAGACTTGATAACCATGAATCATCAACTATCAAAGACTTAAGAAGTGAAATCTAAGAGTGAAGAAGCAAGATTTGAAGCAAGCTAAATATCCATTGAAGCATTCATCTATTCTCAAGCATTCAAGCACTTCTCAAGCACTCAATTCATCAAGGAGTTCCATTGGTATCCATTGAAGGATTCAAGCTCTATGGAGCCCTCTTGTTGAAGATTTCTCCAATCCTCTTCCTATTCAAAGATCCATTCAAGATTGGTGTTGAAGATCTACAAGCAATTGATTTGAGACATCCTACATTCTACATTCTACATTCTATATCCATTTGGTGCATACATACTTGTGGATCCACTGATTCAAATCTGCCACAAGGGTTTCCATACAAGCAAGGTGAATTTGTTCATTTACTTTGTTTTAATTATGCAATTTAAATTATATTTTAAGGTTAATTCCAAAACTAGGGTTTGGCCAAGGCAAACCCCTCCCCCCAACAAACAAACCATTTTTCTTGCAAGGACAGGTTCGAAACAGCGAGTTGGAGTGCAAATTCAGATACCCTTTTCAGCAAACTACCGGGATCCAGAAATAGATTTATTATCAGAGATTTTATGTTAGAATCGAAGGTTGATTCTGCCCTAGGTCAGAATCATAAATTCTAGGTCAAAGGTGACATTGAATTTAGGGTCAAAATTGGAACTGAGCCAGATCGGAAAAATATTTCTGGGTTTTGTTCATCTCTGCATTTTTGTTCTAGATATGGTTGCAGATTTTCCAGAACCTTAGTGCAGACCCCCAAAAATAGAATTCTTCAGCTCTGTAACATTTTGAGGTTAGTACTTTTCTACAATTCATTTCAATTAAAGTTTTTAATATTCCTAAATCTATTTCACACATTCTTTTCTATAAAACGGAATCTAAGGTCTTCCTCTTTACTCTCATTTCCAAACAATTGATTCATTTATGCATTGATCCTTCCTTTGGGGTTAATAAATTTGAATCTTTCCTTTGTGTATTTGAGGTTAAAAGGAACATCTTATCTTCCCTAGACATTTCTTACCTTATATTAGATATTTACCCCTTTACATTTCAATAAACATTCTAATTTCTTATATGTCACATTTTTATATTTTACACACACCTTGAACAGAGTTCAACTAAAGAAAGGTACTGAGCAAACACCTTTTGAATTATGGTATGGCTATAAACCCAATGTTCATTATTTCAAAGTATTTGGAAGCAAATGTTACATATTGAAGGAAGAAAGAAATGGAAAATTTGATGTAAAATAGGATGAAGTTATATTCCTAGGCTACTCGTGTAAAAGAAAAGCATATAAATGCTTGAATCTTTCTACTCATAAAGTCATAGAAAGTGTACATGTAAAGATTGATGAGTTTGTAGAGAGAAGTGAAGAAAAATTTAGTAAAGAGCCTAAAGAATACATAAAATTTGTGTATTATGAACCTCATACTATACCTAAGTCATAGGCAATGGTCATTAGATAGAAACCATGTCAACCATTGAATTCATCAGCACAAACCTTGTTGCAACTAGTGCAACCCGAGTTGCTAACTGTTGAAACTGAGTCTCAGATAGAAGAAATCGAGTCACAAACAGAGGGAACCAAGTCTCAAATAGAGGCACCCAAATCTCAGATAGTGGAACCTGAGTCTCAGTTAGAAGAGTAGAACAGAATGTTTGAGCATGGTGAGCCTAGTGGAGCAAGCCCAGAATCAAAGAGGAAGGAACCTATACTTTCCAAATATGTCAGAAGGCATCATGCACCTGAGAAAATAATTGGAGATCAAACATAAGGTATAATGACAAGGAAAAAACTTAAAGGTACATGTTTGCTTAGTAAAATTGAAGCAAGATCCATTAAAGATGCGTTGAATGATGAAAGTTGGATAGAAGCCATGAATGAAGAAATTGAGAAGATAGAAAAGAACAAAACTTGGAATCTTGTGCCTAAACCAAAAGACAAGAATGTAATTGGTACTAAGTGGGTTTTTAGAAACAAGTTAAATGAAAAAGGTGAAGTTTCTAGAAAGAAGGCAAGATTAGTGTGTAAAGGATATGCTCAGAAAGAGGGTATTGATTTTGGAGAAACTTTTTCTCCTGTTAAAAGACTTGAAGGAGTTAAAACTCTTCTGGCATATGCAGCACATAAAGGATTCAAGGTATACCAAATGGATGTAAAATACACATCCTTGAATGGAATTCTGGAAGAGGAAGTATATACTGAGCAACCTGAAGGTTTTGTTGATCCTAACAAAATGGATATGGTTTGCAAATTGCACAAAGCCTTGTATGGACTGAAGTAAGCTCCTAGAGCTTGGTATGAAAGATTGCATCGTTACCTAGTAAGTATTGGATTTTAGAGAACTAATGACAATAGTAGCTTGTACATCAAAGAAGGACCTTAGAACAAGATACTATTGGCAAAGATATTTGTTGATGATATACTATTAACTGGATATGATGATCTATGCAAAGCATTCTCTGAAGCTATGAGTAAGGAATTTTAGATGTCTATGTTTGGAGAAATCAAATTCTTTGTTGGTTTACAAAATCACATCAAAGAGATGCTGAAGAAATTTGGAATGGAAGATTCTAGACTAGTTGGGACACCTATGTCTACTAAACATAAGTTGTCTAAGGATAATGAGTCAAAGGAGGTAAATCAAACTACCTACAGATCAATGATTGGTAAACTTCAATATGTTGTTCACACTAGGCCTGATATTGCATTAGAAGTTGGTATTGTTGCAAGGTTTTCATCTAATCCTAGAGAGAATCATTTGATGGCTATCAAAAGGTTTCTGAGATATCTTAAGGGCACTGAAGATTATGGATTATGGTATAAGAAAAGAGGAAACTTTGATTTGAAGACTTTTACTGATGCTGATTGGGCAGGTAGTGTTGATGAAAGAAAGAGCACCAGTGGTGGAGCATTATTTCTTGGAAAGAGGTTAGTCCCTTGGACCAGCAAGAAACAAAATTGCATTTCTTAGTCTACAGAAGAGGCAGAGTATGTTGTTGTAGCAATGAATTGTTCAAATATCATATGGTTCAAACAGTTGTTGTCAGGTATGAAGGAGGAAATCAAAGAAACAATTATTATCTACTATGACAACACTAGTGCTATTAACATTTCAAAGAACCCTGTGATGCATACTAAGACTAATCATATTGCAATAAAGTATCATTTCTTGAGAGAATTGGTTCAGAATAAGGAAGTAAGGTTGGAATATGTGAATACTAAAGAAAAAATTGCAAAAATATTCACAAAACCTTTACCTAAGGATGCATTCTTGTATCTTAAAGGAAAGTTAGGGGTGATTCCCCACACTGAGGCTCACTAATGGACAAATAGTGATGCATCAACTGAGCTACAATAAAGATCTAACAAGTTGATGCAGATTGTCAAATCTTATTGCATATTCAGGCACACTACAATTTTATTGGATAGAGTCTTTGGCATTTGGATGTCAAAGAGGGAGAGGTTATTGATTTCATGCCAAAGAAATTATTAAAGGAAAAGATTATTAATGACAGAGGGAGAAATTTTATCAGAAATAGAGATTGATGTAAGAGGGAGAAATATATATTACAGTGATTGTGAAGACAGAGGGAGTTTTCTGGATGAGAATCATAATGAAGCTAAGGACATTAATAAATTTTTATTCTTGTACTTCTCTAAAATTATTTGTATTATGACATGTGTTTTCATCAATGCCAAAGAGGGAGATTGTTGAAGACAATTATTCGATTGTGTATTTTCATTGATGTATACACAAATATAGTGATGTTACACAAATTTCTATACCTAACTGAGTACAATCAGTATATGCCAAGCTTTCTCGGGCATTGAAGAAGACTCAATATTAGTAAAGTGATTTTTTAGTTCTAACCGTGTTCACTCAGGCATTTCAGTCACGGTCAGTTATTGAAGGATTACAGTGTTAACTGAGTTATATATTTAGTGTGATCCAACTAACAACAATTTACACTTTATGTTTAATTGGTTATATGCAGCTGACAGACTTAAGTTTTATTATTTATTTGGAAGGTTTTATGGGCCGACTTGACAAGGCTTATCATATATATACAAGGTCAAGTTTGGATTGAATATGGAGAGTAGAAAGAAGAAGTAGAAGAGTGTTGGAAATAATGGGAAGTGTGTACTAAGAGGGGAGGGGTGAATTATTACCTCTAAAACTTTTATCTCTTTTAACCTTTATCCATTGTGTAATCAATTGTATAACCAACCAATTGTTCTATACTATCTTTGTGTAAGATATATCAATTCTTAAACTTTAACAAACATGTAAACATTCATAGAAACATTCATGAAAGTAATTGACTCATAACACAACATATGGTAACACAGAAAACCCTTGTTAGAAGGTAAAAATTGCGGTGGGGATGGCACCCACAAAATCTTCACTATCTCCAGATTGGAAGGGGTCGATTAAGGCTTACAATTTGATCACTTATGATGATCTACCCTATTAGGAGTATTATGTGGAGACTAATTAAGGTCTGATCTATTAAGATATTTAGCAACACTATTTAGCGTGCACTCGGTTAAGATATTTACAATAGGATTGTTAAATCCACCTTTCTTGAAAGGATTTCTTCTATTTGGTACACTTGTTAGAATGCAAAAAAAAATACTCATTGACCTGAGTGTATGCAATCTAAAAAAATTTTATTATAGATCCATTACAAATCACATATATAAATGTATCACCTAATGTGATTGATTAATACCTTTGTTGCTTGGTAGCCTTTATTCTTCGTTCTTGATAACCAAATTCATCTTTTTTTGTTCTTCTTTTTGAAACTCTCAGTCTGATCCATAGATGTGCTTGTCGGTTACATTCATCCTCTTTAGTGAATGATTAAAAAATCTATTTATAAGATAGGTTGACCTAATTAAGTTTCATGTATTTCAAAACTAACTCTATGATCAAAGGTTTACAACTTGACCTTGATCTCCTAGTCTGCATGTTTTTAATTAGTTAGTCTAATTAAAACAACTAAAATATTGTTGATTCTCCCTTAAGTAATGGTTTTAAAACAAATCAAGACTCTATAAATAGAATATAGTTGTTTTATCTGACGTGGAAATCAGATCTACTTTTCTCAGGATATAACTAACTTTTGGTGTCTAATATTCAGTTTGCAATGAAATCAGTTTGACTATATTTTTGTGTTCCTTGGTTGAACTATCTGTTAGGTTCCTCTCTTGTCTTTTCTCTTGGTTTGCACTATATTCTTCTCATCAGGTTCCACTGTTGGGTTCCACTTTATCATGATCGGGTTGCACTTCAGTTTACACTGCAAAAATATGTCGTCGATTTTCTCCTTGCTTAGCAATTTCTGTTTGAACTGAAAAACCTGACTTTTGGTGTAGTGTAACCGATGGTTTAAAAAACTTTTTTTCTCATTGCGCACTAATGGAAAAACTTTATGTCATCAATCTCCCCCTTTGACATTAGTATCAAAAAATGAAATGTGCAGAATACTAACAAACTTTATAGTATGAACACCTTGTTTATTACTTAGTCATTTCATGACTCCCCCTATGCATATGCCATTATAGTATAGTATATGTGTATGTACACTTTGTCTTTATACTATCTCTTCCTTTTCTCCTTTGTGCTATATTTTCCTTTTCCCATTTTACATCATTTTTCCCATTTTACTATATGCTCTATACATATCATCATTATCCTTTTCCCCTTTTTTTGATAGTAAGGGAAAAGGTGTATACCTATAGCTTATTAAAAATATGAGAGTGTGAGGATTTCATTTCCTTCGTCATCTTCTCCCATTTCTCCTTGAGATGCTCAAGAGCCATATGCTCCAATGTGATTCAGGCATGCATATCGTATATGTTGTCTGCTACAGACATCTAAGGGGTGGCAATAATTTTCCTTTTTGAACTTAGGTGTGTTTGCAGAAGTGTGAGGTTCAATAATAGTAGAGATTGTATCTCGGTAACCTCCTCTCTAAACTATGACTATGCTTCCCAAAGTTCTTTTCTCAACCTTTTGATCTCAATGATCTTCTCATAATACAATTTGATTGCATTTTCATCTGTGGTTAGACTTTATGCACTTGCATTTAGATCAGAATAAATCTTTGCAATCTTTTCATTGTTATCCTTTATAAATTTATCTAAAGTGCTTAGATTTTGTATTTAGGAAATAGCTTTAGTAATGATTGGATCTAATTCATTTGATAACTTTGAAAGCTTTACCTTATTTTCTGCCGCTTCTTGGCTGATCTTTTCTATCAATTTGTATTGAAACTTTTATTCTTCTCGCTCCACAATTTCCTTTTATGCATCTACATTTTGTGTTGTGATGGCTTTGGTGGGGACGGAAAGTTGATCTAGAATGGGAGAATTGTGATCAACATAAATTTTGGGAACAATATAACTTAAGATGTCCCTTGTGTTCTCCAGTACCAATGAATCTCGGTGCTGCTTCTTAAGCTTCTCTTGCAAAGCTTTCCTTTGACAGATTTCTCCATATTCTTGGAAAGATTCAAAATCTAATGTATTTGGGTTACATTTCAGTATTTCTTTTATCTCATCAAGTGTGACTTCCAACTTGTTCTTCTTTATTTTTTTATTTTTCTTTTCTGATCCACCTATATGTAAAACCATAGCCAACTTCTCTGCTTGGTTTGATGTGCTACTAGATGGCTTCTGTGGTGTTGTACCTTTATTTTGCTGCTCAGTGTTTGCCTGTCAATTGTCTGAGGACATCTCCTTATCAACCTTTGGTGTTTCTGCAACTTTTCCATTTCTATCCTTTGGCATGGTATCAACTATCTTTTCTTGCTCATCTTTCTCTTTTTTCACTTCTTCTTTATCTTTCACTTATGCATATTTCTCAGTGGTATCTCCATCTTTTGGTTCTCCATCGATGACATTATGTTCATCGGTTGTGTTCTTCTTTTCTTCATATGTATCTTTTTGTTCATCATTACCCTTTTCCTCGGGTATGCTTTCATTGGGCTCAGTGGTCTTCTCCTTCTGTGAGATAATATTGATTACTTGAATCAATAATGGCATCTGGCCCAGTATGTGAACTTGTGCAGCATCAACTGTAGTGTCATGTTTTTTGGTTTGGTCCTTGAAAATAGTGACATCTTCATATTTTTTAATTTCATTTGAAGGTTCATTGGTGATTTCAATAATACTATTATCCACAGTAGTGTCTAGTCATGTCTTATCTGCAACATCCATATTATTTTTGCTTGTAGTGTCCAATTCTTCTTTGTCCAATTCTACTGTTCTGACATCTTCATCATGATAGTTATTTGTTCAGTGCTTTGTGTAGCATGATTATCCTTTTTCTGTTGATTTTCGGTAAGATCTCTTTGTGGCTCAGGACTTGTATACTTTTTAGGAATATCAAGTATATTTCACCATTCATCTTCACTATTTATGTCTAGGTCCAGTAGATGTCCTTGAAGCACTTGGTAGGCTCTCAACTTTGGTGAGAACCGTTTGGAGTGATTCTTCGTCATTTCTTTAATCTCCTCCATTTTTAATTTAGGAGGCATGACAGATACTAGGGCTCTTTCCCTAATCTCTTTCTCAGAGTGCAAGGAAAATGTCCATCTTACCGATAATCTATCTTGAAGTTCTTTTGGCATATTATCTGCCAATTGTATTGGGAGATATTTGAATATGCACATCATTTTGATAATTTCCTCCTCAATCTTATTTTGATCCACTAGATCCAATTTTATCCATTTCTTGATCTTTCTATCATTGACTATACCTAATTTGATAATTGAGGCACGCACTTCATCAACTATTTTAGGAATATTATTCTTTTCCTTTTCGATAGATTCATCATGTTCGGTGTCCTCAATGTCTTCCCTTGTTATCAGGAACTTTCTTCTTTTAGTTGGTCCTCTTTTATGTGTTTGAGGTTTCCTCTTATAGGTCCTTACTTGTCCTTTTTTTATAGGTGAAGGACTTGTATCCTTGGTTGTTTGACTCCTTGTCCTTGTTGCAATTGTAGTCCTAGGATTCTTAACTAGTGGAGGTAATGGTGTATCTGACTATGTAGACTCTGAGTCACCCTCCTTCTCAGCTTCACCAAAGGGTGACTGTCCCTCAGTTTCTTCTATCTTTTCAGTTTCTTCTTCTGTAACCAACAGCCTTTTCTTTAAGTTCTTGACCATCTTGTCTTTCTTTCTATCAATATTCTTTACAACCAAGCCAATTTTAATCCTTTCTTTGGCTTCTTCATATGTACCAAACTTAGGTTGTGTTTTATCTAATGGATCATTTATCAATGCATCAATTACATTAGATTCTTGATCTATGTTTACCTCATAGTCAAGTGGAGATAGCCATGTTGTTCTCGGTATAGCTGGCTTGATGTATGTGTAGTCAGTGTCTACCATAAATTATATATTAGTCTTGAAATTTTCAATTAGTTGTTCTAGGATCCTTACTCTCTTCTCCATTCTCTCCTTGAATCCAGCAAAGTATTCATCCATTACTGACTCAAATTTGTCTCCTAGTGATTTTATAAACTCACTAATTTGTATGGTCACTGGTCTTGTAGTGTCCCACTGCACATTTCCTATAAATGGGATAGACTCTTGGAAATAAAAGAATATGCACATGATAAGTGAACCAAACTTACATGAATTTGACTTTGCATTTCATATTGTCTTCAAGTTCTCTTCTAACTGCTTGAGTAGAAGTTCTGATAGATCCAATTGAATTCCCTTCTTGACAACCTTGTAAGATGTATCCACTGCTCTCGATGCTATGTTGTTCATCCTGCTAGCCTAAAAGAAATTGTATCCTAAGAAACATGATCAAAATTTTAGTTCATTATTGGTAATGGTGGATACCTTAAGTCCTCTTCCATCACATTTATCTCATGTGTTCTTCTTAATGTCAACTTTAGGTGGGTGCTTCAATTCCTTTACCTTATCGGTTATTGGATAACCGGTGAAAGATGTATAACATCTCTTGTTATCGGTTTAGGCTCATCCAGCCATAACTTTTGGTCATGTATCCTGCTCAATACTAACCAAATCCATTTGATCTTGAACTCCTTTGGGAACCATAGGTCATTTGTGATCCCTTTTACCTTGATGTGTTTTTTCTCTTCTTTGATAGTGCCATCGTCATTGCATAGCTTCTTGAAAGCTTTCTCAACTTCTAGGTCTCCAATCTCTGCTATTTTGCAGTGAATATATGCTTGCAGGTCTTTGACAAGAAAAACCCTAGCTGGTATTCTAGAGAATGCTCCAACATTTTTGGGTTGTGAGGCAACCTCTGGACATATCTTATAATGTGGTTCCTCACAGGTTGATTTCTTTATAAGATTGACCTTTTTGCTTCTTAACACTCTTGAGCTTACCGGTTCTTGATGTCGTTGCCATTATTTCTAAAATTAGGGCTTTCCCATAAATGATAAACAAAGTTCTCAGTTTATGTTGGTACTTACTTTAACCTCTGTAGTTGTAAGTGATCTACTTAGAGTGCTTCTGAATCAAGTTGTAGTCGCTCTACAATGTTGTTGCTTCATGCTCTAGTTTCTCTCTATTCGCTTGGTTAAAATGAAACCCTTCTATTGTCTATTTATAGACTTTTCCCTAAGTCAAGTCATTAATGCTTAACCACTCCTCGATGTGTGAAGACAGAGTCGTCGGGTGATACACTAACTTCTCTATTGGTGATAACGTGATGCTTCAGGGTAGTCATTTAAATTTTTTTGTTCACCGACAGATTTTAGTGTATGGTGAAGAAAACTTTGTCAACTCACATGATTACCGATGGATCTTAGTTTACACTTGCAACTTTAGCTTTTATATGTTAACCGATGATTCTTGATAAGTGTAGGCAACTCAACTTTATATGTATATCGATGCATTTCGGTATGTATTGACCGATGAAATTAAATTCACAAAATTAACAAGTAATACCATAGTTCATCTATAATCATGTTGATTTAGTATATTAACTATGTATAATGTAACTAATGCAAAATATGACTTGGTGTAATGTAGTTCCATACTTACTTGTTATGCTTTAGGTGGGGGTAGTGACATCACCAGATCCATTAGATAAGGTGTCACCATTTGCATTGCTTGGTCCAGCTTCATCACTATTTGTAGCTTTCCTCCACATTGTTTTTCTCATCTTCCTGATGTCTTCAATGTTGTTTACATTGGCAAAGGTTTTGGTCTCTGTCATTCGGTCTTTGCAGTCTTTCTTGAGATGAGCAACTTTATGAAAGTGTAAACATTTCATTCTGGGTTAGTCCAGCCTCTAGATTTTCTTGACCATTATCTCATACTATTTTCAGCAATGTGACCAAATCTTCCACATGCTATACAATTTTCCCAAGTGTTGTAATCCCAGACATATTGGTTACCGACTCTTTTCGGTTGATAGGCAAATTATTTGGTGCAGGAGCACACCTAGGCTAACCTCCATGTTTTTATCTTTTTTTTGGCTTGTACAAGACATTGGCCAATTCAAGATAGTTAGGTTGTTTCTAGACCTTATAATTTCATGTCAATGTGGGCTAGGTGAGTTAGTCATTAGGACTAAGGTCACAACAATAGCCATTGTTAGTAGTTTTTCAATTACTTAGGCTTAGTTGCTAAATGTTGGATTTGAGTCATGAATGTGTCCTAAACACAAAAATGAGGACATAGAGATGCCTTGAGGCCTTTAATGATCTTGGATCCTCAATATAAAGAGGTTAGAGGTCCTAAAACCTAGAGAGAAGGCATAATGGCAAAGATGCCAAAAGTTTCTAGAATGTTGCTATGACAACATTTGCAATTATTGCAAATGTTGCATGCAACTCGGTTATCTTTGGATCCCCTTATGAATAGGAGTGGGGAATCGACCAACAAGGCCTAGAATCATGGAGATGGAATCTAATGTTACCAAAGGACTTGAATCTAAGAGTTAATCATAGATTGTAACAAGATTTGAATAGTGAAAGAGCTCTGCCACTCTGTGTATTCAGGAATCCTGGGCATTTTGTTATGACAGTCGAATGTAATGGATTGAAAGACTAAAAATAATTGTTTTTTTTTGTTCCTAGGATAGTTTGAAGCATCTTTAATTCACTAAGCTAGTTTTTTAGAGGTAGTGTAAAGTCTTAGTTAAATTTTTTTTGTTTTGTGTGTTAACTGGTCCTGTCCTGACCAGTCAGTCGATTCATGGCTCCCCCATGAAATCTAACCATGGGATCTTCCTAAGGATAGATGGAAATGTTAGGGGATTCAATGGTCTATACATATGTAGAGTTAGGATTTAGGGAAAGTCAAGTTTCTATTTTTAATTCCAAGCCCTAGGCGATCATGCACTATCTAGTTAGTGGTTTGGAGGTGAAACAGTGAGCATTCTTATGCAGGGTAGTGAAGTACTGTATGATCTAAGTGCAGTTTCATTTAGGGAACAGTCATATCTTGACATTCTAGGAGGTTCAAGTTTTTATCAATCCAATTGGTCAAATTTTGAGCAAGTTTTGCATTGTGTTGCAGACTGTCCTAGAAATTAGGCCTATTAGCCCTATTGATCCTAGTTTGTAGGAACCCTATGTACGGAGAACTTCTGAAACTAAAACCTTCAAAATATCTTGTAAATTGATAGAGGGTATCTAAATGTGTGATTTTTTTTTCAACTTGTTTGGGAAAGTTTTAAAAGAAATGGGAAAAATACACTATGAAAGGCTACAAGGAATAGGCCTCAATTAGGCTTCCAAGTGATTGAAACCTTGAACCCGATGAAGACCAAGTTGAAGATCCTAGTAAATGGTTTCAAATGACAAGGAGATGTACATTTACAAGTGGGTGGATATCCCAGCAATGAATCATGAATGTTAGAGTGGAATTGGCACTTAGATCCTTCTAGGTGTAGTGGGAAAAGTGAAGATTTGAACTAACAAAAGGTGTTAGTCTTTCAAGGTGAAGCACATGAGTGGAGAACTCTTAGAGAAGAGTTGGAATTAGACTTAGTTAATCATCTAAGCCAATTAGGACCTAGAGGAGATTAGGTTCCTAGAAGAGACAAGCTAAGGTCTCTTAGGTGAAGTGCTAGCAAGCCTTGGAACACTTACATCATTCTTGACCTTTAGGCTTCCATGCTTTCTTTTTCTACTTCTAGCATTCAAGAGTTGTGTGCCCATGCATTTTGCAAATAGGACAATATTTGTCCATGTAGGTTTCCTTCTTTGGTTGTTTCACCTCAGACTTACATTCATTTGCTTTATGTCCTTTCTTGTTACATTTATAACGGATTCCTATGAATGAAGATGTGGATTTAGGAATACATTTCATTTTTCTCCTACAAACATTTGATGTGTGGCCTTGCTTTCTACAGTGATTGCATGTCATCTTTCTTGGTCTTGGATTTGCATACACATTCTTTGGATTAGCTTGATTGGGTGATTCTCCATTCTTGGTATATCCTAGTCTGATGTTATTGTTGGCTCTCCTTTGTCCATCAAGAAAATCATTCATCATTTTATTGCTTTCTTCATCTCTCTTGATTATTTCATTATATTGTTGTTGAATTCTGAGTTCTTGTTTTAGCTTTTCATTTTCTTCCCTTGCTCACTAATAGCTTCTATTCTTTTAATGAGTTTTTTATTCATTTTGTTTGCCTCTTGACTCATAAGAACAATCTAATTTGTAATCTCATGATGATGTTCTATAAGTCTTTGTATTTCTAAGTCTTTCTCTTATAGTTTTTCACTAATCTTCCTCTTGTCATCAATAGCCAGTGTTCTCTCTTTCTCAGCTTGTCTAGCTTGTTCATGACATCAATCATTCTTACAATATGTGTCTCTTGACTGATTTGCATAGATTTCACTTGTCCAGCCAGATGTTGATTGATTTCATTTAATCTTGTGATGCTTTCTTCTGATGTGTCTGATGCTTTTCTTGTAGTAGATCTTAAAGAATCAAATAGATTTGGCATCTCTTCTTCATGGTAATCTGCTTCATTACAGTGAGATTCCATAATCTTTATTTCATCGAGGAGTTGTCTCATCTTGATTCTAGCTTCTTTATACTGCTCATAGAAGATTTGAATTTCTAGCTTATGATTCTTAATACTTTTTTCAAGTCTGTACTTATCCATTGTATGATCTTTTCTCTTAAGTCTTTAAGATTTCCAAATAAGAGAACTTGGCTCTGATACCAATTGTTGGAAATAATGGGAAGTGTGTACTGAGAGGGGAGGGGTGAATCAGTACCTCTAAAACTTTTATCTCTTTTAACCTTTATCCATTGTGTAATCAATTGTATAACCAACCATCTATTCTATACTATCTTTGTGTAAGATATATCAATTCTTAAACTTTAACAAACATGTAAACATTCACAGAAACATTCATGAAATTAATTGACTCATAACACAAGATATGGTAACATAGAAAACCCCTGTTAGGAGGTAAAAACTACGGTGGGGATGGCACCCACAAAATCTTCACTATCTATAGATTGGAAGGGGTTGGTTAAGGCTTACAATTTGATCACTTATGATGATCTACCCTGTTAGGAGTATTATTTGGAGATTGGTTAAGGTCTTCTCTATTAAGAGCTTTAGCAACATTATTTAGTGTGCACTTGGTTAAGAGATTTACAATAGGATTGTTAAATCCACCTTTCTTGAAAGGATTTCTTCTATTTGCTACACTTGTTAGAATTCGGACAAAAATACTCATTGACCTAAGTGTATGCAATATAACAATTGTTGATTACAAATCCATTACAAATCACATGTATAAATGTATCACCTAATGTGATTGATTAAAACCTTTGTTTCTCGGTAGCCTCCGTTCTTGGTTCTTGATAACCAAATTCATCTTTTGTTGTTCTACTTCTTGAAACTCTCAGTCTGATCCATAGATGTGCTTGTTGGCTACATTCATCCTCTCATCCTCTTTAATGAATGATTACAACATCTATTTATAAGATAGATTGACCTAATTAAGTTTCATGTATTTCAAAACTAACTCTATGATCAAAGGTTTACAACTTGACCTTGATCTCCTAGTCTGCATGTTTTTAATTAGTTAGGATGATTAAAATAATTACAATAATGTTTCTTGTCCCTTAAGTAATGGTTTTAAAACAAATCAAGACTCTATAAATAGAATATAGTTGTTTTATCTGACGTGGAAGTTAGATCCACTTTTCTTGGGATATAACTGACTTTCGATGTATGATGCTTGGTTTTCTCTAAAATTAGTTTGACTATCTTTCAGTGTTCCTTGGTTGAAGTGTCTGTCAACTTCCTCTCTTGTCTATACTCTCAATTTTCATTGTATTCTACTTGTCGAGTTCCACTGTCAGTTTACTCCTGTCAAGTTCCACTTTATCATGATCGGGTTGCACTTTTGGTTTACACTACAAAACTGTGTCATCAATTTTCTCCTTGCTTAGAAATTTTAGTTTGAACTAAAAAACCTGACTTTCGGTGTAGTGTAACCAATGGTTTAAACAACTTGTTTTCTCATTGCATACTAATGGCAAAACTTTATGTCATCAAAGAGTTCTTTGATATGAAGAGTGGAGGTGAAATAAGATGAAATTTTGATTAAGGACAGAACATCCAAACCGAGATGCAATAGATTATTTGATCAGTGAGGATCCACTTTAAAGCCATAGTAGAGATCTGAATTAGCAAAGAAAGTTTCTTCTTCAAACAGGTCAATCCATTTTTACTCTCTAACAATTGTAGCAGTGATCCAAATCTCTTTACAGAGTAGACTTAACAGTCTTTCATAAATCCTCTCACAAGGTGGCATTTCTACATTGAAGTGTTTGAATACCTCTAACAAGGCCACTCCTAACAGGGTGATTAAATCCTCTAACAGGTTCACACCTAACAGTGTGTTTTTTCAACCTTTAATAGGGTTGGCTCCTAACAGGGCTCACTTCAGAAGAGTGAAAAATAGTAACTAGTTGCAATTGGTGGTTTTCTTAAATTGGGTTTCCACATTCAATCTTTGTATCATCTGTGTACATGTTATTTTCTTTATGATTTATGTTTTTGCACTTAAGCACTAAAGTATAATCACAGTTAATATCTTAAGATTGCTTTGTTAACCGAGTAACAGCAGAATATCTTTGTTAACTGAGTAACAGTGATAAGTTTGATTAAGACATCTAAGGGACTTGGATTTGTTTTTGTGGTAACTAATTCACCCCTCCCCTCTCAGTTACTCAACCCATTTCCAACATAACAAAAATATACTTATGAGGTATGTAGAGATGAATCTTGGACTAAAGCTATGCAGGAAGAACTAGAACATATAAAGAAAAACAACACTTGGGAATTGGTTCCAAGGCCTAAAAACAAGAATGTTATAGGAACTAAGTGGGGTTTCAGAAACAAAATGGATGAGGAAGGAACAGTGGTAAGAAATAAGGCTAGACTAGTTTGTAAAGGCTACTTGCAATAAGAAGGCATAGACTTTGAAGATACATTTGCTCATGTTTTTAGGTTAGAAGCAGTAAGATTATTTATTTCTTATGCTACACATAAATACTTTAAAGTATATCAGATGGATGTGAAATCTGGATTTTTGAATGGATATCTAGAGGAAGAGGTATACATAGAGCAACCCGATGGATTTCCTTTGACAGAAGATGAAGACATGGTTTGTAAGTTGACGAAAGCATTGTATGGACTTAAACAAGCACTAAGAGAATGGTATGCAAGACTAGACAGGTATCTACTTCATCTTGGTTTTAGAAAAGATAACGCAGCTAGTAATTTATACTTAAGTATTGGTGAAGATGGAATTCTAATCACATAAGTTTTTGTTGATGATATCATTTTTGGAGGTAATGATGAAATGAGTAAAACATTCTCTAAAGAGATGGAAAATGAATTTGAAATGTCAATTAATGGTGTGATGAAATTTTTCCTTGGTTTGCAAATTAATCAGAACAAGAATGGTATTTTTATATCTCAGACCAAGTATCTTAAGGAAATGTTGAAGAAATTTTTAATGGAAGGTTGTAAATGTGTTGTGACACCCATGGAGACTAGCTATAAACTTACTAATAATGATGAAACTCAGAGTGTTTTTCAGACAAAGTATAGATCAATGATTGGAGGTCTACAACATCTAACTCACACCAGATTAGATAGTTCCAATGTTGTTGGAATTGTGGAAAGACATCAAGCAGATCCTAAAGAGACACACCTTGATGTTGTGAAAAGAATTTTTAGATACTTGAAAGGAACAATAGAGTATGGATTATGGTATGAAAAATATGATGAATTTATTTTACATTCTTATACTGATGTTGATTGGGAAGGTAGTGTGGATGATAGAAAGAGTACAAGTGGAGGAACATTTTTCCTTGGAAAAACACTGGTTTCATGGTTAAGTAAGAATCAAGATTGTATATCTCAGTGTACTACTAAATCTGAGTATGTTTTTGCTGCTATAAACTATACACAAATTGTTTGGATGAAACAAATGTTGAAGGACATTGGAATAATTTTTGAAGAGCCATTGGTTATCCATTGTGGTAACACTAGAAAAGTGAATATGTCGAAGAATCCTATAATGCATTCAAACACTAAACATATTTCTATTAAGTATCATTTCTTGAGAGACAAGGTAGTAGAGAAGGAGATCATATTGGAGTATATTAGCACAAAGGAACAAATAATAGATATATTTACAAAACCTTTTCCAAAAGATGTTTTTGAGTATCTCAGAAGCATGCTTGGGGTGAGATCCCCTCCCTGTGGTAATTAATTGATGCATGAATGCATCAGTCCACTGGATTTTAGAGCTATATCATTTTTTGGACTTGATGTATGGATCTACTCCTCAGGGGGAGTGATCGCAGGAACACTGTAGAACATATTTGGGTGATTTTGCAAGTGATTGTTATAGACATGAAGATTTGAAAAAGATACACCTTGCAGAAGAATGAAAAAGAGTTATGGCACCCTTTTCCATTGTTGTCAAAGGGGGAGATATTTTATGAGAAAATCCCTACTATTTTAGGGGGAGTTATGTTGAGGATATTGAGAAGACTGTATTGAGAGAGAGTACTTTTGGGTTGATGGATTTTCCCATATGTTTCCATCAATGAAAAAGAGGTATATTGTTAGAATTGGATACTAATGATGTTGTTGGAGTTCATGTTTTGTCACTGATGTCAACATATGTTTCTGTGGAGGAAGAACAGACTAGATTATGATGAATGACATAAGTGTATGGATATTGTATGAATAAATCAGAGTGAGCGAAGATGGGGTATGTAGAAGGATGTATGTTGATCTTATTTCTAAGGTTGCTTGGCTTAAAATTTCATATTGGATGAGTTACAGATGTTTTTGTGAAGACTAGTTACTGGACTGTGACAGTGATGATTGACAGAGCGAGTCTTTGTGTTTTGAGTATATCTTATAGGCGATGATTCAGGTTATGCAAGCTTAAGGAATGACACAAGATATGTCAAGGAATTTTTTTAATGGTTCATAATTTGTATGATTGTTGATGACGTCAGTTTTGGCATGTATTCTGGAGGAGACCTATTTGAGGCTGACTTCAGAGATGTAGTGTGTATTGTGGATTGCGAGCGTGAATTATGGATCTTGGATTATATATGATGTATTGTAATTAATGTATACTTGTTATAGGTATCGTGTGTATCTTAGCAAGGGGTTAAATAATTATTTGTATATTGGGAAAACTTAATTGGCCGATCTAATCAATTATTGTAATAGGGTATATATAAGATATTTTCTTTTGAAAAGATGTGTGTATGAAGAGAAGGTTATTGATAGAGACAGAGAAGTAAGGAAGTTGTGAGCTTTATTGTCTGTTGGATGTAGAGCAGAGGATATGATTATTGTACTTGAATCCTAACATGGTTTTTCCTTTAATAGGGACTATGTCCTATAATGCTATAATAAGCTCCTAATAGGGCTAAATCTTTTAACAGGGATAATATACTCTCAGTACATTATTTGTGGGTGCTAATTCCCACCGGGGTTTTACCTTTAACAGGGTTTCCTCAACAAAAAAGGATTGTGTTATTGTGTTGGCATTTACTATGTTATCATTTGGATTAAAGATTTGGTTTATAAAGTTTAATGTTTAAAAATTAGTCTCACAATTGATTCACCCCCCTCTCAGTTGTGTTGGTGGACTATTATTCCTAATACGTAACTGCTCTAATATTACTGATATGAATTAAATGGTGAATTCAATTATAATACTAGGTATGTGGAAACTTGTTAGCATTGTTGAAAAAAAATAGAAGAACTCGTAGAAGAGTTGTGTGCAAGAAAATTTATTATTCATTGCTCCAAAATGAGTTTTAAATACAAATTTGGCATCCCAATGATCCTAGGATTCCGAGAAGCTTTTAACTGAAGAGTTACTAAGGAATGAAAAAAAAATTAGAAATTGTATAATATAAAATAAGAATCACATAGAAGAGACAAATTTCCCCTTCATATGATACATTGGAATACAAAACCACCCCAAGACAAATATGATGAACACCACTTGGAAGATGTCAATGCAATATTCGTACTTGAGGGGTTTTGATTCCTTTTGTTGTTTATGATTGAGAAAGAAAGGGATTGTATTGATATGAAAAAGACTAAATAATACCATACCTGATCCAACTAATAAATCTGATATAAAAGGGAATGGAGATGAATTTGAATGCATGTGCAAATGAAATAGGAGAAGTAGTTTTTTAGACCCAAATTCCTGATTGTGAGAATGTCAAAATGAGTTGTAATTGTAAATCTGGGCCCAGGAGACTGCAATCTAACTCTCTGCCAAATTTCAGCTAAAAGTGGCAAATTCAGTTCAAAACTCGACCTATACCCAGGGATAGACCCCCAATGGTGAATTTTACCTAACAATTTTGACTAAAATTTTTTAGTTTTCTCTAATTGTGTCTAATCATTCCAATTCCCATTCGATGGATTAATAACCTATTCCTACACACAAAACATTGGGGGAAAAGGTTGAGAAAGGGAGTTTGCCTCAGTTAAGCCACTGTATAGGAATAAACCTTGAAAATGAAATTAAATTGCACAAGGAAAGATGGAATAGAAACCAGATCTGAATTGTAAATCACCTTATACCTTGAAATGTAATGCCTCTTTGGATGTGATAACAAATGTAGATGAAATAGCTTGATACAAAAGGAAATCGTGAAATAAATGCCTTAATTGATAAATGTTGTAGTTTTCCAACAATGCTTGAAGAAGGAGAAGGAACAATGCTTGGAAGGATTGAAGACTTGGATGCTTAATTGTAGAAAAGGTCTTGAACTCCAAATTTTTTGTTTGATCATGAATGCTTGAAAACTTGAAGGTGAATTCTTGCACTTTATAATCGATTGAAAATTGAGGAGAGAAGAGGTCCTTTTATACTTTACCCCCTTGGTTTGGGAACTAACACTTAGGCAAGTCGACCGTGGAGCTAAATTTTCCACATATACCCCATCATAGGGCTCTTGGACAAATCTAGGCCTAATTCCTAGGGGACAGTTCAACAATGGAGACCTTTCCTAGGAATAGTTCACCAATGGTGACCTGTACTTGGGAAATGAGACAAAATTTAAATTGTGAGTCCCAAAAATTCAGTAGGTGTAGGATCTCTGGTTACAACTCAATCTGAGATCAGAATAGGTCCCGACCAAAAATAGGGCTATAGGGCCTAGGTGATGGAATGAATTATTTTATTGGAGGAAAAATAGTGAACCACACTTAGAAATAAGGGCCAATCTTAATTTTTAAAGAAATTGAATCAATATAGGACTTATAATGTTAATTTGAAGGTGCAATAACCATTAGGAGAATATTAAATCATTAATGTGGGAACCCATACATACTAAAATGGGGTTAAAATGAGCACCTAATCAAGGGAGCTTATGTTTTAGGACTATACATTTATCCCCCACTTTAGCAGGAGTATGAGTCCATCTCATGGTCATATTAAAGTAGAAGAAAGATAAAGAAAGATGAAGATCATGGGAAAACTAAAAAGAGGAAAGATATCAATAATTTTAGGGAAATAAGACCCCAAACTAAGGATATTAACTTGCACATCCATATAAAAGGAAACATAATAAAATAAAATAAAAATCCTAGAGCTTACTAATATTCCAAGCCAACTAGTTAAAGAGACCTCACTAAAGAAAATGTCTCAACCGCTAGGATCATGCTCAAAAAGCTATTGAAAAAGCACAAGTGATCACCTTAAAAGAGAAAGAGAACACATCAAAGATAAAACAAGACTCCATGATGAAATAAAATAATAAAGTGTGTTATTTTATGGAATCATGGAAGAAATAATGACAATCATGGATGATGTAGGATAGGTAGTTATGTTGCACTAGGTGTTCAATGAGAGAGAGAGAGAGAGAGAGAAGAGGGGAGGGGGGAATGGTCTATAAATTTGTGTTATGATAGTTCTACCCATCAAAGAGAGTGTAAAGAGGGATTTTATGTTCTAGATTGTGCTATTACACTCATAAAATTTTATGTAGATAAGAGGTTTAATGGTCTAGAAAGTTGTGTTATGCTAGCCAACCCATTAAAAGGATAGGTAAAATGGTATAGCAATTTGTGTTATACTATTCAAGAAATCCTAAAAATTTATGCAAAGGAGAGGTCAAATACGCTAGAAATTTGTTTTATGCTAGTTCAACCAATCTTAAGGATAACCAAGGAAAGCATTGTATCCATGGAAATCTGCCAAAATGTGTAAACGAGAGTGATCTGGCCCTAGAAAGTTGTATTATGCTAGTGTATTATACCTGACATACTAAAAGTAAACAAAATATTTGCAATAAGGAGGTCATGTATGCC